>CM077671.1:481638953-482156453 GCA_039707655.1 Elymus sibiricus | reverse complement strand
TCTGGATCCAGGTACCTCAACTATTGGCCTTACATGGCCTGGCATGGGTATTCCCTCTTTCTAGTCCCACTCTTCTCCAACAGAGCTCCCTCACTGAGCGAGCATTCGGCATTCCTAGTATGCTCCACTCATTCTACGCCAAGCACCCAATCACGGGATCAGAATCACACTCTAGATCATACCTTTCATGAAAGAAAAGGACAGGCAGCCGCTGCTAAACCAAGATCTCCATCTCTTGACTCCGTCAATCAATCTTACCTTATAGGACACAAAGGTATATTTACCATACGAGATGTGTGCACCTACTAAAGGGAATAGAAAGATCTTGGGCACAAATACTCCACTTTTCACGAAAGACATAGATTCACCAATGATTGGTTGGACTAAATACTACATTTATTTGCTCTGAAGAAGGAAAGTTGGCTGTGAGAATGATTTCTCGTACGTAGTCTTTCCTAGGACCATTCCAACAGGATGCTCAGAGGTGGGTGGAGAAAAGCTCAAAAGGCATACTTCCTGCGCTTTCAGAGGATCTAAATCAGTCTTCATCCTTTCGCTTTTCAAAGCCCCTCGCAATAAATATGTAAATTCGTTTCGCAGAAATTCAGAGATTTTCGATCTCCTCGAAAGAAAATGAGTTCGATCAGCAACACCGGTCTCCGCAGCACCAGGATAAAGACCTTCTTTTTACCCATAACCTTTCTCTGCAGCATTGGAACCAAGATCGGGCTTGGCATAGTTACGAGGTTCCCGTTCTATTTAACTAACACTAACTGAAGCTAACCGGAAGCTTTCTTCTCATGCGACTCTTGGATCGAAAAGAGGATGCTGGACTGGACCACGGCTGAAACTGCCAGGCACGGACTAAAAGCTTTTATCAGGGATTCCCGAGTCAAATGACTACCATACATAGCATAGAGCTGGAAGATGCACTAGTGTACAGAGAAGACTGGATGTGAACACGGGCAAACATTGGCTATGTATGGGGCACTCACTAATCACTATTAGCAGGAAACAACTAGCAGAAAGAAAGATGAACGCACTTTCACTCCTTGCTCTTCAGCACGTACTCACACGAGGGACTCTCAAATCTCTATTTCAGACCATAATCTTTCGATCCCTTTACCGAAGTGATTGATAGTAGGGCTAAAAAATCATAGGGCTTCTTCTATTTTTAGTGTGAACTCACTTCTATTCTATATCAAGATAGGGGCTTCAGTACTTGGCTGACCGCCCGGTGGAAGACCTGGTTCTACCACACAAGGGCAGCTTTCGTAGTCCAGGATTATTTTCCTCATATGTAATTTCACCTCAATGTGGAAATGTCCGATCTTATTCCGAAATATAAGGTCTTCATGAAGGTCTGTCTTGTTTCAGGAATATAGGTACCGAAGTTCAATAGCGGTAGGTATCAAGGAGAAGACGAGTCAGGGCCGATTGACAAGACTAGCTAGGCTGACCTTCCAACCATACTCCATCCAATATCGAATGGAAGTGCTAAAGGTTTCATGTGATGCTGACCTCAATGAACCAGACCTTGAGAATTCGTTCATCCCTTCGCTCCGAGGATTGGTCGAGTACTTGGCCACATGCATGAGTAGGCCTGTTGCCGGGATGTCCCATTAAAAAGGCAGGTCCCATATTTGAAATACAAAAATAAGATCAGATAGCGCTCAAGAGGTTTTTCTCCTTACGAGAAATCCTTCACTCGCAGGGAATTCAAATAGATGTGTTGAAGATCATCAAAGAAAGGAAAAAGACTGAATTCAATCCATCTCCTCCCTTTTCTTTAAACCAAGAGCTACTCCTCCCTTTTCTTTTTTTATGTAATTTCAATACGATTTCGTTTGTGTTCATGTTTTCAATTTAGAACCCCACGGAAGTGAATAGAAAAAAGAAAAATACCCCTGTGATACGCCTTCCTTTACCAATTTCTAGATTGATTGATGTTCAATGGAGGGAAACTTGCCATTCCTTCTTTCCTTTGAAATTGTACATTTTTTTTATTCTGAACTAATTGTATCCTTTTTGTTCCCATCGAGCTTTCTTGCCTAGTGACTAAGGATTTTCACATTTGTTGTATCTATAAAAGAGTTTCTCATAAAACACTAACAGAAGTGTTAGAGGGATTCACTTTCGATAAGAATCCAAAAGCAAGTTCCCTATACTACCTTCTTTCCCTCCTCTATTTCTGTCTTTAAGAGGCAGTGCATCCGGCAGGAATCGAACCTACTTTTTGACCCATTTTGCCTTTCTAGGTTGGTGGGCGCTTTCACCATTCCGCCATGGATGCTTTGGCGAGTGAACTAGGTTTTTATTTGAGAGCGAACTAGGTTTTTAGTGGTATTCCTTCTCGAGCTTCTATTTCTTCCGTTAAGGGAGATTCGGGAAAAGATGGAATAGGAAGACGTGTTTCCAGAACGAACAAGATACGGGTAGAGAAGGGGAAGTTAGCAAAGTTAGACAAGATTGGAATGGGCATAGGAACATGTATTGATGTACCAGATCGGCTAATGCTCCTAGGTTGATGCGATGTATTCCACCAGTTGACTGGAGACTTTATTATTGGTATATCGATCGGTCCAGCACGGATTGAAATAGGAGCCAGTTCGACAGGAAGCTTTTGAAAACGCAGTGCACCCAGGTAAATAAGGAACAAGATGAATACAGAAGTTAAACGAGCATCCCACACCCGAAAGGTACCCCACATAGGCCTTCCCCAAAACCCCCCAGTCACTAACGTAAACAAAGTAGAAAAAGCACCAATTTCTGTATCGGTTCCGGAAGAGCGAAGAAAAAGGGGATGTTTTGTAATGGGAACAAGGAACTGCTTGTAGCTGTCGCGATATAAATAACTATACTCATCCGAGCCGCAGGAACATGTACATACGAAATACGAGAATTTCCACCTTGTTGAAGATCAGGTGGTGCTACCCGAAGACTTAAATGAATAGCCATCGCTGTTAAGAACAACCGAGGTCCAATGAGAATTTGCGCGTAGCTTTTTGTCTTTGACATAAAAAAATAAGGTTGTAATAACCAAACTGACATTTTATTTTCCTTGCCTTGCAAGTGGAACAAGAAAGACTATATAGTTATTTTGATTCTATAAACAATCAAAGGATTTCGCATGCTTTCCATGGAATGACGGAATTCCCCTTGCTTAGTTTTCGCTCCGCTCGTGCGTGGCACTCCTTGCTTGCGGAGCGGCATATCGGAAAAAGAAGGATTGACTTTCTATACGGGCCCGTCCCCTCTTACCCCTAACTAACAATTATGCTGCTCTCGCCTTTTTGTAATCTTATCTTTCAAAAATGCACTACTAATTTTTACGGCCTCCTTAGTCACCCTAACCAATCTCGTCCTGTTTTCGGGTTCCCTTTCAAGGGATGAGGATATTTCGATGATTTCTCCCTCCGTAGGTGGAAAACACGTGAGTGAGTAGAGTCTGTGCTTTGCTTTTGGGGGCACCGGCAAGAAGCTTCTCAGACACCCTACTCTGACTTGATTAGCTACTAGTAACTAGGATCGTTCAAACAGTCAGTCAGCAATGCGTACTTCTTTCCTAGTTGAGTGGATCTGCATAGCAGAGCCCAATCTTCTACCACAAGCTCTGACCTGACTTGTTGTACTTGATTCACCCACGTAAATAGACAACTTGGATAATAAAAGTCATCCCATAAAAGAGAAGTGAGTCCGCATGTCGGCAAATGATTTGGAATTGAAACTGGCTACAGTGGAAACCGAAGCCCTAACTCCCCATTCTTTCTATCTGAAATCGCCATCGAGCCCTGGCTATAGAGTCACTGGTTTCTAATCACAATGGATTTATGTTTTCTTTGGCTTTTCCATTCGCTTCGTTCAACCCTGATCTAGATAGATAGCTCGGCTTCTATTAGCTGAGAATGGTTTTGTCAAGGAAAGGTTTCGCTATACAACAACAATGAACTCACTTCTGATCAAATTGGATTGGATGAATCGGTAATCTTTCTCTGTCTTGTGAGAGAGAGTCACTTGCTGTATTGAGAGCAGGCGGGTGACATGCATTAAGCGAAATCAGTTGTTATGTTTTTGATCTTCTTTGCGCGAGAAGACCCTTGACTGAGGAGACGTGTTTTGCTTGGATGATGCCGCTATGCTCCTATTCACTTTCAGAGAACGCTCTGAGTTTGCCGGTTTTGCGGCAACCCTTTCACTAAGAACATTTTAGCCATTAACGAAATGCCACTATTCCACAATGCTTCTTTGATTTATGTGTAGAAGCGGTAGGAGTGAAGAAAATGGAGGGAGAAGAAAGAAAGCGATGTGACACGAGAATAGATCACATCCGCCAGCCAGCCATGCCATTAGATAGATCCGCTCTGAGTCTTCTACAGGATGAGATCCGCTTGGTCTTGTGATAGGGGCTTGTGGAGGAAGAAGAGGGGATTTCTGAAAAAAAAGAATGAATCTCCTTATTTATAGGGAACAGGACGTGTGACCTCCTCAAACGAAACGAATGTGGCTTTCGTGATAAGGCAAATCCTTCGTTCGGTACAATCAACATATTGAATCTACGCTCGCTCGGCTCGGTGCTGAATGAAATCCTTCATTGATTCCGGGCTGGTCGTAGGGGGACTGTGAAATAAAGCGTAGGAGATCAAAATGTGAGCCGAGTCCGATGGGTAAAAAGGGGAAGCAGGAAAGGGTTCTGATGTGAATTCTTCTGGTTTGTATATCTATCTCAGCCCTTGCTTGTATCTTCCCTTATCACACTACACTTTCTCTTCCTTATTCCATTTCACTGAGCTAAGCAACACTTTTTCACGTATTCACCCGAGATATTATAGAAATTGGTCATATTGATCTGTCGTCTTGTTCTCGATAGGAACTTGCTGCTGTCTTGGTTGGTTTGAGAGCAGGCACTGTGTATATATCCAAAACCGGAGGAGAGTTTGGGTTTGGATCACAGACGATCGGAGATTTTGGATTGAGATGGATGGTTGTGCTTGAAGTTAGGGGTCGGGTAATGCTAAGTTGAATCGGCTGATCCGTTTCATCCTCTTTCGGCAAAGGAAGTTGGACTTTAGTTAGCTAAAAAAAAGTACCAGCAGCCTGTCTGTGCCCTTTGAGTCTATAGCCGCCAAATCTAAAGATTCCTTAAGTTGTCGTACGGCTTCTTTTTCTTCATTTGTCAATGATCGGTGACAATGAATGCTACGAATGTTCGCTTCCACTAATGTCGTATAAGAATTGTGAGGTGCCCATATCTTCCCGGAAAGAAGAAGAGTCATTGTCGTTTCCTGACCGATTTGAATGCACATATTTACCCTCACCTCGGGAAATACCACCAGTAGAGTCTGCAGAAGGTGTCGTTCAGGAGAGATGCTGGGCTCTAGATATGCGAGTGAGATACCCGCCCTCGGTCATGACCTGGGTTGAAGAAGGAATCTATGTTCTTGGAAGCAAAGAAAGAACTTCGGTATTCCGACCTTATCTTTTTGCTCAAAGAACGAATCAAACCCCTTGTCGAAGCCCTTTATGATATATAACCCTGGATCGAGTCAGATTTGGGGCGGCTGAACCCACTTAAGCTGAAGCCTTAGTAGATGTCGACGGAAAGGTGAGAAGAGCTGATCGAACCTACCAAGCAACGGTTAGTTGTGCGTGTTGGAAATATGCCCTAGAGGCAATAATAAATTAGTTATTATTATATTTCCTTGTTCATGATAATCTTTTATTATCCATGCTATAATTGTATTGATTGGAAACTCAAATACATGTGTGGGTACATAGACAACACTGTGTCCCTAGTAAGCCTCTAGTTAACTAGCTCGTTGATCAAAGATGGTTAAGGTTTCCTAGCCATAGACATGAGATGTCATTTGATAACGGGATCACATCATTAGGAGAATGATGTGATGGACAAGACCCAAACTATAAACGTAGCATATGATCGTGTCATTTTATTGCTATTATTTTCTGCATGTCAAGTATCTGTTCCTATGACCATGAGATCATGCAACTCCCTGATATCGGAGGAATACCTTGTGTGTATCAAACGTCGCAACGTAACTGGGTGACTATAAAGGTGCTCTACAGGTATCTCCGAGGATGTCTGTTGGGTTGGCATGGATCAAGACTGGGCTTTGTTACTCCGTGTGACGGAGAGGTATCTCAGGGCCCACTCGGTAATACAACATCACAATGAGCCTTGCATGCAATGTGACTAAAGTGTTAGCCATGAGATCTTGTATTACGGAACGAGTAAAGAGACTTGCCGGTAACAAGATTGAACTAGGTATAGAGATACCGACGATCGAATCTCGGGCAAGTAACATACCGAAGAACAAAGGGAACAGTATACGGGATTAACTGAATCCATGACATAGATGTTCGACCGATAAAGATCTTCGTAGAATATGTAGGAGCCAATATGGGCATCCAGGTCCCGCTATTGGTTATTGATCGTAGAGGTGTCTCGGTCATGTCTACATAGTTCTCGAACCCGTAGGGTCTACACACTTAACGTTTGGTGACGATTAGTATAGTTGAGTTATTTTGTTGGTGACCGAAGGTTGTTCGGAGTCCCGGATAAAATCCCGGACATGACGAGGATCTCCGGAAGAGTCCGGAGGTAAATATTGATATATGTGATAATAGTGTTTTGATCTCCGGAAGGGTTCCGGAATTCACCGGAAGGGGTTCCGGATGTTTACCGAAGTGTTCGGGTGCAGCAACACTTTATATCAGCCAAAGGATTAAAGCCCACGAGGTATTGGGAAGTGCAAAAGGAAGTTTTGCTGCTGCCTTAAGCGGTACTACCGCTGGTAAGGCAGTACTACCGCGTAAGCGGTACTACCGCTTGTGTGAAGCGGTACTACCGCATAAGCGGTACTACCGCTTGTGTGAAGCGGTACTACCGCTCAAGCGGTACTACCGCTCGTGAGAGGTACTACCGCTTGTGCGCGGTACTGCAGGGATCCGAGTTGGACTCTTTCCCTGCGGGCCAAACCGACCTTGTGCAGGCAAAACCGACCTGGAGGAGGCTTTTACTCCAAGTTTAGACCCCAAGGCTCAACATATAAATAGAGGGGCAGGGCTAGCACACGGGACACATGAAGATTTCCCAAGCCGTGTGTCGGCAACCCTAACCCTCTAGTTCTCCCGTCATAATCTCCGTAGTGCTTGGCGAAGCTCTGCAGAGATTGTTCCTCACCACCATCACCACGCCGTCGTGCTGCCGGAACTCATCTACTACTTCACCATCGCTCGCTGGATCGAGGAGGTGAAGGCGTCATCAAGCCGTACGTGTGTTGAACGCGGAGGTGCCGTCCGTTCGGCACTAGTTCATGATCGGATCGAGGGACGACTTGCGATTTGGATCGCGGAGACATTCGACTACATCAACCGCGTTTCTTAACGCTTCCGCTTAGCGATCTACAAGGGTATGTAGATTCACTCTCCCTCTCGTAGATGCTCATCACCATGGATAGATCTTGTGTGTGCGTTGGAAATTTTTTGTTTCCCATGCAACGTTCCCCAACAGTGGCATCTGAGCTAGGTCTATGCGTAGATGAGATCTCGAGTAGAACACAAACGAGTTGTGGGCGTGGGTGTATACATATTGCTTGCCGTTACTAGTTGATACTTGATTTGGCGGTATTGTGAGATGAAGCGGCCCGGACCAACATTACTCGTACGCTTACGAGAGACCGGTTCCTTCAACTGACATGTAACTTCGTTGCATAAAGATGGCTAGCGGGTGTCTGTCTCTCTCACTTTAGTTGAATCGATTTCAATGAAGAGGGTTCTTTTAGAAGATGAAAAAGCAATCACTACACCACGTTGTGGTTTTGCGTAGGTAAGAACGGTTCTTGCAAACCTGTAGCAGCCACGTAAAACTTGCAACAACAATTAGAGGACGTCTAACTTGTTTTTGCAGGGTATGTTGTGATGTGATATGGCCAATTACATGATGAGATATATGTGATGTATGAGATGATCATGTGTTGTATAGAATATCACGACTTGCATGTCGATGAGTACGGCAACTGGCAGGAGCCATAGAGTTGTCTTTAATTATTGTATGACCTGCGTGTCAATCATTAAGCGCTATGTAATGCTTTACTTTATCGCTAAACGTTAGCAATAGTCGTGGAAGCAACAGTCGGCGCAACAACCTCATGGCGACACGTTGATGGAGATCAAGATGATGGAGATCATGGTGTCATGCCGGTGACGATGGAGATCATGCCGGTGCTTTGGAGATGGAGATCAAAAGTACAAGTTCATGGCCATATCATGTCACTTATGATTTGCATGTGATGTTAATCCTTTTATGCATCTTATTTTGCTTAGGTCGACGGTAGCATTATAAGGTGATCCCTCACTTAAATTTCAAGATAAATTGTGTTCTCCCCGAGTGTGCACCGTTGCGAAAGTTCGTCGTTTCGAGACACGCCGTGATGATCGGGTGTGATAGACTCTACGTTCACATACAACGCGTGTAAGCCATGTTGCACGTGCGGAACACTCGGGTTAAACTTGACGAGCCTAGCATGTACAGACATGGCCTCGGAACACAAGAGACCAAAAGGTCGAACATGAATCATATGATCAACATGAAGATGTTCACCATTGAAACCACCTCAACTCACGTGATGATCGGACTTGAGTTGGTGGATTTGGATCATGTTACACTCGAATGACCGGAGGGATGTCAATTTGAGTGGGAGTTTTTAAGTAATATGATTAACTAAACTCATTATCTAGAACAATAGTCTAAGTTGTCTTTGCTATATTTATGTTGTAGATCATGGCTCGCGCAGTAGCACCCCTGAATTTTAATGCGTTCCTAGAGAAAGCTAAGTTGAAAGATGATGGAAGTAACTTTGTGGACTGGGCCCGTAATCTAAGGATTATCCTTACGGCTTCCCAGAAGGCTTATGTCCTTGATGCACCGCTTGGTGATCCACCTGCTCCAGTTGAGTCTCTAGACGTTGTGAACGCTTGGCAGACTCGTTCTGAAGATTACTCAATAGTTCAATGTGCAATATTGTATGGCTTAGAACCGGGACTTCAAAGACGTTTTGAATGTCATGGAGCATATGAGATGTTCCAGGAGTTGAAGTTTATCTTTCAGAAGAATGCCCGGATCGAGAGATATGAGATCTCCGATAAGTTCTATGCTTGCAAGATGGAGGAGAACGGGTCTATCAGTGATCACGTACTCAGAATGTCTGGGTACTCCACCCGTCTAGCTGAATTGGGGATGCCCCTTACGCCAGAGGCTATCACTGACAGAGTTCTTCAATCATTGCCACCTAGCTACAAGAGCTTCGTGTTGAACTATAACATGCACGGGATGAACAAGTCAGTCGCCGAGCTGTTTGCGATGCTGAAAGCCGCTGAGTCTGAAATTCAGAAGGAGCATCAAGTGTTGATGGTCAATAAAACCACTAGTTTCAAGAAAAATGGCAAGGGTAAGAAGGGTAACTCCAAGAAGAGTG
Source organism: Elymus sibiricus (assembly GCA_039707655.1). Classification (NCBI taxonomy): domain Eukaryota; kingdom Viridiplantae; phylum Streptophyta; class Magnoliopsida; order Poales; family Poaceae; genus Elymus; species Elymus sibiricus. The sequence goes on along the minus strand of CM077671.1, from coordinate 482,146,962 downwards.
GCAAAGCAGTTGCTCCTCTCGTGAAGAAACCCAAGGCTGGACCCAAACCAGAAACTGTGTGCTTTCATTGCAAGGGAACTGGACACTGGAAGCGGAACTGCCCCAAGTATTTGGCTGACAAGAAGGCGGCCAACAACAAACAAGGTATATATGATATACATGTTATTGATGTGTACCTTACCAACTCTCGTTGTAGTGCCTGGGTATTTGATACCGGTGCAGTTGCTCACATTTGCAACTCAAAACAGGAACTGCGGAATAGACGGAGGCTGGCAAAGGACGAAGTGACGATGCGCGTGGGAAATGGTTCCAAGGTTGATGTGATCGCCGTCGGCACGCTCACTCTTCGATTACCATCGGGATTAGTGATGAACCTGAATAATTGTTATTTAGTGCCTGCGTTAAGCATGAACATTATATCTGGATCTTGTTTATTGCGAGACGGTTACTCATTTAAATCAGAGAATAATGGTTGTTCTATTTATATGAGTAATATCTTTTATGGTCATGCACCCAATGTGAGGGGTTTATTCTTATTGAATCTCGATAGTAATGATACACATGTTCATAACATTGATGCCAAAAGATGTAGAATTGATAATGATAATACCACTTTCTTGTGGCACTGCCGTTTAGGTCATATTGGCGTAAAACGCATGAGGAAGCTCCATGCTGATGGACTTTTGGAGTCACTTGATTTTGAATCACTTGACACATGCGAGCCATGCCTCATGGGCAAGATGACTAAAACGCCGTTCTCTGGAATAATGGAACGGGCAAGTGACTTATTGGAAATCATACATACTGATGTGTGCGGTCCGATGAGCATTGAGGCGCGCGGTGGTTATCGTTACTTTCTCACCTTCACTGATGACTTAAGTAGATATGGGTATATTTACTTAATGAAACACAAGTCTGAAACATTTGAAAAGTTCAAACAATTTCAGAGTGAAGTTGAGAATCATCGTAACAAGAAGATTAAATTCCTACGATCTGATCGAGGAGGAGAATATCTGAGTTATGAGTTTGGCAGTCACTTAAGACAATGTGGAATTGTTTCACAACTGACACCGCCTGGAACACCACAGCGAAATGGTGTGTCCGAACGTCGTAATCGAACCTTATTAGATATGGTGTGATCTATGATGTCTCTTGCCGATTTGCCACTATCGTTTTGGGGTTATGCATTAGAGACAGCTGCATTCACTTTAAATAGGGCACCATCGAAATCCGTTGAGACAACGCCATATGAACTCTGGTTTGGCAAGAAGCCAAAGCTGTCGTTTCTTAAAGTTTGGGGATGTGATGCTTATGTCAAAAAGCTTCAGCCTGAAAAGCTGGAACCCAAAGCGGAGAAATGCGTCTTCATAGGATACCCAAAAGAGACAGTTGGGTATACCTTCTACCTCAGATCCGAAGGCAAAGTGTTTGTCGCTAAAAACGGAACATTTCTTGAGAAAGAGTTTCTCTCGAAAGAATTGAGTGGGAGGAAGATAGAACTTGATGAGGTTGTTGAACCTTTACTTCAACCTGAGAGTAGCGCAGCGCAGAAAGATGTTTCTGTGGAGCCTACATCAGCTGAAGAGGAAGTTGATGATGATCATAAAGCTTCGGATCAAGTTACTATCGAACCTCGTAGGTTGACAAGGACGCGTACTGCTCCTGAGTGGTACGGTAACCCTGTCTTAGAGGTCATGTTGTTGGACCACGATGAACCTACGAGCTATGGAGAAGCGATGATGGGCCCGGATTCCGAGAAGTGGTTAGAGGCCATGAAATCCGAGATGGGATCCATGTATGAAAACAAAGTGTGGACTTTGGAAGTATTACCTGAAGGGCGTAAGGCCATTCAGAACAAATGGATCTTTAAGAGGAAGACGGACGCGGACGGAAATGTCACCGTCTACAAAGCTCGACTTGTGGCAAAGGGTTTTTCACAAGTTCAAGGAGTTGACTACGATGAGACCTTCTCACCCGTAGCGATGCTTAAGTCCGTCAGAATCATGTTAGCAATAGCTGCCTTTTTTGATTATGAAATTTGGCAGATGGATGTCAAAACAGCGTTCCTTCACGGTTTCCTTAAGGAAGAGTTGTATATGATGCAACCAGAAGGTTTTGTCGATCCAGAGAATGCTGACAAAGTTTGCAAACTCCAGCGATCCATTTATGGACTGGTGCAAGCATCTCGGAGTTGGAATCTTCGCTTTGATGAAGTGATCAAAGCGTGTGAGTTTATACAAGTTTACGGAGAAGCTTGTATTTACATGAAAGTGAGTGGGAGCTCTATAGCGTTTCTAATATTATATGTGGATGACATATTACTGATTGGAAACAATATAGAAATGTTGGAAAGCGTGAAGGGATATTTGAACAAGAGTTTTTCAATGAAGGACCTAGGAGAAGCTGCTTACATATTAGGCATCAAGATCTATAGAGATAGATCGAGACGCTTAATAGGACTTTCACAAAGCACATACCTTGACAAAGTTTGGAAGAAGTTCAAAATGGATCAGTCCAAGAAGGGGTTCTTGCCTGTATTGCAAGGTGTGAAGTTGAGTAAGACTCAATGCCCAGTGACTGCAGAAGATAGAGAAAAGATGAGTGTCATCCCCTATGCTTCAGCAATAGGCTCTATCATGTATGCAATGCTGTGCACAAGACCCGATGTCAGCCTTGCCATAAGTATGGTCGGAAGGTTTCAAAGTGATCCAGGAATGGAACACTGGACGGCGGTCAAGAATATCCTGAAGTACCTGAAAAGGACTAAGGACATGTTTCTCGTTTATGGAGGTGAACAAGAGCTCATCGTAAAGGGTTACGTCGATGCAAGCTATGACACTGATCCGGATGACTCTAAGTCGCAAACCGGATACGTATTTATTCTTAATGGGGGTGCGGTTAGCTGGTGCAGTTCCAAGCAAAGCGTGGTAGCTGATTCTACATGCGAAGCGGAGTACATCGCTGCCTCGGAGGCGGCGAAGGAAGGTGTCTGGATGAAGGAGTTCATGACAGATCTTGGAGTAGTGCCTAGTGCGCTTAACCCAATGACTCTGTTTTGTGATAATACTGGTGCCATTGCTCTAGCCAAGGAACCAAGATTTCACAAGAGGACCAGACACATAAAGCGACGTTTCAATTCCATCCGCGATTACATCAAGGAGGACGACATAAATATTTGCAAAGTACACACGGATCTAAATGTTGCAGATTCGATGACTAAACCTCTTCCAAGGGCTAAACATGAACAACACCAGAACTGCATGGGTGTTCGATTCATTACAATGTAAATCACATAGTGATGTGAACTAGATTATTGACTCTAGTGCAAGTGGGAGACTGTTGGAAATATGCCCTAGAGGCAATAATAAATTAGTTATTATTATATTTCCTTGTTCATGATAATCATTTATTATCCATGCTATAATTGTATTGATTGGAAACTCAAATACATGTGTGGGTACATAGACAACACTGTGTCCCTAGTAAGCCTCTAGTTAACTAGCTCGTTGATCAAAGATGGTTAAGGTTTCCTAGCCATAGACATGAGATGTCATTTGATAACGGGATCACATCATTAGGAGAATGATGTGATGGACAAGACCCAAACTATAAACGTAGCATATGATCGTGTCAGTTTATTGCTATTGTTTTCTGCATGTCAAGTATCTGTTCCTATGACCATGAGATCATGCAAGTCCCTGACATCGGAGGAATACCTTGTGTGTATCAAACGTCGCAACGTAACTGGGTGACTATAAAGGTGCTCTACAGGTATCTCCGAGGATGTCTGTTGGGTTGGCATGGATCAAGACTGGGATTTGTTACTCCGTGTGATGGAGAGGTATCTCAGGGCCCACTCGGTAATACAACATCACAATGAGCCTTGCAAGCAATGTGACTAAAGTGTTAGCCACGAGATCTTGTATTACGGAACGAGTAAAGAGACTTGCCGGTAACGAGATTGAACTAGGTATAGAGATACCGACGATCGAATCTCGGGCAAGTAACATACCGAAGAACAAAGGGAACAGTATACGGGATTAACTGAATCCTTGACATAGAGGTTCGACCGATAAAGATCTTCGTAGAATATGTAGGAGCCAATATGGGCATCCAGGTCCCGCTATTGGTTATTGATCGTAGAGGTGTCTCGGTCATGTCTACATAGTTCTCGAACCCGCAGGGTCTACACACTTAACGTTTGGTGACGATTAGTATAGTTGAGTTATTTTGTTGGTGACCGAAGGTTGTTCGGAGTCCCGGATAAAATCCCGGACATGACGAGGATCTCCGGAAGAGTCCGGAGGTAAAGATTGATATATGTGATAATAGTGTTTTGATCTCCGGAAGGGTTCCGGAATTCACCGAAAGGGGTTCCGGATGTTTACCGAAGTGTTCGGGTGCAGCAACACTTTATATGAGCCAAAGGGGTAAAGCCCACGAGGTATTGGGAAGTGCAAAAGGAAGTTTTGCTGCTGCCTTAAGCGGTACTACCGCTGGTAAGGCAGTACTACCGCGTAAGCGGTACTACCGCTTGTGTGAAGCGGTACTACCGCTCGTGAGCGGTACTACCGCTTGTGCGCGGTACTGCAGGGATCCGAGTTGGACTCTTTCCCTGCGGGCCAAGCCGACCTTGTGCGGGCAAAACCGACCTGGAGGAGGCTTTTACTCCAAGTTTAGACCCCAAGGCTCAACATATAAATAGAGGGGCAGGGCTAGCACACGGGACACATGAAGATTTCCCAAGCCGTGTGTCGGCAACCCTAACCCTCTAGTTCTCCCGTCATAATCTCCGTAGTGCTTGGCGAAGCCCTGCAGAAATTGTTCCTCACCACCATCACCACGCCGTCGTGCTGCCGGAACTCATCTACTACTTCACCATCGCTCGCTGGATCGAGGAGGTGAAGGCGTCATCAAGCCGTACGTGTGTTGAACGCGGAGGTGCCGTCCGTTCGGCACTAGTTCGTGATCGGATCGAGGGACGACTTGCGATTTGGATCGCGGAGACGTTCGACTACATCAACCGCATTTCTTAACACTTCCGCTTAGCGATCTACAAGGGTATGTAGATTCACTCTCCCTCTCGTAGATGCTCATCACCATGGATAGATCTTGTGTGTGCGTAGGAATTTGTTTTTCCCATGCAACGTTCCCCAACAGTACGGTGTACATACAGGCTGGTTTCGCCATTAGAGATGAATTGGATTTATTAGTAAGGGAATGAATGAAGCGGACCGGAAAGATGATGGATTTTGGAATAGAAAGAATTCCTCTTCTAGGTTTCTGCTTCAAGTAGTAAGCAAAGGATCCCACCTGCTTGTCTAATGGTTGAAGACCTTGGCGGCCTCTAGTTCTTCTATCTAGTTTTTTATCCTAGCGCGAACGAATAAGCTTAAACAAATGGTTTCTTGGGCAACGGTTTTTTCTTGTTGATTTGTCCTTATATATATTAGCCGTAGTGTAGTTTAATAAACTGCTCATAGCTCTTATCATTCCTTTATCCATGCATAGACTGGGAATATATTAGCTCTTAGCTCTGGCACTTTCTTATTCTTTATTTGCCGTTGCATTCAATAGCCTATTTGAAGTTAACAAAAGCTTTATTAGCTAGCTCTATGAAATACGTATATCTTCTTGGCTATCTAGGCTATCTCTACAGGCTTTTTCAACCTATAAGCAGACCTTTGTATACACCCTTGTAATTGAACTAGCTATTCACAAAGAAAGGTCTATACCGTACATATACCAACTACGCACCCCTTGTATACTTCTTTTTCCTTCTCCCGTGCTTCAAGTTCTGCCCCGGCTCACTCCTCTTTCCAGCAATCTATGTGGGAAGCACTCGTTCAAAGTAAGTTGAGATTTAAAGCGTGCCCGTAAGCTAGTAAGTCAATCAAAGCTATAACTCTATTTGTTAGTTTCAGGAAACCGGTACATATTTCTAATAATAATAATATATATTATTATTTGGTATTTACCAATTTTAGACTAAGCATAAATTCATTTGGAAAGAAAAGTGAAATCCCCTGAAATAAAGGATTTTTACTACGTTACCCTCAAAAAGAATAGGAAGACAAACTAGCCAAGAGACAGAAAAAGGTAGATACCAACCACCGAAACAAGGGAGTAAGGGCTAGGGGGATATGGGCCAAGAAAGGTCCGATGTATCGGTCAGCTATACCTAATCCTTCACTCAAAAACGCATCACACCCTTTGTAGGTTCAAGCCGAAGTCAAGCATGATCACCTACTGCAAACTCCAAATATCGTGGTCGGCGTACCTGGTCCTGAACTGCTTTTAATCTAGAATAAGTGGAATCTTCTCGGCACTCTCCTTCATCTTCTGTGGCCCCGTCGGTCGGTACGTGCCAACCCCAACAAATCGGGGTACGACAAAGGTTCCCGTAGAGTGCTTCGAAAGGTGCCATTCCGATGCTAGAGTGATAGCAGTTGTTGTAAGAAAACTCGGCTAATGTATCTCTATGCCTATTTAGTAGGCCTGCTCATTGATGCTCTTCGGGCCGATTGTATGGGATGTGTTCTGGTGTATTGTGGGAGATGCAAGGATATCGATTGAAGTTTGATTTGTTGGCCATGGAGTTGGGAGCATATGATGTAGTCCTAGGAGTAGACTGGATGAGGAAATTCCCTATTATTTAAATAAGTCTTTTCGTTGGTTGTAACTAATCCCGTACCCGCTGCTGCAGAATTCCTTTTACCTAACCAGGATTGCAGTAAAGATAAACAACGTTGGGCCTGCCTGCTTGTTCAGCACCACCCATTCCCATGGGAATATATGGGTTTTTCGGTCCAGTGGGAGGATCATTTTCCTTGGAAGGTAATTTTCCCAACCAATAAGTATTGGGCTCCCAAGTAAACAAAGCGAAGGATCAAGTAACCAACATGTTGCGGAGCAGCCAAGTAAACCCAGAAATGACTCAAGTAATCCAAGGGCAGAGCAACGTAATCCAATGGAGGGGCTACGTGATCCAACAGAAGAGCTACGTAAACAAGGAACACATGAACCTGCTAAGGATCCACTCCACCTGCCAAGTGGACCAATCACAAGAGCTCGGGCCGAGAAATTCAATGAAGTAATCCATATGCTGATTCAGCAAGCCAAGCATTGGAGTTGGTATTCAAAGTTTCTTGAATAACCTAGCTGTCTGAAACTCGCCAATGGGATTCTGTGTAATCCTCCGGTATACATGGTGTAGGTAAAGGGCAAAAAAAAGTCGCTAATTAGTGGCACTGAAGTATACACTACCCCTTTCATGGTCACATCCCCTTTTCTGACGCTTTTATTGTTATAGACCACTCACTACCCCTTTCCTTTCCTTCTCTATGTAAGACTGAATAAGGAAATACGAAGAATGGAAGAAAGGTCCAAAGCAATTGTTTGTCTTGCATTGCTGCGATCAAACCAAAATCAAGTATTAAAGGTTGTTGAAACACCTCTTTTCTTGGTAGCCTAGCTCCCAAAGTTGTTTCAGTCCCTGCCCATAATTCAGCACATAAGGCAGACCTTGAACCAAGGTTATACATAGATCCTTTGATCTCCACGGCAATCTCAGACTATACCACCGGCAGCAGCTCTAGAGGCACAGGGCGAAGAGTATGCATCTAACTGAAGTTTTACAACTTGGAAAGATGGCCCAACCAATGTTAATGATTCTTTTATCTGGGATAACTTGCTGGGAATTCACTAGAGCTCCTGAAGCCACTTGATCCTTATAGAGGTCTATCATTTGGCTAAAAAGATCCCTGCGTGCATTGTCTTCATTACCCAAATAGAAAGCATTCCTGTACCGGCAGTGAAGTTCGTCCTAAATGACCGAATGAAGGTATCCGCTTGCGAGTCTTATCCAAGAGTTGCCGGGTTCATTATGCTCTTCTTCCTTAAAATGGGAAGTATTATGAAGTTTAAGTCCTGTGCTGTAGTTAATTCCCTTTGTCTTAAGTGATCTATTAGAGAGCTTCCCTGTGACCACCCGAAGGGTAAGAAAGAGATGCTCCGTGTAGCTTCCCCTTCGCTCGAAGTACACTTCTGGTGCACTTCTCACTGCTCAACCACTATCTCTAAATAACGAGTTATTAAAAAGAGAAAAAGGGAAAGGATTGAGTAGGCCGGTATTGAATTTCAAATAGGTTGCCTTCAGTAATCCGAGTAGGGTGTCAGTGATTATGCTTGAAGGGCCAAGTGGAGATGCTAGTGTTTCATCTCTTCCTATGCTTTTTTCCATACTTTTCTTGCAGTACTTCAGTAAAGCTACCCCATTTTAATAAGATAGGGATTCGAGATATCAGCATTTTCACAGGTCCTTGTCAAGCTGCAGCAGAATCAGATTCGAGTATAGCATCATTCAGTTGGAGTTCTGAAATAATCTGGATCCCCTTTGCTATTTTAGCAATCTCTGCTGCTCAGTTTCATCCCTTGATGAGGACCCATCCATATATGTATGAGTGAGAGATGTCTTCCGTCCCGGAGAACCGTCTTCTCTCCCTCCTTAGGAAAAGGAGATCTAGGTAGAGGAGGTAGAAAATAATAGATACCGTCTATTCTATTAACTAGTCATCAAAAAGCAACCTATATCGAGGTCAAGTTTGATAGGGTGAAGTGGAACAAAGCTACGAAGGAGAAAAATTAGCTGAAGAAGTTAAGAAGAGCATTAGTGAAGCGAGAGGAGGACAAGATGGTTGGGAAGAGGAGGAAGGGGTATTAAGGAAAAAGGGAGGCTTTATGTGGGGACCGCTGGAAATGCAAGAGCCAGGATAGCGCAAGAACTGCATGGGACAGCTACCGGAGACCATTCAGGTATACTAGCTTCCTATAAGAGAACTAATAGGAACTTTGTCTGGCAAGGAATGGATGCCTCTCTTGAGGACAGACTGTGATGGTAAAGCAACAACATCAACTCGCAATGGCCCTCGTGCCATGAGACATGGATTTTAGTCGACGTAGATTGGATCGAAAGATCGCACTTCCGCTCTTCTCCTATCGGACTAGTCACTTCCCACTCTCCTCAAGTGAACAGTTTAGCCACTATCCTCCCATATACTCTGCTTTTTCATTGCTTATGAACTGGAACTTGTTGGTGCATGGATTTCACGTTTCAGCAGCACTTTGGTTTGTGCATGATTGTGAAAAGAAGGCTTTCTATACACACACTTATATGAACTTCATTGGCGAAAGAAAGAGAAGCTTGCCTTGATAAAGCACAGCCTTTCGCACTCCAATAGGCATATATTGTTACAAGGTTATGCCCAAAGGTCTCAAAAACGCTGGTGCTACATATCAACGCGCCATGACTAAGATCTTCGATGAGATAATACATAAGATTGTCGAGTATTATGTAGATGATCTCGTTGTAAAGGCGGTATCCTATGAAGAACATCTTCAACATCTCAGAATCGTATTCGACCGCCTAAGGCAACATGCACTCAAGTTAAACCCGTTGAAGTGCGCCTTCATGGTCTCGTCAGGCAAATTCCTAGGGTTTGTCATTCGACATCGGGGAATAGAAATCGACCCGAATAAAATCAAGGCCATACTCGAAATGCCTCCTACTCAAAACCTTAAGGAGCTGCGTTCGCTTCAAGGGCGCCTGGCATAGATCAGGCGATTCATAGCCAATTTTGCAGGAAGAATCCAACCTTTTCCAAGAAAAACCAAAAAAGACATTCCATTCTTTTGGGATGAAAACTGCCAACAAGCCCTAGATGGCATCAAAAGCTATCTCCTCAATCCGCCAGCCCTGGCTGCGCCGATACCAGTGAAGGAGCTTATACTCTACACCACGCCCTTGGATGAATCTCTTGGGGCTCTATTGGCACAAGAAAATGAAAACGGGAAAGAGAATGCCCTCTATTACCTCAGTCGTGTGCTCGTAGGAGCTGAACATGCGTACTCTCCTATCGAAAAACATTTCCTTGCACTGGTGTTCGCTGTCAAGAAGTTACGGCACTACATGATAGCACATCAGGTCACCCTCATCTCCAAGGTTCACCCACTTAAATATCTCATGACAAGACCAATGCTTACAGGAAGATTGGCAAGATGGGGCCATCATCCTTACTGAGTTCGACATTGTGTATGCGCCGCAGAAGGCCATTAGAGGGCAAGCGACGGCGGATTTCCTAGCAGCACATCATACATATTTCTACAGTAAATAAAATATTTCCATGGATGGGATTGCACATAGTCCATTCCACCTTTATCTATCTAGGTTATCCTTCTTTCTTAACAAAGCAGAATGTGATGATCGATCCCTCTATTATGGGATTTCTGTTTATACCAAAGCCTCTACTTTAGATATTTACGCTGATGAAGGAAAGCCTTGTTAAAGACTACTACTTTTGACTTCCCTTTTCGTACTCTTCTTTCATCCTCCTTACCAGAACGCTTTTCCTGGTTCAGAAGAATAAGATACTGAAATTGTGGCTTACATATGGAAAATGCCTTCGTCTTGAAGCTACCAATGCACATCACGGTGAAATCATTGTCAATTAATTGTTAGATTCCCCATATCACCCATAGCCACCCAAATCTTTTTTTGCCTCAAACTCTGCTGCCCTATCACTCCTCGATAAGTGTACTTACTCAAGTTGTGCACTTGGCTGAGCGAGATCTTCCCCTTTGGCATGAGAACCGCCTACCTACGCTAACGTAACTAATGCAGATGGCGGAAGTTAGTAGTTCTCCTATGCCAACATGAACACAAACGAAATCGTCGAATTTCGTATAGAAAGAAAAGGAACCACTTTTATTCTCTTTTCTTAAGTAGTAGAGGGATAGGTACTTATTCCCGGCCAGCGATATCATTGCTGCTCCCCGCCTAATGCGGATCATTGTGCAATGCTTATGTGAAATCACAACCCAAAACTTATTCGTTTCGTTGGAAAAACCAACGCCGACGTCAAGATCAGTCTCCTTTCCTTTCAAAAGTGAGCGAGCAGAGCTGAAAAAGATGGAGTTACCTGGAGATGAGATTGATTTCTATGGATATGAAGGATAGAAATAGGGTCTTTTTTTCCCAACGAATCAACCAATTCGTAGATGTTCCGGTTTTCTTCCCGATCCTAATGCATTTTTCGAAACCAATACCAATAATGATCTAGATCTCAATTTTCATCCAACCCGTGAGGGAATTTTCAACGTCATATTAGCCTGTCAAATACGAAGGTATTTGATGCTCCATGAGTCCGGGCAGGAAGCTGTCAATTTAGTTAGAGGATTATTGAGAAACCGACACCGCAATGGCGAAACTTGGCAGAGCATCCACGATTCTATTCAAACGGGTGGTGGAATGGAGATTTTTATCCAGAATCTGCCGGTGGGGACCCCATTGGATCAATTTCTCATTCAGCCAATAATTGGTCTGAATGTGGGCAACTATTATTTATCATTTACAAATCAGTCCTTGTATATGCTGCTCACTGTCGTTTTGGTCGTTTTTCTTTTTTTTGTTGTGACGAAAAAGGGAGGTGGATAGTCAGTGCCAAATGCATGGCAATCCTTGGTCGAGCTTATTTATGATTTCGTGCTGAACCTGGTAAACGAACAAATAGGTGGTCTTTCCGGAAATGTGAAACAAAAGTTTTTCCCTCGCATCTTGGTCACTTTTACTTTTTCGTTATTTCGTAATCCCCAGGGTATGATACCCTTTAGCTTCACAGTGACAAGTCATTTTCTCATTACTTTGGCTCTTTCATTTTCCATTTTTATAGGCATTACGATCGTTGGATTTCAAAGACATGGGCTTCATTTTTTAGCTTCTTATTACCTGCGGGAGTCCCACTGCCGTTAGCACCTTTCTTAGTACTCCTTGAGCTAATCTCTTATTGTTTTCGTGCATTAAGCTTAGGAATACGTTTATTTGCTAATATGATGGCCGGTCATAGTTTAGTAAAGATTTTAAGTGGGTTTTCCTGGACTATGCTATTTTTGAATAATATTTTCTATTTCACAGGAGATCTTGGTCCCTTATTTATAGTTCTAGCATTAACTGGTCTGGAATTAGGTGTAGCTATATCACAAGCTCATGTTTCTACGATCTCAATTTGTATTTACTTGAATGATTCTACAAATATCCATCAAAATGAGTCATTTCATAATTGAATAAAAACGAGGTGCCGAAGATTCTAGGGGGCTACAGCTGCGCTTTTGCAGCACTGAACATGGTTCCGGGTACTCAAGATATTGTGTTTGGAGAGGTGTAGATAGATAGGACGTAGTCTTGCTCGATCAGGACCCACAAGCAAGGGCTTGCGTTTCCCGCGCGAAAGAAATCAAAATATATGGATTGAGATAATAACGGACTTGAAGCTTCTCAATTGATCCAAAGATACTATACTGGTTTATTTGGTTATCTGAACTTGGTTGACAGTACCTGGATTCTCCTTTTCTGATTGACTTGCGACATTGGAAAGTCAAGATGGTACCCAGCCTATCGACATTGGCGACATTGAGAATTCAAGATATTGGGTTTGTTTTACAAAGACAGGTGAAAGCCGAAAGCCTTACGCATTGCTTTAAGAAAGTGAAGAGATGGGCGCCCTATTCTCTGTCGTCTGTGACGTTCTTTCAGCTATTGCCCGTGCTCAGTTCCAGATTTCTTCCATCAGTAGTCGGTATCTTCCATTTCAAATGCTAGTGAACATCACTTCTTCTAATATGCAATTCCCGAATGGGAACATACTTGAAACCCTTCTTTTCCTAGCATTTCAGCCCAGGCGGCTTCCCTCTATATTAATAAGTTCTTTCGAGCAATCACTGATGTAGGTAGGGCTGGTGCGAGAAGAGATTGTCTTATGCCAGAAAAGAGGTGCTCCATGTCGAAGGCAGAAAAGACGTGCTTATCAAATCGGTGGTCCAAGCTCTACCAACCCGGGACTCTAAGAACACTGGTCTATAGGGCTTAAGCTAGGGAAGGGGTATAGAATGGTACTTTCCATTTCTCAGGAATCCATAGAGAGAAGATCCTCCAGCTGCGGGTACAAGGCAGTTACACTTATTTCAGCAAAAACTATTAGGAATGATGCTGATGGCAGATGCTTGCACTATTCACTTAAGGCTTGGTTGGCTTCTCAGTTAAGAAGAAGCAAACAGTTTGGCCAGATTGAAAACTAGCGTTTCTTGTCCTTGCATCTTGCGAAAAAACGGAGTAAAAAAGAACAAGAGCATGAGTTGGGTCTGTGATTCCTGTTCGAGAAGTGGTTCCAACATCTGCCTTCAGGGTCTTGGTTAGCCGGAACTAGAAATGCCGGGACTATGGGGAAGGGTCCCTCGGGCGAGATGGCTAAGCGTGTACGACGAATTCTGTCTATCTAAAGATCTGAGAAAGGCGCTGATTACAGCTCTGTCCTTGGATGGACCATAGGCCTGATGCTAGGAGAGTGTAGTTCAAGCATTCTATTGTGTGCTCGATCCGTGATACGCAAAGCAATCTCCTGTTTACTATTGATCTAATGACAGTTGATTGAGACTTGCAATTGTCGTCTTTCGAAAGCGAACTCTTATCTGGTTGCACTCGGGTTCTCCTGTCGACGGGAAGTGCTCGGTTCGGATAACTTTTGTTTCCGTGCTGGGATCGGCAGGAGGGGAATTTGAGGTTCTTGGTCCTCTGCGAAATCAGTCTGCCAGCTTGCTCTTTTCGTGCATGACAGGTGCTCATTCTTTCGAATGGTGGTGTTGCCACTAACCTTTTTACCTGGGAATCGGTGGAATACAAATCCCTTCGGACCATGCTCGACACAGTCCTTAGTATGATGCCGATCTCTTAGTCTCTTAGGATGGACCGCTTTCTTAACGAGAAAGAGAGCTTAGCCTTACCCCTTAACAATTGTCTTTATTGGTTGACTGGCCCCTTACCACAGAGCAATCAAACTTCTGTGATAACCGCGACACCTATGTCGGCATGCATGCTTAGAGAAGTGGCTTTCTAAGAAACTGAAACTCTGACCTCGAAACTGCCAATTGAGGAAGGGTTGTTCCGGCAGGCACGAGTGGAGAGTTTGCCCCTCCTTCGGTAGTTCACGTTGATGGTTCTGATCAGTCTTGTGTTGTAAAATAGATGAGAAGTTCAGTTAAAGATTTCTCTCTGCTCGGTGAAGGGAATAGCTTCCTTTTTCTTGGACTTGGGGTCAAGTAGTGGGAAACTAGAATCCTTTGATTCCCTCGTGTAGTGTTCTGTTCCATATTTGTGTATCCAGCTTATCCCGGTATCTGCTCTGCTCCGTGAAGGAAAGGAAAAAGCTTTCTATTTGCTTTCTCTGTATCCACCTTTACTCGGTATTCTGTTCCTGAGATGCATTTCACACCTGACTCACCTCCCACGCCTAAAATGTCTCCAGGTAAACGTTTTTCTGCATGTCTAGTAATTCGGTGAATCTGCAGCCACTAATGCCATTCAGAGACTCTTGGCCATTTCAGCTTTCGCACCATATGATCCCTTCTCATCTGCCCACAACAAAACGGAATTTTTTTATCTTCACTTGCGGTGTTCTCTCCATTTCTTGTTATATGCTGCTATAGGGCTATAGGAATACAGATTCAAACTTGATTGTATGATAAAACTGATTATTGATTCAATTCTTCTACTCGCAGCATCTGTTCTATTAACTTGTAATTGCCTACTAATTACAGTATCGAGTGTCCTGGTGATGCGGATGCTATATATATAGTCTTCTCAAACTCTGAGTGCACTGATCTGTTAAGTTGTAACTGTACCTTCTAGTTTTTTAATCTGAGCAATCGTTGATCATCTCATCCATTTGATCGTTTGAACACTACACTGGAATTAATATCTTTGCGGAATCGTTGACCATACTTCGTGAGTACTAATTGAAATCAATTGTGCATGTCCATGCTACTGCCGTCCCAGGACAAGTGAAGTGTCCCCGTCGACTATGGAGGAGCTTTCGACGTCCGTGCCGCGCGATCAGTCGGGATCGGTGGCCTTCAGTTCCTGCCGGATTTCCCTTGTGACGTTAGTCCTCGCAGCAGCAGCTGCAGCCTTGATCACGTTGCTGTTCTGATACGTGCTTGTCTGGCCTCGCTCTTGAACTTGTGCATGTCTGCTTCGTCTTTCTTGATCGGTTCCTCATGTTGCATACAATGAAGTGGTGTCATGTGACGCTGGGCATAATCTCTGAAAACTCTTGACTGGTTCGGTGTGGTTTTGTTTATTCAACACCAATTGCCTTAGCTTTCTTTTTCTGAAGGAGACAGAGAAGAGAGTAGCTAGATTTCTTTTTCTATTTTGATTTACAAATGGTCCGGTTTTATTTCAAAATGGTCCGTACTTTTCGATCTTTGGGATTATTAAGCTTAAGAATCTTACTTAATAGGAGAAAATAGCCTCCTAAACATATGGCTAGCAACTGGTTCACCAGGAGTACGCAAGAAAGGCAAAAGCACTACGAATTATTGATTTAGGAATGGGAATGGGCTAGAATCCTGGGTTGTTCCTTATATAATTAATGGTCTTTTCATTCTAATACTCTATCCGAGAGTTCTCAGTATTTAGCAAAGCTGTTCCTACCTAACGGATAAAAACTGGATCAAATGATAAAGACATTGTTTGTGGAGAAAGAGGGTGGCTTTTCCCGGATGAAATGAAACATTTGATTTGTGTAACAGGAGAAAGATTTCCCACTCCTTAGCCATAAAGATATGTGGCCATGAAAAAGGGAGGGGATTCAGTGGAACAGGATTGGCCGGGCGGTAGAGTCGTGGAAACACTTGTTGATTCCTATTTTGGACCCTAGCTCCATGGAACAATATGCTACTGCGGAAACATGGAAGAATTGCAATCTTAGATCAAAACACTATGTGTGGAAAACTTGATAAGGGTCAGTTACTTGTACATTTGATTAGTATGAGCCACTCACATCAGTTTTTAAGGATAGGTGGGAGTAGGACCCTACAATAAAGAGCAGATAGCCCACATGAATCATGGGAATAACAATACGAGGCCTTTGACGAGTAAAGGAGAAATGCAAGATTTGGATCCGCGATTTCAACAAGTAGTTTGTGCTTCGTCGGCAGGGGAGACTATAGGCCATGAAAACCCACCCTTGGTATCTCCACCTATGGATTGAGAGACAAAAAAGTGTGAATTTCGTATGTCCCGCTGGCACACGATTTCGATTACTTTTCTTGTTTCCCGTTTCGGAGATCCGATAATGGAATGCTAAATCGATATCTGGGGTCGAGCCATGGTACTTATCCTCCCGTCTATAAATCAATGACCAATAAAAGACCAAAGCAGTGATAAATCAAGGGGCGGACAGGAGCAGCATCGTAGCTAGGAACAGGTGCTGCACCGTAGCTAGTAGGAAGAAGTGCAGCATAGCTACATTCCCCATAGGGTTGGCGCCCCTCTTCTCCAATACAAATTGAATCATAGCAAGGGCTAAGCTATCTTAAAACCTACTATCAATCTGTTTATAGAACTCAATACTACTATCCATGAGATCATCATAACAAAAACTAGAATTGCCCAGTGAAATAGGAATAGAAAGAAATCCAGGGTAACTTGTATCATGAGATGGGTCCATTCCAATTGGAATTCCGTACGGCTACAACTCTTTTTAAACGAGTCGAAGTCCAGTCTTGTCACTTTCCCATCATCCCTTTTCAAAAGAAACTATGTGATAGAAGCCCACATGCCCACTCTTCTATCCCCCTCTACCCTACAGGTATAGGGTATAGGGGCCTAGAGATCTCCATGAACAGAGATCACTACACAAAAACTGCTTATGTTTCCAAAGTGAACGGATTAGGCTTAGAAAGAAGCCCCGCTTTAGTTGAAAAAACAGCTAAAGCAATTGTTGTCCACGTCCCCACACCTATCTCTATGAAACTTCCTTCATAGTTAGGAGAGGTTTTTTGTCTCTTTTACCGCAGGAAGTTCTCCAAAAGTATGAAAGGCGGGAGGGCTTTGTACCAACCATTCTAGTGTGGTTGGATTCTGTTCAAGAGCCCAAGGACTTTCTGCACATTTTTTGTTCTTTCCACTGCTTGAAGTGATTGCGACAACTATGAAGAAACGACGAATCCCAACTACGGATATATAAGAACCGAAACTGCTCAGAGCATTCCATCCGGCGTAAGCATCTGGATAATCTGGAATACGACGCGGCATACCCGAAAGCCCTAAGAAATGCATGGGAAAGAAGGTCAGATTAACCCCGAAAAAAGTGATCCAAAAATGGATTTGGCCTAAAGTTTCAGGATATGTCCGACCAAAGATTTTACCCACCCAATAGTAAAATCCAGCAAATAAAGCAAAAACGGCTCCCATAGAAAGTACATAATGGAAATGTGCAATCACATAATAAGTATCATGTAGAGCAATGTCTAGCCCAGAGTTTGCTAGAACTATTCCAGTGAGCCCTCCTATGGTGAACAAAAAGATGAACCCTACAGCAAATAACACGGGTGTTTTGTATTCACTACTAGAAAAATGGCTATAGCCAATATCCCTATTAGTGGCGCACCATGGTGGTGGTGCGCCACTGCTATATAGCAGTGGCGCACCAGAAGCAGGTGCGCCATTGCTATTTTTTTAGTAGTGGCGCACCTTTAGTCCAATGCGCCATTGCTATTTTCCCCCCGGGTCCACCCCCTTCCCCAGGCTTACCAATGGCGGACCTTCGCCAGGTGCGCCATTGCTATTTTAGGTAGCAATGGCGCACCTGGCAAAAGTGCGCCATTGCTATTTTAGGTAGCAATGGCGCACCTGGCAAAGGTGCGCCATTGGTAAGCCAGGGGAGGTGGGCATTTTTGGCAGCACATAGCAATGGCGCACCAGGGGGTGGTGCGCCATTGCGCACCACCCCCTGGTGCGCCATTGCTATGTGCTGCACCGACCGGCCGGCCTTTTTCTTTTCTTTTGCCCTCTCACCTATCCACCGCCTTTGCAGTTTCAAAAAAAATTAAAGAAAATAATAGAAATGTCAAAAAAATAAAAGAAAATAAGATTCCCATGTGATATGTGGTCTAGTTGTTAGCAAAATTCAACAAATGCACCCCCCCCCCCCCCCCCCCGTGGACCGCCTTTTCAGTTTCAAAAAAAATAAAAGAAAATGATAGAAATGTCAAAAAAATAAAAGAAAATAAGATTCCGATGTGATATGTGGTCTAGTTGTTAGCAAAATTTACAAACATGAATTTTCGAATTTTTTGCAAAATCTCTCGAGAATTTGTAAAATGGGCATAACTTTTGCATACGAACTCCGATGAAAAAGTTTTTTATATGAAAAATCATGTACTCGAAAAGTTATATCCGAATTCAACCGATGGAACCCCGTTGAAGATTTTTAGAATCCTCAAAAACCTAACAGAAAAAAAGTTACGGGGCTTGTAAGATCTGAAGGCAAAAAAATTCAAAAAAATAAAAAAAATTAGTAGTGGCGCACCGTGGGTGTGGTGCGCATTAGTAATTTTCCCGCCTTCCAAATTCAAAAAAATAAAAAAAGTTAGTAGTGGCGCACCATGGGTGTGGTGCGCCATTACTAGTTTTGAAATTTCAAAACTAGTAATGGCGCACCACACCCATGGTGCGCCACTACTAAGTCTGTAACGCCACAACCACTATATATATTACCTCTTCTTCCTGTTCCTCCTCCCCCCCATCACTTCTTCCCTTTTCTACCTACCTCTTCTTCCTCCTCCCCTCCTCCATGCCCCTCCCTCCTCCTCACGGCTCTCCGACGACCTCCTCCTCCCTCCTCCTCACGGCTCTCCGGCGACCTCCTCCTCCTCCTCCTCTCCGGTGACCTCCTCCTTCTCCTCACGGCTCTCCGGCGACCTCCTCCTCCTCCTCTCCGGTGACCTCCTCCTCCTCCTCTCCGGCGACCTCCTCTTCCTCCTCTCCGGCGACCTCCTCCTCCTCCTCTCCGGCGACCTCCTCCTCCTCCTCTCCGGCGACCTCCTCCTCCTCTCCGGCGACCTCCTCCTCCCTCCTCCTCACGGTCTCTCCTCCTCCTCCCTCTCTCCTCTCTCCTCCCTCCTCCTCCCTCCTCTCCTCCTCTCCTCTCTCCTCCCTCCTCCTCCCTCCTCTCCTCCCTCCTCTACTTCCAGCCACATGTGGAGCTCCCCGGCACAAAGAACGTACCAGATCCAGAACAAAATTCGAAAAAAAATGCAAAAAAAAAAAATCGTACCAAATCCAGATCCAGATTTCAAAATTTTAGTAGTGGCGCACCTGTTCATCTTACCAGTGGCGCACCTGTTCATCTTACCAGTGGCGCACATGTATGGTTAGTAATGGCGCACCAGGTGGTGTGCCACTACTATCTGGATTACTAATGGCGCACCAGAGGTGCGCCATTAGCATTTGTTACTAGTGGCGTGGTAATAGTGGCGCACCTATAGTGCGCCATTAATGGCAAAAATAGGTGCGCCACTAACAGGCCTTTTTCTAGTAGTGATTGTATCGAACCTCCCCACATGGTAGCGATCCAACTAAAGATTTTGATTCCTGTGGGCACAGCTATGATCATGGTAGCTGCGGTGAAGTAGGCACGCGTATCAACGTCTAAGCCCACAGTAAACATATGATGAGCCTAAACTAGAAATCCAAGAACACCTATACTTATCATGGCACAAACCATGCCTAGATACCCGAAGACCGGTTTTCTTGAAAAGGTCGATACGATATGACTAATAATACCAAATCCAAGCAGAATGAGAATATACACCTCTGGATGACCGAAGAACCAAAAGAGATGTTGGTATAATATTTGGTCTCCCCCTCCTGCAGGATCAAAAAAGGTTGTATTAAAGTTTCGATCGGTTAATAACATTGTAATTGCCCCTGCCAGTACCGGAAGTGATAATAAAAGTAGGAATGCTGTCACTAGAACGGACCACACAAAAAGTGGTAATCTATGCATAGTCATGCCAGGTCCACGCATGTTGAAGATAGTTGTTATAAAATTGATAGAACCTAAAATTGATGAAATACCTGATAGATGAAGACTAAAAATTGCTAAATCAACTGCTCCTCCAGAATGGCTAGTAATACCACTTAAGGGCGGATAGACTGTCCACCCAGTGCCGCTGCCCACTTCTACTAAGGCTGAGCTTAATAGGAGCAAGAGACTTGGTGGCAACAACCAGAATGATATATTATTTAATCGTGGAAATGACATGTCAGGTGCACCTATCAGAATCGGAACAAACCAATTACCAAATCCACCTATCATCGCCGGCATAACCATAAAAAAGATCATTAAAAAAGCGTGAGCCGTTATTAAAACATTATAAAGTTGATGATTCCCACCAAGAATTTGATCGCCGGGTCGGGCTAATTCCATACGAATCAGTACGGAGAAGCATGTGCCCATCACTCCTGCAATGGCACCGAAGATGAAATAGAGAGTCCCAATATCCTTGTGGTTAGTAGAGAAGAGCCATCGAACCAGATTTGTCATTTGCTGTTTTTTAGAAATGAAAACTTTCCTTATCAAAGAGGGGCCCGGGGACTGGAAGAGAAAAGAATCAGAATTACTGAGCTACCCTGCTCTCTTTTTTTTCTAATTCCCTTCTAAGATCCTCCGACTTAAACAAGTCGAGAGCATGCTCGTGCTAAGCCCTTTCGAGACTTGCCTTGCTCTTGGGGATTTCTTCCCACCGGATCCGCTGTTCCACTTCCAGGCACCTCCTTGCGGAGCTTTCCGCCTCAAGGAAATCCCGGTTGTGGGAAACAACATTTTCAAAGAAAACTGATCCTCCCTCATTCTCCCGCAGATCTTGATAAGACGCTTGGAGAACAGTGAAAGAATCAGTTGCGTGAATAAGGTCCAGATAGGAACGAAGCGCTTCATCGACCAAGTAGGGCTCGATCGGTAGATAAGGCCCTACTTTTTGATAAAGCGCCACAAATTCCTGAATGACATCTTGTCGCATACTGGAGAGCTTTTCTTCCATTATGAAGAGCTTAAGCCGTCCAGGTATGTCTTCCAGGGGGGTATTGTGATTAAGCTCGTTCTGAATGAACGTAACCCACCCAGGATCCTGCTCGTAAAGGCTCAGATAGAAGTTTAGTCCTGCTAAATGAGCTAGAGCCTGGGGGTTTTGAATCTCCGGCGGGAGAGTGATAAGAAAGGAGGAGCCGACGAAGCATGAACTAAAAAGATTAAAAATAGGTATTAGGCATAATATAAAACGACAAAGGAATAAAAATATAAAAAAAGAAAGTAATATCAAATTATATATTAAGGGAAACTTAATACATAAGAAAAAATATAAAGTACAAAAGTGGTTAGTAGAGAAGAGCCATCGAACCATATTTGTCATTTTCTTTTCGTTTTGAAAACTTTACTTATCAGAGAGGGGCCCAGGGGGCTGGAAGAGAAGAACCTTAATACTAAACGCTGGAAGAGAAGAACCTTAATACTAAACCAAGTTTTGAGAACTTCTTGGTGACTTGATTGGTTCCCTTCCCCCAATTTGCAAACGATAATTCCCGTGAAGGTGATCTCGATCACCATTCTATGATATTTCTGGATGCTTTTGAGAAGCTTTTCCTTTTACCTAATGCAGGCTACCGACAACTTACTTCATGCTATTACTAACACTTATGACTGAGCCGCACTTGCTTTCCAAAAGAAATTGAAACTATCATGCCTGAGACTAGCCAATAGAAGAAAGAGCCACAAGCAAGCCATAGCAGCATCCTTTTTCTTCGCTTTCTTCAACAATGCGAATCTACCTCACTCCTCATCATAACTCAAATACAAATTCGAGTTCCAAATTGATATTTCCTCACGTAAGCAATAAAATGTGAAACCAATATTCATCATGAAACTTCAGACACTAATGATTGTGAGGTTCTCGAAGAGAGACGACGTAGGCTGATTCAAAGTAAACAGAAAACCACCCCTTAAACTCATTTGCTCAACATTCTTTCCACAGCAACTAGAAAAGTGGAGAAAATACAATAAGGGGAGGTCCCGGTGAATACAAATAAATTGGAAACCGAACCCCGCATTCATGTCTCTAACAAGGCTGTCTAAGCTAAGCGGCCATGGACCCATGGACCTGGGGAATCTGAACCATTAGGTAGAGTTTCAGCTGAAAGAAAACCAGGTCAATCTTCCGATCACGAGTCTTTACAAGCTTGAAACAACTTAAGCACAGGCGGGAGTCGCCCCTTTTAAAGTCAGTATTTATGCGGCGCTGAACTAACAAGCGAATGAGAGACGAGTGAGACGCCTTTAGCTCCTAGAATGCCTTCTTCAACTTCGCTATACGCAATTCGTGCGCCAAATAGAACTGCTAGACTACGTCGAGTTGTGACCACTCATGCCTCTAAAGAGCGAGGCAAAGGGTAACACTAGGGTGGAGCTCCACCTTTTGTTCTTCCAGCTCGGACTCCTAAACTAGAAACTATATAAGAGGCACGAGATGATCAGGTGTGTGCACTAAAGCTCGACATGATGAAAGCTTATGAGAACTTAACTGCTATAGCTGATACGGGATCTAATGACTTATTTCTTAAAATAGGGTTTTGTGACTACCGAAAGTTTCTCTTTTCATGACACAGGGGGGGTCTCTGTGGCCCTAGTTTCTTTGGCCCATTTGAAATGAGCTACGAATAGGTCCTACTTCAGACAATCCTTCGTTGTCCCTTCAGAGGAGATGAGTGGGATGACGAATGAGTTCTTTAAACATCTCTATACTGCTGAAGGTACTGAAAGAATGGAAGATGTTCGTTCTGTCGACAGTTCCTCGGAAAGTATCTTAGGCAATCAATGAGCAATTGACTGCGCCCTTTACTGGTTCTGAAGTGTGACCTTTTTAAGATGTACCCTGAAAGGCCCCTGGCCCGGACGGCTATCCAGCCCACTTTTTTTCAGCGAAGGTGGGATTTATATGGTGATGAGGTTAGTGACTTCAGTTACCTTATCGGTTCTTTTCAATGGGGAGCGTCTTGAGGAATTCAAACCTTCTCAGGGACTACACCAGGGAGATCCAATCTCTCCATACTTATTCTTGTTAGCAGCAGTTTAGGTCGTGCCTCCTAAAACTCAGAAGTGAATCATCGAACTTACAAGGTATTGTGGTGGCTCCCACTGCCCCGGCACTGAACCATCTTCTTTTTGTTGATGATAGCCTGCTGTTTTTCAAGTCTAGTGAATCAAGCGAGAGTACTAGGATTCGGGAAACAAGAGAAGACTGTATATGTGGCTCCCTATTCTCTTTTCTCTTTTCTAGTTTTTAGTCTCTTGTGGATACCCACCCACAGAAAAGTCGGTACCTTACTTGTCCTTGAGCTGGTCAACTATATCCTCCGAAGTGAAGACTCCTTTATTTCTTCATCATCTTCAAAGTCTCCCATTGTAGCATCATAACATGGAAGAAACCCCTGAGTAATATCGGAATGCCTCTAACGATTTCAATGAGGAAGTAGTGTCAGAGGATTTTTCTAGTGAGGATGGTCCCCGCCCTTCGGCTTGATCAAAAACAAAGTAGCCTAGGCCGTGCCGCACTGTGTCTCCCACCTATGGATCTCGATAAAGATGGTTGGTATTAGCTGGTGTCAAATGGAGCATTGGTTCACCAATCCCAGGTGATCCACAGGATTTCCTACATCCATCAGAGCAACCAACCGAATAAGTGAGTTTTCTGAAGCAGTAGTTCGTCATGCCTGCGAAACACCGTTCTGTTATCAATTTGGGTTTTACTACTGTACCAGGCTATTCCAATCTTGAACTCTCCCGCTGTCTTTACTCACTAAAACCGGTATTCTGGTACCAACACCTGCTAAGCAAGCTAGTCGAACAAGATGCAAAAAGAGAGGGACGAGACAGAACATTGAAATGAAAGGCCCTTTCCTACCATCCAATCTGACTTCTCTTATGGAATTTCGAGTTTATGCTTCCTCCTGCTTTGCAGGAAAAAGAGGTCAAAAAGTCTGTAGATTGGGCGGGTTACTTTTCTTTATCTTCTCGTCAACCATCGAGGGGGCATGAGAGCCCAAGAGAGAAAGGGGCTATTCGAAATAAAGAAAAATCCTTTCTCTAGCACGGCATTGAGCACCAGTTCTCTTCTCCTTACACCCCTCATCAAAATGGTGTTGTGGAGAGGAAGAACCGGACGGACCCCTGTGGAGATGGATAGAACAATCCTCGATGAGGCACTGCGCATGGTATCTTGCTTGGCTACCCTGGACACTCGTCTGGATATCCTTCCATGACAATTATGACCTTTAAAGGTACACAGATAGTTACCAAATTCACCTGAACTTTCAGAGTTGGAACTGATTGGACATAGTAGTAGGTACCAAAACTCCACAGCAACATTACATTAACCAATATGTGGGCAGATCCTTCTGTCCAATTGAGAGTGCATTGGATATAGAAGAAGCTGGACAAGTGAACTCGCTTTAAACCAACTAAATGCTCCAATACAGGAATCAACTTCTCATTTATTGTTTTTTCAGTTGATGATCCACTTGGATATGCTCTTGTGGAGGAGTTTATGATTGTGAGGCCATAGAAGTCAGTATCCGCGGGAATTGTTTGAATTCGCCTTGGTAATTCGTTCATTAATTGCGTAGGAAATCTTGATGTTATGATTTCGGTATTGATCAAAAGGTGATGGGACCTTAGGGGATACATTAGTGCCATGTTCTATTGCGGAACGGTAGTATCCAGGTAACCTTGCCCCCGTAAGAGCTCTACCTAATCATCGATATAATGGGTAGAAGGCTTATTTCTCGGCAAATAGCTAAGTCGACACCCTGAGTTAGCAACTCAACTCTTCGATCAAATCTTGGAGAACACTTTGCATTCCACTGCTTCGACCTTGATTTCTTGGCTTTGATGTTGTTATCACAATCAGGTTGCCATAACACGCATTGCTATGTTGAGACAACATGATCTTGAATCAGGATTGGATTGCCTTATCTTATTAGTAGGCTTCGGTTAAGTTCCCTTTTCTTTTTCCTGGGAAACGGTACCTACATTCTCGTGAGCTTTTCCTATCCCATTGCTCTCTATTCTCTAATTCCCTCAATCCAAGTTTATATACCCTCTGATTTGGGTATCCATCTTTTCTGCACTTGTCCCTTTCCCTTGTTTTCTCTACTTCCCATTGGAGTGTACATATATTAGATATGGGATCTATTTTCATCAACCAGCAGCAGGAAAACTAGCACATTTACCTTAATCCATTTCCCTTGAGGATCACATTTATCTACAGATAAGTTTGATGACTTCTCACTGTGATGGCTTCATAACATACTTAGCAAACCTAGTAAGGGATTTTGTACCTTAATCTAGTGAAAAGTGCACATCCATCCGATCCCTCATCTAGCTCTCTGTGCGTCAGAAACCCATTGTCAAAGAAACGGGTTGATTCTTCGGTTCAAGCGATGGTGGGGGAGAAAGAAGAGTGGGTATGTATATTTCTAGTGCCAGTTGACTAGCTTGATAGAAAGAGGAATATGTTGATCTATCAAATCTAGATTCTATCATTTGTGCCATAGCTTTTCGATGTTTAGTTATCGAAGTCAGTATCTTTTTCTCTCCTGGTTCACAAAGCAAGGTTTTTTCCTAGCACAAAATAGCTAGCTTGCCGGAAGTCACCTAGCTGGGCCACTGCCTGGATACATTACTAAAGTGATTCTCTGGTTTTGCTTGCGGTATAGGAACCCTTCCCGTATAGGAACTACTACCGAGGCGTACCGTTGTTTCCGTAGAGGAAGCCGCATCCCCGAAGTACACCATTCCTTCGATCAATAGAATAGGTTATTTTCTGATTGCCGTATAGTTATTGTTGGTAGGAGCCGAAACCCTGGATATAAACAAAAGGAACCGGCTTGCCGGTAAATCTCAATTTGCTCCAGAGTTTTTTCTAATGACCTTTCCACACCTGTTGAAGGGAATCACTCCTGGCAACTCCTAGAATGCGGTTAGAACTTGTTTTTCTTCAGAAATATGGGGAATCAGCCATGGAACTACCACTGCTATGATCCGTCTTCGATTCACCAGCATCAGCTATCTTAAAATGGCATTTTAGAAAGCATCTCTTCCCTTGTTGGCTTGGGTTCCTACCGTTTACTAATAATAAGAGGAGTGGTGCCTTTAGATTTCTTTTTTTGAAATTATGCATCTCTCTTATCAAGTGATTTCTGACATCACCCTGCTCGCGAACATAGATCCAGCCCTTCCTATTGAGAAAAAACACCTTGTATCCCCAGCTCATTGTGAATAAGCAGGTGATACATAGGAGTGAAGAAAGAAATTCCCCGTGCCGCTTGCCGTTTCAGGTTCAAGGAATGGGGAAGTGTTCTGTTGAGAAATGTTTTTTTCACTCATGGGCGTAAATCTCTGCATTGGTGTGTGAGAATTCTAAAGCTAGCTTTATGGGAGAGCAGGTTAGGGCGTACCCCCGGTGGAGCATGTAGGTGGTGAAGGAGGATATCGTTCAGTGATGCTATGACTACTGACCATAAAAGAAAGAGTTCTTTACGGCGCAGATGTGCGTTAGGTTTCCTAAAAACGTTATCATTTCTATTGGGGGATCTCTAGGAGGGAGGGTTATTTCTAGAAAAAACAAATGGATATCCATTCTATCTAGCCGAGGTATATTTCCAGAAGGTAGGAAGTTTCTCCTTCCGGCCAAGGAGAAAGAGACAAGTTTCCACCTCATCCGAGTTTTCTCAGTGACTTCCCCATAATAACGGGAGAAGTTTTTTCACCCTAAAGGAAAGGAAATTCGAAGAAATCAGATCTTTCAGTGAAATTAGCATCTACTAATCTAACTAGCAAACCAATTTTAGTATCATTTTTGGGTTCTTACCTTTTAGTGACTCTTCACCGAGTGATACACTACTACTTTTTATTCGAGTGATATACTACGACATGTTACAAACATTATCAATCCTTGAAAAAAGGAAGAAATGGCGAACGTACGCTATCCAACAGAAGTCCCGACCGATATGACTATTCCTATCCTTTCATCCTTAAGCGAATTCTGGAACGAAAGTAATCCCTCGAAGTTCAATAAAAATGGTATTGCAAAATACCACCTCCTCCTGTATCTACTAATGGTTGCCTGAAAATCAACCAAAAGCAAGGGTATCCTTCGTTGCACATCTTCTGAAAAGATAAGGGCTCGGTATCGGCTCAATCCAACAAGCTGAGGTATATAGGGAATAGTAGAACATATTGATTATCCTATTGGATTGGTTCCGCTCAGTCAAGATATGATGACTCAATGGGCATTGAGAGTTGAGATGAAATGCACACTCGTTATGCTTTGAGGTGAAGAGATTTCGGTTTATATATTATTGATGCCCACCTCTTTATCCTTGTGAGCGAGGTCTGCCCTCTGGATGGGTAGAGCGAGAGCGATAGCAAGGACTTGAAAAGGGAAGGTTTTTTACGGCTAAGATGTTTCAGTTCGCCCTGACATGAAGCTACCACTTCTCTCCTATTGTTTCAAGCTATTATCTCATTGCCCCCTTTTAGTAGCACCTTTGACCTCTATTGCTCAGAGCACAAATCGTTGTGCTCCTCACTACTCAAGAGACTTCTTATTATCTTCTTACCCTTCAAGAAAGAGGCCTTGCTTTCGCACAGGAAGGAAAGAATTGAGTTGGGTAAGTAAGCCCTATTGGGGGATTATGGGCTCGAGTACGATTAGAGCGCCTATTTTTCTGCTGCGCAGGCTGACCATTTTAAATAGGGGGAAACAGGAGACTGTAGAAGATGAATATGGCTAGTCTACTGCTACTGTTTGATTGGCAATCCTTAGACTATAGGGATGAAGCAAAGGAGCATAACCTACCTGCAACTATGCTTTAAAGCAAAGAAATCTATCGAAATTCTCATTCCAGTCTGAGGGGATATCTGAAGCTACCGATCCTGGATCTCACTCAAATCCAAACCTAGCACTTTTGTATTTATTGCTTCCCCCGTTAGAAGGTCCGTAGCCGAGTAGAAGAGAAGAAAAGAGATTTCCTTATCTGCATGCCAGCTTTCATTCCTACTTTTGATGAAAGAAAGGTCAGTTGCTGCCGACAAGTCGACTAAACTTGGTTTTCACAACTGTCACCTATCTTTAAGCACCTTCTAGGCCGCATCCCAACCTAATGCATTCAAGTCTGCCTTCGGTACTGGTACTTCGGAATCAAGGGCCCAACAAGCGATATCAGGAGTCTTTGGCCGAAGAACTAGCGGATAAGAAGGTTATTCCATAACTATATAAAATCCATAGTCACGCTCAGCATGCGAAAGCTTGTAAAAATGACATCCCCTGCGAAAACCAATAGGATTTGTTGGGCCATCGAACACTAGTTTCTGGTTTCTCAAGACCTTGACGCAAGGGCAGTTACGCAACATTTTCTCAATATTGAATGTGCATTTTTCCCGCATTTTTTCAATTCCACTTCTGTATCAGAAATTAGTGTCAAGGGATGGAGTTCCTGTTTCATTAACTAAGTCTCGCATTGTTTGCTTGAGGAAGGGACGGCCGTAGCTAAATTTCCATTGCTAATCTTACATGTTCCCACGAACAATAAAGAAAAGAAGAAAAGGCTATTCTTTAGACACAGAGGTGGGATTAAGGCGTCATGCGGAACTCCAACAACATAGACCAGATGACTTATTTATTGAAAATAGGTTTAGGAGCCTGATCCTGGAGCTGAGCAAGCATGGGCACGATCCACATCGAGTGGAACTACTATAACTATATCTGTGGAAGGAAGGTTGAACCTTCACCGAATCATAGTTAGGTGGCACCCATTCCGCAGTGGGCCGACGTCACACTGCCGCTTCAATAGCTAGCGGGTAATAATCAGAAAGTGAATCATCAACCACTCATTTAGAAGCCGCTCATGCAACAACGTTTAAGTAAATCCTTCCGCCCTTATTTTCTTTAGTCTAGTTGTTGGAGGAAATGCGCCTTGAACACATTACGTATACTAGCTGAGCTTTGTCCCTAATCGTGACTAGTTGTTATTCGTTTCGATCAATTTTCCCCCCAGCCGGCAATGCCTGATACGTCTCCAACGTATCTATAATTTATGAAGTATTCATGCCATGTTTACAATAATTCTATATGATTTTGGTATGATTTTATTAGAACTAACCCGGACTGACGCTGTTTTCAGCAGAACTATCATGGTGTTGTTTTTGTGCAGAAATAAAAGTTCTCGGAATGAGCTGAAAATTTACGGAGAATATTTTTGGAAAATATAAAAAATACTGGAGCAAAAAGTTGGGCCAGGAAGTGACCGAGGAGGCCACAAGCCTGGGGGGCGCCCCCCTAGGGCGCGCCCCCCTAGCTTGTGGGCCCCTCGGGCACCGCCTTGACGTGAGACCGACGCCAAAAACTCCTATAAATCGAGAAACCTCCGAAAAGAAATCTAGATCGGGAGTTCCGCCGCCGCAAGCCTCCAGAGCCACGAAAAACCAATCGGGAGCCCGTTCCGGCACCCTGCCGGAGGGGGAAACCATCACCGGAGGCCATCTTAATCATCCTGGCGGTCTCCATGACGAGAAGGGAGTAGTTCACCCTCGGGGCTGAGGGTATGTACCAGTAGCTATGTGTTTGATCTCTCTCTATCGTGTTCTTGAGATGACACGATCTTGATGTACTGCGAGCTTTATTAATATAGATGAATCATATGGAGTTTTCCCCTCTCTATCTTCTTGTGATGAATTGAGTTTTCCCTTTGAAGTTTTCTTATCGGATTGAGTCTTTAAAGGATTTGAGAACACTTGATGTATGTTTTGCGATGGGATATCCGTGGTGACAATGGGATGTTCTATTGATCCACTTGATGTATGTTTTGGTGATCAACTTGCGGGTTCCGTGACCTTGGGAATCTATGCATAGGGGTTGGCACACGTTTTCGTCTTGACTCTCCGGTAAAAACTTTGGGGCACTCTTTGAAGTTCTTTGTGTTGGATTGAACATGATGAATCTGAAATTGTGTGATGCATATCGTATAATCAAGCCCATGGGTACTCGTGGTGACATTGGGGTATCTAGGTGACATTAGGGTTTTGGTTGATGTGTATCTTAAGGTGTTATTCTAGTACGAACTCTAGGGCTGTTCGTGACACTTATAGGGATAGCTCATAAGATTGATCGGAAAAGATAACTTTGAGGTGGTTTAGTTCCCTACAATAATTTCTTCGTTTGTTCTCCGCTATTTGTGACTTTGGAGTGAACTCTTTGTCGCACGTGAGGGATTTACATATGATTCAACTATGTTAGTATTGTTGAGAGAACTTGCACTAGTGAAAGTATGAACCCTAGGCCTTGTTTCTAAGCATTGCAATACCGTTTGTGCTCACTTTTATCATTAGTTACCTTGCTGTTTTTATATTTTCAGATTACAAAAACCTATATCTACCATCCATATTACACTTGTATCACCATCTCTTCGCCGAACTAGTGCACCTGTACAATTTACCATTGTATTGGGTGTGTTGGGGACACAAGAGACTCTTTGTTATTTGGTTGCAGGGTTGTTTAAGAGAGACCATCTTCATCCTACGCCTCCCACAGATTGATAAACCTTAGGTCATCCACTTGAGGGAAATTTTCTACTGTCCTACAAAACTCTGCGCTTGGAGGCCCAACACGAGTCTACAAGAAGAAGGTTGTGTAGTAGACATCAATGCCTCAGCTTCTCAAAATCTAGGAAGCTCTGAAAAAAAGTCATCATTATGAAAAGATACTAGCGCTACTAATAAGGGAAGCTACTTTTTTCTAAGAAAGGAATAAAGCAGAAAACTAAAAAAAAAAAGATCTTAAGTGGGTCCCGCGAGTAGTTTGTCTTGTTTTAGTCCGTACAAGAAGATACTTTCAGGATTGCCCAAGAAGGGACGGGCCTATCTATTGGTGGTACTAGTTCCGCGGGAGGGGCAGGATTTTGGTGCCGTCAGCATGGGTCCGGCTATCGATCACAAGGGTCTAGATACGGATCTCGA
This sequence comes from Elymus sibiricus, assembly GCA_039707655.1. Classification (NCBI taxonomy): domain Eukaryota; kingdom Viridiplantae; phylum Streptophyta; class Magnoliopsida; order Poales; family Poaceae; genus Elymus; species Elymus sibiricus. The sequence goes on along the minus strand of CM077671.1, from coordinate 482,116,000 downwards.
ACGGAAAAGTATGCTACATATTGCTCTGCTCCAGTTCCCTCTGCTTACACCTGGTCAATTCGTTGATCGCCCCTTTTATTTCTGATTTTCAAAAGGGCCCCGCTCTCGTCTCTGCTGACGAAGCCTTTATCTCTGTCTCTGTTATCCTCGTACCTGCTGATCTCTTCGACTGATAGAGTCTATGCTATTGGTGAAGCTGGTTCTATCTCAACAACAGAATCTGCAAATGGATTTTCAACTAACAGCCTCTGCTTCAATTTGTGATGAAAGGTCGACTAGTTTTCACCGAATCTTCAATTACGCACCGGTAACTTTTTTCCATTTCCGAGGTCCAGAGGGGAAGACGAAGTACAGCCTAGTTCAGAGAGTCACGATTGAATCCAGGTTAATTCAGCAGCAGCTAGAGCAATACTCCGATATTGATTTGATCCACCGCTACCCACCAAGGTAGAAGACTGCTTGATCCGCAAAAGAAGTATGTTTTATTTGCGTATTGAACAAAAGTATACGCTTTTTCAGGGAAAGATAGACAGTCTATCATATGGAATAGGGCATTCAGCAGTTTGAAGAGGTAGCCTTTTTCAGTAGCAGTCTTGTAAGCAAGCGCCGTACGTTCAATCTATACTGGCGAGAGTCTTTCCTCTTTTAATACAAAGCCTGAGCGCGTTGCATGACTTAATACCAGCTCTTTATCATACATCTTCTGTAGAACGAATAAATATAAGGGATATGTGTTAGCAAATCTTGTTCGTGCTCTGCACCACGTTTTTCCTGTATACCGGCAGCTAGCATCCCATCAGTAACCTACGGGCGAGATTTCTTGAGGGGGGCTGGCCATGGTTTTTTAACCCACCCTTTCATTCACTTAAGACCCAAAGCAGAAAAGGTTTGCAATCCATATACTGGAATTTGGTTCCACCGAAGTACAAGGACTAAATTGGTCGACTCCACCGCAGGGTGCGAGATGTTGAGCTTCCTCGACGCCTACTCTGGGTATCAGCAAGTCTATATGGCTGAGGAAGACAAAGAAAAAATGAGTTTTATCGCCCATTCCTTCTGCTACAAGCGGATGCCCTTCGGTTTGATAAATGCCGGCGCCACATTTAAGCGCCTAATGAGCCTCATCCTCAGGTCTCAGTTGGGTCGTAATGCAGAAGTGTACGTTGACGACGCCGTCATCAAAAGCCGCTTGGCAGGGACTCACCCCAAAAACACCTCTTTTTTTGCATCTGCTGAGCAGAACCAATTACCAGATCCTACTTCTAAGCTCTATGCTCTAGTTCGGCCTTGCTCTCACTTATGGGTAGGAAGGACAATAAGTAGGAATTCATGTTGGCTAACTATTCTATCCAGGCGGAAGTAGTTTTCATAGGAAAGATGGAAGGTTTTGCGCGTTGGTTGTATCGAATTTTCCTTTCTAATAGCATACACAAATAGATAAGAAAGTTACAACGATGATAAGGTAAATCAAAGGTTTTCATTTACGATTGACATTTTCAGTCAGGATAGCTCAGTTGCGGCTTTCAATTCGTAAGCACGAGATCGAACAGGATTCGTCGTACCTTGTTTCTAAGTCTCCAACCCTTTCTTTGGTTCTCCGAATCGTACGTTACTATCAGCCCAAAACACTGGTTGGCTGCCGTGCCGGGCCTATTGGCAGAGAGACAAGCTCTTGTGTGTTGAGCAAAAAGTATAGTGATTCCATGCCTTACACAAACAAATAGCATATAACCTAGAAGATTTTGTGACTACGAGTTGCGATCGATAAAGCGGCGGAGCCGAGGTAATGGCTATGGCTGCGTGCAACGGCCCAGTGGGGCCTATAGGACCATATGTCACTGCTTAATATCTATTTTAGGGCATGGGTTTGAAGGGGTCGTGGGCGATTCCCCGAAAGGTGTGGAAAGTCAGTTATATGCTCGATTTGTTAACGAAAAAGAGCTCTTCTCTCGAAAAAAAGAAATAGAAACGATCTTGGTCAAGAGTGAGCTGCGCTATACCCGTGCGAAGGAAGGACGGACTTCACTCATAAACAGCTTCCGCAATGGAACCGGTCCCAGACAATAGGTTCTCGTCTTGAACATAAAGAGGGCAGGCAAGAAGAACCTCCACCAAGTTTTTGATTCTTGGTGATTTGACAGTATCAATGTCCCCAATCCTTTTGGGGACTGGGATGGCGTCCTTTCCCCAGCAAGGTGTCTACTAGGGGGCCGAAGTCAACCCGTCTTCATTAACGTAGGCACAGCATCATCATTTACGATATTATTGGAGCTTTTTCTGTCTCTTTCTGGGCCAGGCACCGACCTACGTCTAGCTTTTGTTTAGCAAGCCCTCTATATGTCTTTGTTACCTCCAAGCCTCCCCGATATCAGAATAATTCTTCTTCGAAGTGTCAAATCCTAACTAGGCGGATAGATAAGTTTTATTTCGCACACGGGTGGGACGTACAGGAACGCTTGCTTAGGCTTTGTGCGTATCCCTTATAGCAATCTTTCAGAAGCTGCTCTGGAAACCTTTTTGAGTGCAACGGTTTAAGAAGCGCGAAGGCTAATAACAGTTGATGGAATGATCGCTCCATGGACCAGAAAGAACCTTGGTAATTGTACCCACGAGTTATTTTGCATAATAAAACTAGAATTTCACCTGCTGCTAAGGACAAGATGAGCTAATAGAAAAAGTTCGGGCTTACTACTCCTGGGGCTAGGGGACTGGTATCTACATCCGAGGCCACAGGCAGTTGTTCCTGCTATGGGTCCAGAATTGTTGTATAATGGCTTAGACTAAAACAGCACTGAGACTAAACTAAGAGTTGAGAGTCCTAACTCAGTAAAGTACTTATAGGATTTAAAACATTACCTATTACTACATTATTTGTTGCTGCGAGTCAAGAAAAGAAAGTGTGGAGCTCCGTGAAGAAGCAAGTTCAATTACTCAAACGTTGGAACTATTGTAAAACACATTCCGTCGCCCAAGTCAGATCATTGCCTATTGGCCACGAGGCTTATGAGGCCAGCGGAGGAGCTGGAGGGAAACGTATGAGATGAGGGATTTGGACTTGCTACACTTACCAGATGTGAGGTAGTTAAATGCTTTCCTTCCATAGCGAACTTTCCCATAGCCGTAGTTCCAGTCTGACTCTTCAAAGCCTATGACCAAGAGTAAGGGCACTCAGCAGGCTGCACCGATTAGAGAGAGTACGTCGTCTATTCATTCCACTCATTCCTTAACGTCCAAAGCTCAGAATTCATAAAGTTAATAGGTGGGTAGGTGTTCTTAGGTTCGTAACATGCCTTTCTTTCTCGGAAGCCTTGTTGAATTAATGGCAAGGGAGATATTAGCTTAATGGCTTGGGGTAAGATGCTATGCTTGAGTCAGCGGAAATCATTTATGACGAAGAAAATAAATCATAGGCCTCTCCTGTAGCCGGGTATGAGAGGTCTAGTTCCGTGAGAATAGATAGGGATAGAAAGACCATCCTGGTGCACATGCTATGGGTCTTATTGTTTGTTGGTAAAGCAAGGAAGACTAGCTTTGGCGTGGGAAGCTTACCAATTGATGCGGTGGCTACTCGATCGAGAAGAAAGAGCAGTTGTTACCCGCCTCCACTATTAAGCAGCATGAGCCACTAGACTGACTCGATATCCGTGTGTGGATCCGCCCGAAGGCAGTCGATTGGAAAAGATGAAGCCAAGGAAGAGCCATTCTTCATACATAGAAGCGAGTGGTCGAAATGGAAAGCGGACAAACGGAATTCTGTACAACTATAGGGTTCGGTTCTTTCTTCTGTCCCAGGTCCTTTCTTCTCTTGCGGATCTTTCTTTGAGAGATAGATGTTGTTCTCTGCCATACTATGGCTGTGCACTTTAGCACTTCTTCTTTCACTTGGTTTTTTTTCCTGAAGTTGGCTCGAAGACCTGTCCAGCCTTGATTTTCCCAGTTATTACTCGAGCGCGCTGAGGCAATTCTGAACTAAGCTCAGGAGAGGGGTAGTAGGTATGCTTCAAACCCTCCGGCACCTTGAAGAACGATGGCACTAGATCGGGAAAGATGAATGACCAATGAGGACAGGACAATGGGGGATGTTGGTAATAGAGAATCCTCCCTTCTTCTTTGCTTTCTTGCCTGAAAAAATCCAAAACTAACCATTGGAACCTCATGGGCTACCGAGTTAGGAGATTCATTTTATTTATTACTTTGACTTTTTTTTACTAAGTTATTCTAAAACATAAGAGCTAACCGACCATCTTGTTTGAATGTTTGAGTACTCGGAGTCTCTCGTAAGTATGGAAAGAAAGTCTCTTCTTTCCACAACTCATAAATTTCCCATCAGCCTATCCAATCTAATTCCAGACAGAGTCAGTAGACCTTACTTTAGTGTAGGTAGTGTCAGATAATTAGGAAGTCTTGATAGTCTTTCGTATAATCTCTTCTTCAATCCTAGGAGCAAAAAAGGAATGTCCTTTAGGGACCTTTGGATACCAAGATTTCCGACCTCTTACTTTCGTAGTTATGAATTGCGGAATAGAATCAATTATGAAATTAATAAGTATATATCCCTCATCCCTATTGGTATCGGTATCGGTTTGGGCCACTACCCAGAACCCTGCCAGAGCCCTATTTTTAAGAAGAAATTGACAGTCTTTTTTAGAACTAGAACTATGGTAAAATCCAGTATCGACAGGCCTAGTTATTTTCCTTTGCTTATGCAGGGCAAGAATTTTTCGAGTTCAATCAGTACAATAAGAAATCCTATGTATTTTTTTGGTCAGGCGACAACCAGATTTGAACTGGGGATAAAGGATTTGCAGTCCCCTGCCTTACCGCTTGGCCATGCCGCCAAATCCGATCCAAAATCGAGCAAAATCTTATTCATCCACATTATTTTACTAATTAGTATTCGTAGGAGGGGATTATTAAACCCTTTTTGCTTTTTTTTAGATCGTTGAATCCCTTTGTACTTATCCCTTTCCAATCCCTTTTAAGAAATCCATTCCTGTTTTTTATTGGACCCAGTTTTATTCTCTTCGATTGATTGTATCTCAAAACACACATTGCTTAAATACCTTCTCTTTCTATTGAAAAGAGAAAGGATTTCCAGTCATAGACTGCCAAATTTAGGAAAAATTGGAACCATTAACTATATTATTTGTCATTATTTTTTATTTAGATATTTTCTATTTGTTAGTAGTGAACGGTTCTAAAATGGGTATTGTATCCCAAATAGTGTTTCCTTAATGGCATAACAAAATCAAATTGATTTACGGCTAATCAGTATCAATTAAAAAAAAGAGAATTATGATATTGATTTAGTGTGACCTGACCCCTGTTGCTCCAAGTGAAATTCTTTCTAGGGTTCTTAAAGATATTCTCCATTTTTGCTCTTTCCCTACAATAAAGTATAGTCTGAAGGCTAGCACGCACCATTCCTCGCTTATGATAATCTAAGGCCAAAAAGAAAGAAGGCTCACACCATAATAATACATACCCTTTTTCCTCGATCGTCAAGGTCGTGGATTTGGATCGATTTCGGTTTTACGGGCTTCATACATTGTTAAGAAAAGTACTCGGCATTGGAAAGCATCACATTCTGGCCACACACAAAAGAAGTCGGTGGAAGGTATGGAATTTCTCGGCTGAAGGTCAGAAAGAAAGCAATCGCCAGTGCTCTCGGTTCCAGCAACGAGTCTTTTCTCTGAGAATTAAGGAAAACAAACTAATCTTGTCTGTCTATGTTCACCTTGACATGAAAGACTCTTTTCCTAACCTGACTGTTCTACCTGGCTAGTTCACTTCACTTTTCGAGGGATCCTGGATTGGAGTTCACTTGTCTATGAGTGTCCGAACAGCTTCAGATACTTCCAAGGCGCAGGGGTTCTCTCTCCATTCACTTTGAGCTGGGTTTCTTGTGATCTTTGTAGTAGTTTTTCCGTCCAATTTTATGGTAAATTAAGTCTTACACAGCTGTCCCCAAGGATGTCCATTGCATTCGGCAGGGACTCCATCTCGCATTCGATCTCCCTCCTTTCCCTGAAAGAGTCGAGGTCTCTCTGGACTTCTCTTTTGCCTCTCTCCCAGATTCAGAAAAAGGGAGGAAGAGGGCCTCTCGACGGGAGTGATTCCCCGAAAAGAGATCGTTCCCAGCATCCTCGAGTTCGTAGTCAAACTCACCTTCATCCACCTTTCACGGACTGGCATGGGCAAGCGCCGATGTCTGGAGGAGGAGATGGAAGCTTGGGTTGAGGAGGCTGTCAACGAGTCATCAAAGGCGATAGATTGGTTATATTCGGATTCGTTTGATTTTGATTTTCTTCTTTTTGGTTGTGAGAGGTCTGAGTCCACAGCTGGGGAAGAGTCGTCAGATGACAATTGAAGTAGGGGTCTGCCTCTTTCAAAGGGAAGCAAGAGTCTCATAGGGAAGGAGATCCTGCACAGACCAATCCCAATCAGGAAGAGAGTCTTGTTGTCAATGAAAGCAATTTTTCTATGTCACATATCTGCATATCTCATGTTGTGAGCTATAAAGTACCCACCAGGGGAGTGGACCAAGAAAGAGGAAGGCGATTGGGTCCTTCCCATCCTCTGTGATGTCAGTCTCTTTGTCATTCTTTCACCCATGCTGAGTAGCGAAGTGAGCATACTCGAGATCCAATTCATCAATCATTTGAGTTGGTACGAACATAGGAATCCAGACTCCTCTTGATTCGATCTTCAGTTTCGACCTTCATCAGTCGGGAAAAAGAAGAAGGACCCACTTATTCCACTCGGAGAGACCGAACCAGGCAACAAAAAAAAGAAAAACTGAAGGAAGTTCTCTTTCCATTCCAACTAAACTAAGTGAAAAAAGGGGGAGAGCAAAACAGAAACACAGGAACAAAGAAACTATGTCCAAACCAACGAGTCCTTTGGTCGACTCTAAAGAATGTATCGAGAGTTGGGAGTTAGCCATCTCATAGGAGTGATAGCTGGGTTTTTCACGGAGTTTCTTCGTACGATTGAAAAAAGAGTGCTCTAGGTCGGAGAAAACAAGAAGAAGATTGTTCACCAGTCTGTCTCCCAACCTCTTTAAAGCAGCTACCTACCGTGATCTGGTCTTGGGACAGCATTGGCACCCCCGTTTCCTGGATCTTCTAGGCACTCTAAAGCGCTTCCACGAGAGACAGATGGACTTTGAGTTATAGACGGAGAAGAGACTTTAGAGGATCAAGAGTGATTCCTCAATAAAACAAATGGGATTTTGAGGGAGGGCTGAACGCGATGTACTGAAGGGTTCGCTTTCGCTGATCGGCGCCAGTCTTTCCTGCTGTGAATTTCCCAGGTCGGGAGGGGCCCTTTCCTTCTACCTTACTGAACCCATTCACCAATGATTGGATCACTCAAAGCTAAAGACCAATTCCTTCCTTTTAGGTGGTCTAGGTGGCTGGGATACTATGCCCTTCTTTTTAGAGGCTCAAAGACGAGTTCTTTGAAGGAAGTAAAAGAACCCATGTGTCTCGGATGAAGTCTACCCTCTTTTTGTGCCGGAAGAAGAATGAGATCCAACTCAAATTCAAGGAAAGCGGCCTAGACCACTAACTTTTGATGGAAGGCTTCTGAACATGGATTGGTCTGATAAAGCCAATTTTTCGGCGAATCAAATATTTTCTGAGAGCATTAGACCTTCTCTCTTTCAGGATTGATTCCCACTCACTGCCTGATAGCAGGCTTGGCCCATGAGACCTATTGTCTTATTGTACTGGCTCACTTCACTACTTTGGAGGATGGGTTTTTCCCCTTTTTGGTTCGCAAACGCTCTAACCCATCGAGAAGCTCCATCCAAATTGGAGTTGATGTGAGCACTTCCCCAGAGGTAGAGGCTTTTTCTACAAAAGGGTGGGAGCATAAAATGTAGGTGAGTCAATTGCGTGTGACCTTCAAGTATTTCGTATTGTAACAATATTAGATCGGCATCCAAACAAAGGTGCATGTACGGTTCCTAAGGGATACAATTTTGTCCTAATCATCGAGAAAGATTAAATAAGTTGATAGCGTGATCTCGTACTAACAAATACTCTCTAAATATTGAAGAACTTGCATGCGGCCTTCAAGCCACAACCGCGGTATGAGTTCTGATCTCAGACTTTGGTTTGTGGGCTGCTGGCCCCTTCGCATCGACAAGGAAACTGTGGACGACAATGGGTTTAGAATTAGAATAAAATGAAGACCCTATCGAACAAATAGAGGAAAGGGCGGAAAGGGGAAAAAGTAAAGTCTAAGCGACATATGGCATGAAAAGGAAATCCAATGTCGGTAAGACTTGATCTGAATCGTAGTTCAGATCCAAGTCGGTTCAGTGAGGGCGACCGCGAAAGTCACCGAATGGGTTCGGTCCGTCTTTTCCTGATCTCTATTTGTGCCCCCAAAAAAGGCGTGAGAGGACGTTGCAGATGTCCGGGACGGACACGACTTCTTCTAACGCTAGAAGACCACAGGAAGAAACCCGGGACCAGAGCATGTCGTGAAAGACGCACACGGGGCGGGCGTGCTTCGACCGTATCTCCGGGGCACAGTTGAATGTAGATATCATGAACGCGAGGATAAGAATACCAGGCCGAGAAACCCGGGCAAGTACTCCCCTAATGTGCCGATCGCTAGCGCATCCAGGGCCCCGGCGCCCAGCTCTGCTGGAGAGGCCGTCACTGATCTGAAAAGTGCGTCTGCGGTTCAGATAGACTGATTCTGCAAACGCCTAGTCCCAGGAATCAATAAAAAAACAAGTGCTAAGTTTCATTTCAGATCAGTGAATAAACCAAAAAAGAGACCTTTCTCGCTCGACGCCACACTATGCTCCGCTTCAACAAATGAGAGTTTTCGGTGGAACCGGTGAACCACGCGAGCTGGTTATATGCGTGGGGCAGAGGGCTCATAGTACCTGATAGCGCAGCTATGCAGTGGAAGGGAAGGAGCCTAAATCGACCCCCTTCTTTCTTTTTTATTCAAAGACACAAAAGCAAGCACAGTACAAAGAGATTGGACTCTCGGATGAGACTAAGCAGCTACCGTTCCGACGCGCCCCTGACCCTATCTTGATTCAAACCGAAAACCCTCTCTAAGGTGGAGCCTAGTTGAAGCTGTCATTCAAAGAAAAAATGGGAATCCAAATCCACTTTTAGGGATATAGATGAAGTCTCGCTCAGTAAAGAGAGTTGTAGATTCGTAGAAGAGGATCAGAGTACGCGCGCTACAAAATGCAGCTAGCCAATGAAAGTAAGTGGAAAGAATATAGTACTTTTGTACTGACCCCTCCGGGGCCCCCGGTTGTTTTGGCGCACCCTACCCCAACATTTGACTATTGCCTTTTTAGCCTATGCTTGCTGCTTGCAGCAAGGATTCGATAGATCTATCGAATCCATGCTTCCCCCGCCCCGAAGCGAGACTCTATCCAGATCTCAAAGAATAACGAGCTAGGCGGCCGGCGGGCAAAGAAAGGGGGCGGGGCGTTTACTTGAAACTGACAACCTCCTGTTCCAGCAGCGGGGGCCTTGCACGAAAGCAAACCTACGATTAAGTAGCAGTTGCTTTCGCTGATGGGCCCACTGAGGGGGGCATTGTCCCTCAGTTCTTACCAACCTCAGGTGTGTACATCTAACTTATTATCTTCTTTTTTCATGCAAGCCTGACCTCAGCTGTCCATTTCTTATTCATTCAGGGCGCCCCTAGTGGACTTGGCGGTGCTCCTTTCTCAAACCAGAACAACTCTGAACGTTAGGGAAAATAAGGGAAGACCACCTGAGCGAACCGACCGAAGGGACTTTACTTATCCGAACCGAACGTTAGCGGCTTAAGCTAAGCCTATCATGAGCTGCATTGCTACTTGATCGGCAGGGAGGAAGATCTCAAAGTATGGGGCAAAGGATCAAGCGCTTTGACTTTGCTTTGTCCCCCTGGATCCACCACAGGTTGGGTTTGAGAGCCGTGTGATGGGTGACTATCTAGCACGCTTTAGAGAGCACGTGTATGTAGTCTGCGCTGGTGAATGGAAGCCCCCGCCGCAAAAAAGAAGCGGCTCTTCCCACGGCTCTGTCACCATTGACTCTATTTATTATTATGGTAAATCATTGTATCAAGATGTCAATCTTAGATCTTATTTTAGTTCGATACGTCCACCTACGAAACTCGCCTTTGGCTTTCGTCTCGGTAGGTGTATTATTCTACATTTTCCCAAAAGGACATTCATTCATTTCTTTCTTCCCGGGCGATCACCATGACTAAAACAAAAACAGTACAAGAAATCAAGACCCGTACTACAGGAAAAGGGCTGGTGGCCGACATTTGGGAAAGTCGGGCCGATCGGGTGTCTTCATTCAAGCGAGGGTACAGAGGAAGAACGAAACGAAGTGAGAGGCCGGGGGGCAGGGAAAAGAGTCGAGTCGATCGATTGGGAGAAGCAAAACGAAATCCGGATTTGGCCGAAAAAGATGCAACGTTATGGATACCATGACCGATCACCATCGAGAAAGAAGTATTTTGATAAATCACTTCGGGTGAGCGGGGCCTTCAAGCGGCCTCAATACGCCGGGGTTGTAAATGACATACCTTTCCTTATGGGAAATGCCGCCTCCTTACTAAAAATGAATAGAATCAAGTTATTTTTACCAAAGAAGTCCCGCTCTGACGGCCGGACGAGTCATCTACTAAAAAGGACCCTCCCCGATGTGCGCCCCTCCTTGAATTATTCGGTCATGCAATACTTTTATAATACTAAGAATAAAATGCATTTCGACCCCGTCCTAATTCTAAATCATTTCGTGGCACCGGGTGTGGCTGAACCATCTACGATGGGGGGAGCGAAGGGAGGAAGCTTAGATAAGAGAATACGCTCTCGCATCGCTTTTTTTTAGAAAGCTCTACCAGCGAGAAAAAGTGTTTGGCCCGAGCCAAAGAGAGGTTGATCCACTTCACTCGCCAAGCGAATGATCTTCGCTTCGCGGGAACAACAAAAACCACCATATCGCTCTTTCCTTTCTTCGGTGCTACCTTCTTTTTTCCAAGGGATGGGGTTGGGGTGTATAATAACCCTTTTATTGAGTATGCCCGGGAACAACTCCTAGCTCAATTTAGGATCAAATGTAGAAACCTCATGGGTAAGGATAAGGTAATGGAATTGATAGAGAAATTCATAGACCTAGGTAGGATAGGCAAATTGATAAAGGGAATAGAAATGATGATAGAGATCATACTGAGAAAGAGGATAATTCCATACGGGTACAACTCTTATTTGAACGAAGTGCAAAAAATGCGATCTTTTTTGTCTAATAGAACAAACACTAATACCTTAATTGAGTCGGTAAAGATCAAATCTGTTTATCAAAGTGCTTCTCTGATTGCTCAAGACATCTCTTTTCAACTGAGGAACAATCCAATATTATTTCGTTCCATTTTTAGTAAAATAGTGAAGGATATTCCATTAATAATGCCAAAAGGGGTGGAGGGGATACGTATTTGTTGTTCTGGTCGATTAGGGGGTGCGGAAATAGCTAGAACTGAATGCGGAAAGTATGGAAAAACATCTTCTAATGTATTTAACCAGAAAATCGATTATGCTCCTGCGGAAGTATCTACTCGTAACGGAATTTCAGGTGTCAAAGTGCGGATCTCATATAGTCAAAATAAGAAGGGACGTGCTATATCCGAAACGTATGAAATATAGTAAATATTTTAAATGCAGATGTAGTAGGGGTCGCGAACCGGATGGTACACAACTTGGTTTTGGAATATATGGCACCAAAAGTTGTAGAGCGGGTCGTCTTTCATATCAAGCCATTGAAGCAGCGCGTCGGGCTACAATCGGACAATTCCATTGTGCTATGAGAGGACAATTCCGAAGAAATTGTAAGATATGGGTAAGAGTTCTCGCAGATCTTCCTATTACGGGGAAACCCGCAGAAGAGGAAAAGGAAATCCGACGGGTTGGATTGCTCGTGTGTCCACAGGACAAATCCCATTTGAAATGGATGGTGTGAGTTTGTCAAATGCTCGACAAGCCGCTATATTAGCGGCGCATAAACCATGTTCGTCAACCAAGTTTGTTCAGTGGTGGTAACGTAATTGGTTACTGGGGAAAAACCGGGCCGGGACTCAAAAGAATTTGGCAAAGTGTTTGTTCCTGAACGAGGGAAGTGGAAAGACAAAGAGGGATAGGGAGCTCGCCTCCTTCTTTTTTGTAATCGCCGAAATTGTACGACGACCCTTCTTGTTCCAGGCATACGACCCTGAGACGTGATGGTGTCACTTTTTCGGCCCGGTAAAGTGACAGTTATATAAATAAGAATAAGAAAGAGAAGCGTGATGTTGTCGTGTTGTCAGCAATAAAATTATCGTAAATAGATAGTACGGTTGCGTTGTTTCAATTTCTGTTCGTACTCTGATTGCTGTGGCTGCAGCTCGATCTTGGCAAATCTCTCAAATGGATGTCAAAAATGCTTTCCTTCATGGTGATCTACATGAGTTTTTTCTATATGCAGCCACCTCTGGGTATTGAAGTCCCTGATGGTCATGTTTGTCGCCTTCGAAAGGCCCTCTATGGGAAAAAAGCAACCACCTCGTGCTTGGTTTGAGCGGTTCAGCTCTGTGGTTCAAGCTGCTGGTTTCTCTTCTAGTGAGCATGACCCTGCACTTTTCACTCATACATCTGACCGCGGTCGTACCTTGCTTCTTCTCTATGTTGATGATATGTTAATCACTGGAGATGATCAGAAGTACATTGCTTTTGTTAAGAAAAAGTTGAGTGAGCAATTCAAGATGTCAGATTGATTTTCTCTCAGTTATTTTCTGGGAATTGAGGTTGATCAAACTAATGATGGTTACTATCTCTCTCAGCATCGCTATACTCTGGATTTGATCTCACGCTCAGGTCTTACTGATACACACATTGCCGCTACACCCATGGAGCTCCATCTCCAATTGCGCCCTAGTGATGGTACTCCTCTTGAGGGACACCACTCGCTATCGTCATCTTGTAGGCAGCCTTGTGTACCTCACTGTGACCCGGCCTGACATTGCTCATGCCGTCCACATTGTCAGTCAGTTTGTCAGTGCTCCTACTTCAGTTCATTATGATCACTTACTTTGTGTTCTTCGGTACTTGAGAGGCACATCATCTCGCAGATTGCACTATGTGAAAGCTCTAATCAACTTCAGCTTCATGCTTATTCTGGCTCAACTTGGGCGAGTGATCCTATTGATCGTCACTCTATCACCGGTTATTGTCTCTTTCTTGGCACTTCTCTCATTGCATGTTTTTCTAAGAAACAAACATTTCTCGTTCTAGTGCTGAAGCTGAGCTTCGTGCCATCGCCACTGTCACGTCACAGCAGAGATCGTATGGCTTCGATGGCTCCTGGCTGATTTTGGAGTTTCGTGTGATGCACCCACATCTGTTCTTTGCGATAGTACTGCCGCTATTCAGATTGCCAATGATCCAGTCAAGCATGAACTAACCAAGCATATTGGTTTCGATCACGTCTATCCGAAGTCAATAGAGCAATTTAGAGCGTAGCGAATAGCTAACCTTTCCTCGGGGAGGGAAGGGAGATATGAGCGTAGCGGTATCTTTTGCTAATGAAATGAGATTGGATATGAATGTGGAATTCATTGGGTGGAGAGATTTTCTAATCTATACTCTGCCTGTCTTCCATTTCTCTGAAGATTTCGTTTACAACACAACATCAAACTCCAATTTCATGAATTGATAGGTAAGGACTGTCGAACAGCTCTTCTTCATTTCTTCTGGAATTCTTTCTTCTAAGGTAGTAGGTATCGGGTTTCCCTGTTCATACTCCGAACATGAGTTAATATACTCTTGTAGAGCAGATCACTTAGGGCTTTATATTGGTTCGACGACTGGGTTCTTGTTCCTTTCTCTTCTTTGTCTGTCCACTCCCTTTGTTTTCAACAGTCTTTGGAGCTTCTAAAGATTCTGCCGCAAGATCCAAGCGGTATCGTCAGTGCACCACCGCGTCAACCAGCACCACAGCTTCCTACAACTGGGAGAGAGTCGCAGGGCACCCGCACCCACTCCTGTGTTTGAGGAATTTCATGAATCTAATGCTGAAGGGCGTGGATGCCGAAGATTTCTTTTCCTTGATTTGATGGCACGGATGTTCGCATCTGGGTTAACAAGTGCGAAACCCTCTTTAGGATGTACCAAATCACTGCACTGAGTGAGGTTTCAAGGCTCCGAACAGAGCTGTTACTGTTACAAAGTACAAGGATCAGCTTTTCTTCCCTTCCGGCGAACAGAAAAGAGAGATACGAAGGAGTAATGACGAAAGGTTGATTGTTCGTATGTTCAGTGATGGCGAGCCTTCAACCAATAAAAAATACCTTAAAGAAGATGCGTAGGCCTGAAATCATGGTGCAATGAATATCGTAGATAGAGTGATTTCGATCTCATATAGCTAGCTTTCCTTTCAAAGTGAAACGATTTTCCTTTTACGTTGAGATATTTGAATTGGATTTTATTTCACCACTACTATCGTAACGCACAGAAAACACTGAAGTTTCTGCTCGCTTTCAACCACTGCCACTTTACCTTAGCACTGTGACGCAGTCGGTCAAGTATTGAGTTTCTGCTAGTATATCAAGGACTTATGAGAACTGAAAAGAAAAAAACTAAAAAAGGAATTCTCATAGTTCATTCAATTAATGGAGGACCATTCGTGGGGGGTTCATGGAAGAGTTGGGTTCGATTCCCTTTATACGCGATGTGGCGAAAAAGACTGATTCAACGAAATATGTCATGCCAGCGTTAAGATTTAAAACATGTCGTCTACTTCCAGGAAATGTTCAGAACAGAGAACTTTCTCTAATCCAACGCCGTATTCTCCGAAGATTGAGGAACAAGAGGAGATCCATTAAAAGAAATCTTTCTCGGAGAGAAAATCTAAACAGTAACATCAAATCACAAACTACACGAAAGTTGTCTCTTTTTTATGGGGACTTACCCATAAGGGAGATGCACAGAGGAAGAGAACGAACTTCATATATCCCTTTTTACTCAATCAAGAAACAAGATCAGACGTGATTCCGGTTTGTCTCCATTTTAGTGACACTCTTCCTCAAGCAAGGCAGCCGATAAGTCATCGAAGGGTTTGTTTGAATAATGGACTGGTAACCATTACTCATTTGAAAGTTTCCCACGGTGATCTAATATCTTTTAAAGAAAATGACGCAAGAACCCGCGGTTTTGAAATTAGGAGATCTTTCTATATCGACATATCAGTTGGAAAAATCATAGGCAAATTCCTATCGGCCATATCAGTTAGAAAAAGAAGAGGCAAATTCCTACCGGCCATATCAGTTGGAAAAAGAAGAGGCAAATTCCTACTGGCCAGAATCTAGAGAAGAAGAAAAACAGAATGGTTCCGCTTACTCACAACTCAGAGGGGATGCCGCTTACTACTGAAATCCTTGTTTTTGCAAGAGTTGCGTTCTTATATGCAAGAAGAATACTTTGAAAGAACAAAGAAGTTTGGATCCGCAAAAGTATGCTTAGGCAGTTCCTTCGCTGAGCACAACAGAATGAAGAGGAATTTGCTTCATTTCAAATACTTCTTCTTATTGAAAAGAGGGAAGGAGAAAAACCAAAATCTTCCTACTCGAACAATAAGTCCTTTTGTTTACAAGTCTTCTTTATATAGTAATTCGACCTATTGCTCCGGATCCCCGTTTACTAGGAAGATAAGAATCAAAAGAATCGAACTACCTACTCATTATTCGGAGGTGAATCATAGAACACTAAAAGATGTGGTATCTTATGGACCTAACATAGGTCACATCCCTCACGACATAAGATTGAAAGATCCAAACCTTCCTCTTCGGAGCGGAAACGGACGTGGCCAAAACATATAAAAAAATATCGGCCTAGTCGCTCATAGGGACATATCTATCCGGATAGAGGATAGTCTAGATCAATTTTGAGAAAAATCTCTCTCTATATAGATAGGTATCTCTGTGGATAGAGATAAAGATAGGGATCCCTATAAATCGAAATATATGGAAAAGTGCACTTTTTGACTACTACTACTATTTCTTAGACTTTTTCAAGGAAACATCGTTTTTTCGATTTTGACTGAATTGGTCGGAGCGTAGACGAGCAAGCAGAGCCCAGGAAAGAGGTCAGATCGTCATAGAGCAGTCGACTATAAGTATAAGACTGCTGGCCTGAGAGAAGGCAGACTCTCTTGGAAAACATGGCCCAATTTCTCTTCTTTCTTTTCACACGGGCAACAATTGGGAATAAAACAGACCATGAACATGAGTTTAAAATGTAAAAAAAAGGGAAGAGTGCATTCTCCACTTTCTTATCTCGAAAATGCGTAATATAGTGATGTCATGTGTCTGTTTCTCCGAAAAGGTGGGTTGGCCCTTAGGGCAAACAGTAGTGCCAGGTTCCATTGTGGAACGGTCGTTTGCCGGTGACCTTTGTCTGCTGTAGTACGAGTGACTGGCGCATCGCATCCAATCTCTCATGTCAATGAGTCAGTTAGAAAACTGCTCCAAATGAATCAGTGATTTCCCCTTTATTTCTTATACCAACGACTCACCAAAACTTGCATAGGGACAGAGGGATTGTCAGTCTCAGATGATAAATGAGAGGATACCTGAGACAGTGGGCAGGGGAACAACACGTCGAAGCTTAGAGACGTGAAAAATACAGGGTGCACTTGAGAAGTTGAAGGTAGCTCCCAGTGTTAATATGGAACAGCACCAACACGTGCTAGAATCTTGTAAGGCCCAACGTATCGGAAGGAAGGGTTGTGGTTAGCCCGTTGTGCCACCGAGCTTTGAGAGCATATGGCTTTAACTTTAAGAAAACCATATCGCCGACATGGAAGGAGCGATCAGAAAGCCTTTGTCAGCTTGCGTTTTCATCTGTTGGTTAGCTCTGTTGAGGTGCAATTTCAGGTTATCAGTCATGGCACGGCGCTCCTGCAGCCAACTCTGAACGTCAGAAATAGGCGGCTCCTCTGTATCCATAACTTCAATGACCCACAACCTTTGTTCATATCCATAAAGCATTTTGAGAATGGAAAAAATCCAACAAACGAAGGATAGGTAGTGCTCAATGCTCTGCCAAAGAAAGTCATTTAGACCATTTCTGCGGGCAAGAATGCACAAAACAACGCAAGTAAATATCAAGCAAGGCATTGATTCACTCCTTCGGTTTGACCTTCTGTTTGAGGGTTCTTGCCTTGTCCCACTAGTGGAAAAACGGGATTAAGTCCCGGTTTAAACCGGCCTTTAGTGCCGGTTCAGGAACCGGCACTAAAGGGTGGGGACTAAAGCCCCCCCCCCCTTTAGTCCCGGTTCAACACGGCCCGGCACTAAAGGCCCTCCACGTGGCGCTGTCTGGGGCGGGGGATGCAGGACCTTTAGTCCCGGTTCGTGTTACGGGACTAAAGGAAATTTTTTTGATATTTTTTTTTTGAATTTTTTTTTTGAATTTTTTTTCTGATTTTTGAATCTTTGAATTATTTGACAATTTAATCTCTAATCACCCCTCCTCACTGCTCCACACTCATTCCAAATCATCTAACTTCCCGGCCGGTCACCCATCCTCTCACTACTCCAGCCCGAGCACGCTTAACTTTCAGGTTTTATCTCCCCTAGTTTCCAAGTCTGCACTTGTTGTTTTCCTGACAATACTAAGCTATCAATCCTATTAACCCTTAGGTCTTGAGGTCACACGATTTAATTTTTTGAACTCCAAAAAATTATTAAAATAAACAACAATGATTAACAAACAACAATGATTATTTTAAAAATTAAAAAAAAATGAAACAATTTCAAAAAAATCAAAAACTATCAAAAAACAAAAAAAACAAAATATCCAAAATAATACAAAAAGGTCAAAATAAAATAAGTAATAATAATATTGAATTTCAATGAAAATAAAATAAGTAATATTATTATTATTATTATTTTGCCATTTATTCATTTAAAATGGCATAATTAATATCTTTAAATCTGTAAATCAAAGTTCGACAAATAATATATCCATTATTATCAGAAAAATATGAGCATGATGTCACACGCTTCACCGTTTGAGTTTGAAACTATTATTCTAAAAAACAATAATTATTTAGTAACAGTAATATTTATTGAATAAGTAGTTTGACCACAGTTTGACCACTGTTTGACCAGAGTTTGACCACATTTCATTTTTTTAAACTTATATTAACTGAAGAATTTTTGTGTGTTCAATATGAACCATTCAAAGCCACATCCTCAAATTTCAACCCTTTCTGACTTCATTTGCTATTTTTCATGTATTTAATGATTTTTTGAGCTAAATTAGGCCGAAATTGAAAAGCACTACAAATGAACTCTGAAAAGGTTGAAACTTGGCATGGTATCATCATTTCACCCAAATAGCTTGTGCTAAAAAGTTGAGAGGGTTATGGCAAAAACTGGATGCACTTTGTGTACAAACTGGACCATCTCTTTCGAAGTAACAGGGTTTCAGACGAAAACTCAGCTGTTATAAAGACATTTCAATTTTTTTAATCTTATTTCAACTCCAGAATTTTTGTGTGTTCAATATGAACCATTCAAAACCACATCCTCAAATTTCAACCCTTTCTGACTTCATTTGCTATTTTTCATGTATTTAATGATTTTTTGAGCTAAATTAGCCTGAAATTGAAAAGCACTAAACCCGGGACTTAAAACGTCCGAAAACCCTAAACCCGGGACTTAAAACGTCTGAAACTCTATTATAAACAGTAAAATTAAAGGTTCAAACTCTAAAACCTAACCCTAAACTTAGAAATCTAAACCCTAGCCCCTAAACCCTAAAACGTCTAAAACGTCCAAAAACTCTATTTTCCCTTTGGAATTTGGTGATTTTAAAAAATTGTCGAAACGGAAAACTTGTTGTTTCTTTGGACAAATCTTTTTTTTCTGCAAATTTTGATATATTATTTGTATTTTTCTGAATTAGAATGATTTAGTTATGATTTTTCTAAGATTTAGGGGCTCGCAGGGGCCCCCCTTTAGTCCCGGTTGGTATCTCCAACCGGGACTAAAGATAGACCTTTAGTCCCAGTTGAAGACACCAACCGGAACTAAAGGGCTGGGAAAAAAAATTGAAAAAAAAATTTGAGAATTTTTTTTGAAAAAAACAAATTTTCAGTCCCGGTTGGTGATACAAACCGGGACTAAAGGGGCTTGTGGGGGCCCCAGCTGACACCAGCCTGCCACCACCCCTTTAGTCCCGGTTTGTATCACAAACCGGGACTAAAGGTCCGGAACGAACCGGCACTAATGATGCCCGTCACGAACCGCGACTAATGGTCACATTAGTGCCGGTTCAAAACCAGACCGGGACTAATGATGTGGGCAAAAGGTCTGTTTTCTACTAGTGTCCGGGTCTTTTGTTTGAGACGACTGATTTGGGTTGTTCTCGGCCTCGACGAGAAGACTCGCCTGCACTCAGGTACGCTGGATCGGCAGGAGATGGAGTACCTTCGGATCCAAGATATCTTTCACTTCAATAAAGAAGAAGTTGCCGCTTTTGAGCTCTTGCTCTATCCAATGTAGACCAAATGCACCAGGGCAAGCTCGGCTAAAAGGTCAGTCGGGGAGTGAGTTATAGGCCGACTTGTGGGGAAATCTCTCGTTAACCCACTCCATCCAAAACCTGTAGATTCGCATGAAGTTCCGTCAGTTGACCTCAATTATTAACTGCACCGGTACCCGCGCGCATACCCTCCCCCCTTTTTTTAGCTCGTTGATCATCAGACCTTGCAAAAAGTGAAAACGTTGAGTCATACCGGGCTTCATCTACATCCTATTCATTGCTTTACCCAGATGCATACTCCTCAGATATTTCTCAAGAGTTGGTGGTTTGAAACCTTTGTCCAAAGAGGAACGAGAGAAGATAAAGGATACCTAGGTGGCAATGGGTCTTTATTAAACAGGATTCGGATCCTTCTGATCGGGAAGTAAACTACAGCCAATCAGTAGACAATTCTAGTGGACATGAATACCGACCTGTTAGGTGAGAGAGTCAAAGCCGCTGCTTTCCTCTTCATTACAATTTTACGGATTTGACTCAGTTTGAGAGAGAAACCGCCTTGGGCTAGGAAGAAGAAGACCGCGGTGAACCATAAAAGCTAAAGCAGGTAGGCCTATTCCTTCTGAAAGATCCGAGGTCTTCCTCATCAGAGGCTCTAGCGCCTTACTTTCCTTCCGTTTTTCCAATCCCGATTTGAGCTATGAGCTGTGGCACAAGCCAGTTGAAGAAACCATTGCCGAGAAACCATTCGTTTTCTTTCTTTTCAATGATCCTACCCGAGATAGGGAGAGTAAAAGCCCTCATTGTCCAACCTGTCTATCTAGTGCACTTTCTCCTTGCTCTAATGAACTGAACACCGACTTATTTTGATTGTTACAGATCTAGCTATTTCTCTGCCAAAGACCCCGCTAAAAAGCTAGGAATCTAATGAGTTACGAAACACGAAAGTCAGAAGGACAGTAGGTTTAGTGAACCCTCGGCGCTAACATAGTTCAAAGACTCGCTTCCCTTTCTATAGAGCCAATCTCTCCAAATTCCCGACCCAAAGCGAAAGCTGTAGATGCTGATTAATCACCAGTGGATCATAGGTCCAAAGCAGGACCGAGCAAAGCACTATTCTAATAAATACGTAGTTGTGCCGACAGAAGTAGAAGGCGCGCCAAGGGCAAAATGACGAAGCAATTTCCTCTTGTTCGAGTGTTAAGCAAGCCTGTTTCCTCTTGTTGTTCTAGGGTCAGCAAGTAGGAAACAAGGCTTGTCATGTGTCTTCTGTTCCTGTCCCCTTCCAAGTTAGGGGATGGTTCATGCCTTTTGAAATGAGATTCTGAGGAAGAAACGCGCGCTGTATCACGAGTTAGTAGGTCAATGAAGGGAACGATAGCTCAACTTGTTTTTATGAAGTCAGATTTCCCTTGTTTTGCACTTCGCAAGGGGATGACTTGCGCTTGCTGTAGCCTAACTTTTTCTAGTTCGAAAGGAAGAAATACTCCATCTGTTTGTTCTTGACTTAAGCAGTTCCTGTAGTTAGGTTTCCTCAATCAAAGAGGAAGGAAGTATGATTCAAGTCACTAGTTTACTGGGTTTTTTGCCTTGGTAGTCCGGGAGATACTGATTATGTCGGTACGGACAAGTTCGATTCGAGCAAACTATGGAGAAGTACAACATGCGTGAATTAGCCATTGGAAATGGAGGTACAAGCGAGCGACTAAGTCGATTTCCTTTGTTTTTGGCGATAATGAAACTAGAGAAGCTGTTGTGAGCGACGGGAAGCCATTTTCATAAATGTGTAGAAGGAGAAACGTTTCTTTCCCTTCCTATTGCGTTTAGCAATGGGGATATAATATAGTGAAACATCCCGAGTTATATTATACATGGAGCAATGGCCCCCCTTTCGGGCGCATGCTTCCCCTTCTCAGTCTCTTTCGCCCTGTTTGTTCACTCTGATCTGAGCCCTCATCCCTGGATGTCAGTAGTTGTTTCTTCTTCGACGAGCTCGACTCAGATATATCTTCCGCCTGGGTGGCACAAGCAAAGAGAGATTGAGCTCTCTTTTCCGAGAGATTCTTTCCAAACTTGTCAAGTAGATGACTGGCTGGATATCGAGTACTACTTTATTCGTGGTACTAACCTCCCCTCAAGTCCCAGGAAGAGAGAAAGGATACCATATTACAAGTAGGTGGTTGCTTAGAGCTTATGGCTAAGAATGCCACCCGCCTTACACACACTCGGATGAAATCATCCTACGTAAGAAGACAAAAGGGATAAGAAGAAAGCTTCGGGTCTAATGGAGCAGCTTGATCGCTAGCTTCGACCTCCCCATTTCTACTTACGTTACTATGGATCAAGCATTATTACAGGAATCTCGGGCGAACCAGAAGGGACATCGTTCGAGCTTTAGTTAAGCGACTCATAAGAGGATCAATGGGCCTTCCCTTCTCCCTCCGTATGGATACAAAGATGGACATATTAGCAGCTTAATGTATCTCACTACTATCTTGGCTCATACTACCACCTCCAATAATCCCTTTGGTTGAGGCATCGAATGGCGAACCCCGACCAAAGGGAGTGCATTCCTTTTCATTCGATTTCAAGTACATACCAAACTTTAACTACGTCTTTAACTGATTGTATTAGAAGCTGCCCTATCAAGAACCACCCTGTAGAAGCATCTCAACCACCTCACTCGAATAATCATATAAAAAGAGAAAACATAGTCCATCTATAAGAAGAGGCGTCTACTCCTCCATTCTCTCGCTAAGGCATTGGTTTCAATGTGCATTTCAGATCGATAAGCTCAGAGTTGGGCTGTTTCTTGTATCTGATGGAGCATGAGGTTGGTTCAGCCCTCAAGTGGTGTAATAGCGGCTTTCGTACCAACAATCTTTTCCTTTCGCCAGAGGGCAATAATTCATTTATAGTTTTTTATACGAGCTACGCATGACCTTGATTTATCTATCCAGATGGGAGAGATTAAGGGAAACATTGCTTTTCATATTCTATTATAGGTCATCGCTGGGAGTAAGGAATCTAGTTAGTTAGATGCTTAACCCAATCCACCAACTCGTGCGTGCATTTTCTTCTTTGTTTGGTTTTCGGGACCCCACGTACTAGTGATGGTGGAAAAAAGTGAAGTGAGGCTACTGCAGTCACAGCCCTCTCAGCACCTCTATCAATCGATGATTCAGCATCGCAAGAGTCATGTTTTAGCTGCCCTTCATAACGTCCCGCTGCCCGATACAAGGCCAAAAGCAGATCACCTCTTACTTAGTGCCAATTCTTTCAAAACTGGCATTTCCACTCTCTATTTTTTATGGCTTGGGCGTGATAATCTCTATTGTTTCAAAAGAAGAAGAAACACTAGATGCCTGCATGAGGAGGTGTCTCTAGGGGTCTTTACGCAACCCGGCCAGAGCTAGGAAGAAGATTTGAAGGATACCACCAAAGGTTCATGCGAATGCGGAGTCGAAATTGATACTGTTTTTGCTTCTACTTTCTTTGTCAAAAGGTCCATCCTATCCTAATTATTTCTTGATGCTCAACTGCTTTTCCCTAATGTAGTGTGCTCAGTGGAGTAAGAAACCTATGCCTTTTTCTCATTTGCATGACCATTCCTAGAATGTGGATCCCGTTTTCCCAAAGATACTTTATTTCCATCTGCATTCCTATTTGCTGTGGGCTTTGGCGCCCAACATTTCTCTGTTTCATTTCTTTCAAAACTAGCCTAGCTTTTCACTCGTGCGTAGGGGGAAAGAGGAATCTTACTTCATATCGCTTGCAAAAAAGAACCAAAAAGTTCCAGAGGCATCTTCCATTCATTTCGATTTAGGTCTTGAATCCAAATAATAAAATGGGAGAAGGTCAAGTCAAGAAGTATCAGGTTATATCTTTCTTTTCTGGTACAGGTACAGGTACAATTACAAACCTTTTCCAACCCAGCTCCACCTTCATAGGTACACCGATTTTTTTATTATGATCAAGTATCTCTTTGGCTATAGCCATTCTAGCCGAGAGATTACTTTCATTAAAACTTTTGACATATGTCAGCTGCTTATAAAAGCAAATCCCTAAAAATAGCAAAAGCAGACTCAGGAGAAAAAAAAAGGGTAGGGATGGGAGTTAATGGTATGGATGAGAACCTCGGAAAACTTGGTCGTTTTCATTGGCATGAGATTATCCATCTTTTTCAGCTCTGCTCGCTCACTTTTGAAAGGAAAGGAGACTGATCTTGACGTCGGCGTTGGTTTTTCCAACGAAAAACAAGAACATTTTTTCACGAACTTCCATGACAAAATGCTAGTTGCCTTGTAACGCATACACTGGAGCGTTTGTCCCATCGACGAAGGCCACTATACGCGTTTTCTGAAGAGCAACATTCTCTTATAACCAAACATCGCAAGGACAGAAAGGAGTATCCTAAACGTAAGGCCAATGGCTAGCATACTTCGCTGAACACTCACTATATTCAGCTAAAGCTGGATGCATATTCTATTATATCTTGCCTTGGTAGAGCGAAACTTTGAACCCAACACAAGCAACTCTCCCGGTTTAGCGATATTGATGGGTTCCAGCCTCATTCCACTAGCCCTAAAAGCATTCTAAATATATAACAGAGGGGGAATGGATTCACCAAGAAAAGGCGGGCAAAGGTAGTTCAGGGGTCAATTCTTGGAGCATAGCTCATTTCTAAGTCCCCAACCCATCTCGTGCTCGTGCTGTACGCGATCGAATCTTCCGGCCGGATAGAGCAATGGAATCGCCGAGTCGTATGAAAAGAGGGCTCTTCTTTTTAATCTTAACACAAAGGCTAGCTCCCCTGGGGGTTGTCATATTACAATCATTTGTATTACTTTCCTACCAATCCTGAACTAGCTATGACCCTTATAGCGAGCCTCGCTTTACCGTTTCAGATAGAAACATATGGCGCTCCTAAAGTCGATTGGATACTTTCTTTTTTATTGAATTAAGCTAAGCCGTGGACTTTCTCACGTGAAGAACTCCTTCTTATGAGCTCATGGACTTGATCAATGCTAGTTCAAGTTCACGTCATATTAGGAAATTAGTTCATTAATTCGTTTATTTGCCAACGAAGAAGCCTTGCGCTACTCGGAAAGTACTGACTAGAGGGGCGTGTGGATCCACAGTCCTAGCCATTCTCACAACGGGATAATAAAGCGAACAAAGACCATGAGAAGAGATTACAACATCCAGAACGAAGCCTGTCAAGCCAACCTTCCCTCACTGCGAAAATGCAACATCTGGCGTACTCATTGGCTTTGACCTCAGATTCATTACTTGCTAGAGAAGTAGTTTACATAACTGTCACAGCTCCAATGCGATAATCTTGTTAATCAGCAAAGTAGCTAGCCTAAATAAGGAGTTTACAATCGCTTGACTATAAAGTAAAGAGCGGCTAATGGGAGATTGCTTGAGTAGGCTCAGTAAGGGATTACCCGCGGGAAGGGTGAAAGAGCTTTCATTAATAGTATGAACTGGTGGATCAGCAAGATAGCTAGAGCTCCTTAAAGGAAAGCAAAATCCAATTCTATATTATATCAAACTATAAAGCAAAGATGAGGAAGCCGCGCCTTTACTCGCTCGAATTAGAGGAAAAAGGGGATATGCAGCAGTAACAGCTTTTCTTTCAATAGTAAGCAGGAAATGCGAATAAGAGAAGGGTAGAAGAAGCGATCCGCGCATTTCCTTATTTCACAACGGATTTGACTCGTTAGAGAAATCATTTCTTAGGTATGCTACATTCTTTGAAGAAAGAGTAGGTTCTGCTATTTAAGACTTAGAGGAAGTGATTTCCGGGAACTAGCAGACCAAGCCAATCAACAAGGAAAGCCTGTCAAGCAAGGAAGCCACCAAGCAAACCTTTAATAAGCATCTCTAGCGCAGTCACTTCTCTATAGAAAGAAAAACCTGCAGTCAAGACTAGTCACATTAGTGAAACAAGTGATTCGCTGACATTCAATTCAAATAGAAAGAGTAGTCACAGCTGCGACAAGTTGCTCTAAGAGGAAGGAGTTGACTTACTTTCAATTCCTAATACAGCAAGAGCGGATTTTTTTCATGTAGCATTTCTACCCCTATAGGATTTCCCATCTTAACCGAGAATGGGTGCCCACCTTGTACGTACCGAGAATGGGTGCAGCCCGCCCCATCTAAAGTAGCCTTAAATTCGTTCCTCTACAATCCAGAGCAATCCGAACATGTACCGCGATCTGGACGGACAAAGAATGATGTACACTTGAGTGACCCCCTTTTCTGTGACCACCACCAAATTCAAAAGAAGAGGTGAGATCACCCTGAAAAAATCCTTTGTAGCTCTTAAAATATGGGCCAACCTCTCCATTAATATTGATACTCACTGCACCTCCTTCTACCACTTGTTTAATCCAACCTCTCCACTTCTCACTAAAGAAAACCCTTTTTAAGCAAAACCTCTTGTAGAAAATCCCAATTCACCCTGTCATATGCTTTTTCAAAGTCTAGCTTTAGTATGACCCCCTCTTGTTTAGTCCTCCTAAGCTCATGAAACACCTCATGGATAGTGACCACCCCATCTAAAATATTTCCGTTTTTCATAAATGCCGTCTGACTCTTACTCACCACCTTATCTGCAACTCTCTCAAGCCTATTTGTCAGTACTTTAGTCACAATTTTCTAACAAACATAATATAAACATATTGGCCGATATTGCTTGATAGTTGCAGCATCTTTCATTTTAGGAATCAGAGTAACCACCCCATAATTAAGTCTTCTAAGTTGCAACTCCTCAGCATGCGGGCTATCAAGCATTCTTTTGACCATCTCTTTAGCCATCTCCCAAAAATGTTCTAAAAGATTACTGGTAAGCCATCTGGGCCAGGAGCTGTATTGGTTTTCATCTCTTTAACTACTAACTCTATTTCCTCCATAGTGAAAGGCTTAGTCAACTCTTCATTGTCTAGTTCTGATAGCATGTGCTCTGTTGACCAAGGGGCTTCCACCAAGAGATATGTCCCCCCTGTCCTCTGAACCAAATAGTCTCTTATAGTAACTAGAAATGTGTTCTTGCAACTCTTTCTCATCTTGTATAACATTTCCTTCATGTTCCAAAGAAGCAATGTTACATTTTCTGTGTCTTCCATTGGCAGCACTATGGAAGAATGAAGTATTTGCATCTCCCTCAAGTAACCACTGTTCTCCAGCTCTCTTCTGCCAAATAAGCTCCTCAAATTGGTATATGCCCTCCAATTGCTCTTCTAGGTTGTATCTAGTAGCCCACTCTTCTTCAGTTAACCCCCCATCTTCAGCTTGAGCATCTAACAGTTTGATATCATGCAGTAGTTATTGTTTCCTTTTCTTAATTTCACTACTGGTATGTGCACCCCAACCTCTTAGAAATTGCCTCAGGAACCTAACTCTACCTTGCCAATCCTCTAGTGTATTCTGAAGCCAGGCTTGTTCCAGCCACTTAGCAATGACCAGCTCCTTGAAACCTGCCACCTTCAGCCAAGCTTTCTCAAATCTTAAGATTCTAGATTTATTTGGCACCCCCTCTCCAGTATCCAACACAAGAGGGCAATGGTCAGATCCAACTCTAGTAAGAACTGTAACCATAGCTATAGGAAATCTAGTTTCCCAGCTATTAGAGACTCACACTCTATCCAAATTGACTGGTCTATCCTACTTTGGTTAAGGTGATTGGAGATTCATAGATCTGAAAAGGAAAACATTCGATCCTTGCAATAAAAAAGGACATGAATTGGAATGAAAAAGAAATGATTACTGAAACTTTCAGAGAGATGGAGGAAAAAGGTTTAAGCAAGAGAAAACAAGTTGAGAAAGAAGAAGGGCCGATCAAGATGACATGAAATCAACGGTTTTGTATTCGATTCTTTCTATTTCTTCTCTATCCTTCTTCTCTGCCAACCCTAGCTTACCTTATTGCAGCTTCTCTGCCAACCCTAGCTTACCTTATTGAATGCCTTGCACTTGCTTTCTTGTCTCAATCCGATGTACGACGGATGGCCCAAATATTTATTTATGGTATCATGACATAAATCCTCCCTTCTTCCAATCTTCGGCCTTTACCTCGTTCCTTCTTTCCCTTGCATTGTTGACTTCCATGACTTTCCAATCTTCATTCTAGTAGGTATCTAGCTTCATAGGTGAATAAGATAGGAATAGGGATGGAATTCTATTCTAATGAGTTTGAATCATATTGCAAGGCATTGAAGGACAGATTTATGAGCGTAAGCTTCTTGCAGTTACTAAGCTCTTTTGGTATGCTCCCACTGAGCCTAGCACCTTTGCAAACAGCCAAGTTAGATTGCCCAGCTCACCGACAGATGTTGGCAGTTTAGCATTGAAGTTGTTCTCTGATATATCAAGTTCCTTCAAACTTTTGAGACCACCAATTGACGAAGGGATGGTGCCTGTGAACTTGCATCCGGGGAGTTGAAGAACTTTTAGCAGCTTCAGGTTACCAATCTCTTCTGGAATGCTTCCACTAAGACCATTTTGTCTCTAAATTAGCAATTCCTGATTTTCCAGTTAACCAATCTCCCTAGGTATTGGCCCCACCAAACTGTTTGATGAGAGATCAAGTGTCAACTGGTTCACCAACGCTGTTATTCCCGGGAATATTGATCCAGTGAGGTTATTCTGGCTTGCATCAAGGTGCTAGAGCCGAGACTGGTTACCAAAAGCTGCTGGTATCGACCCGTTTCATGTGTTCATGTGATGGTCCAGGATCTCCTCGAGGATGAAGGCCAGATCACGCCCAATTCGATCCTTGAAAGACCCATTGCACTACAGCGGCAGCTCGGGCTCGAGCAACGACGGGAGATATCTCTTCATTCCGCATTTTTTTCTTCGGAAAGCTGCAATAATTGATGCACGCATTAGATGTGAAATTCTGAACTTCGCTGATCCAACAACACTAGTTCCTCGCCTCGATCTAATGATTATTCCGGGCAAAGGTATCTTTTGATTCAAACAACCCTCGGAACGAGCCAAACCTACGCATTAGCGAACGTACGAACCTACGCATAATAACCTTATCCAATCCCTTTAGCTGACGCATCAATGCCCCATTTTCTCAGTGCAAGTCGTTTCGTTTTCACTTGAATTGAAAACCATTGCGCAATGGATCGTATCCCACACTTTTCCCTTGGATTGGATAACAGCTTTCGTTTCACTACCATTTTCAATCGAGAAAAGGATCAACTGATCCACCCACCTCTTGCATTTGCTCATTACTTGCTTGGTCTTCCACCCGGCGAAAAGAACTGAATTCGACCGAAAAAAGAATTCTTAAAGGATTTTGCTTACTCTTCGTAATGGGCTCTTCTTCTGTGACTATTTCCTTATCCTTTACATGTAGTGATCTCTTGTTGTTAGTGCGGGATTCGACTCAAAAGAATCGGTCATTAAAGCCGGGATGCCTTGTGCTACCGCTTTGAGAAGCACTTCCTTGCTGCCATAGGTCCTCCCTCCCTACCCTTCCATCCGCTTCAAACGTTGGTGCATAAGAGATCCCCATTTCATATTTGCCAGCAGAGCAATAGCTGGAGTTTTATCTCCCTTATACATAGTTTTCTTCGTTTATTAAGCTAAGAATATTTTCAAGAAATACTTGTATTTAGAACTTGCTATACCTATTCCAAAAAGAATGCAAACTTTGGACCAATGTCCCCGGGAAGGTGAGTAAGATCGAGCATTCACATTCGCCAAACCTGGTTGTCAGTTGTCCCATGTAAAAGGCACTTCCGCCTACCCCAGATCTTGCAAATCACATTCGTCCACTGCCTCGCGGAAAGCAAGCAAGCGACAGTCTTTGGTAGCCAATTTCTTCACTTCAGACTGGAGGACCCCGGTTCATAAATTCATTCCTATCATCATTCTAATCAGAAAATAAATTCCAATACCAACCCAATGCGCGCTGTCCTCATTCCGTTTGCGATTTCGATCGACTGGAATTACTTCATTACACAGTAGTGGATACCGGTCTCCGTAGGATTCTTTCTATTCGATGGCGATAAAAGCTACTAGCATTCTTTTCTTCACTTTTAGTGCTCCGCCGACCTAAGAGCTATCTGGAGCTGCTTCTTCATCATCACAAAATACTGCTTCATAAACCGAAGAATCCACGAAAAAAGAAGAAAGAATCCCATTGCTAGATTGGACTTATTTCAATATGAAATTCCATGTCATTTCCTTTCAAAGTGAATAAAATACAAGTGAATTCAGATGAGAATTCATGTGAGTGATGAAAAGAACTCTTCTACTTCTTCAATCTATTGCAATCTAAAGAAATGGAAGCAGTATGGGATGGCTTCATACAAGAGAGAGCTGATACGGGATTTGGGATAGGCAGGTCAGATCCAAGTTAGTCTACCGATGTTGGTCATGCAGATTTGGTTCAGTCATTAGTCGAACCCCGCGTGGAAGCTAAGGCAGAGGTATGTGAAAGGTTAAATATTCTTACTGAATCGCACTATTTCTCTCTATAGATTCGGATCGGAGAAACACTTGGTTGGTTCCCTGGGCAATCTCAAAGCTAACATCTTTCTGTGGATTTAAGATCGTCGGTGTTGGTACGGATGTTATGGCCTCTTTTGTCATTTCCCTATTTCTTTCGATAAGCCTTCCTGGTGGTGAATCGATGAGTGTGTATCACTTTGAGACGGAGAAAGCGAGACCAATTTCTCTTTGGGTTTTAAATTCAGGTTTTCAAGAAATAGAAAAATTGAATACTAGAGTGGGGGATGAGGAGAAAGCGGCATCCGGGTATGAAATGCGCCAAGGAAGGGTACTGCTGAACGGAATGGAACGTCCTCTGCCTCCAACTAGGATGTCGATTCGACGGAAGCCAGCCAAGCCTCTCACTGGGAGATGGCTGGACCCAGCCTCTGCTCATCATGACTCCACTTTTCCTCCCGCATGCGCTATCTTTGAATCTGGAAAACGAACCAACTAAGAAGCCGCTCTTTTGGTGTTACTACCCCAAACCCCTGTGAACATCGTTCTTTCTCCGATGAAGTAATTCAAGTGAAATGAACTAATTCCTATATAGCTTGGTCATCATAAGGAATAGAAGCAAATAGTTGCTGACGCTGCTGCACCTACAGTCGATAAGAAGAATCTAGCCGTTCGAGCATTCCATTTGCGTCAGTAGGCCCAATGTTACCTTTTTGCTTGCTTATTCTCCTCCCACGAGTTGACTCATGGTCACCAATATCCATAAATAAACTAGTCACATTGGCTGGAGGCGACAACTGACACACCTGACCACCCTATTCTTGAGGTATGATTTGTACATTGGGGGACCGCGTTTGAAGTAAAATAGGCAACGAAGCACATCTTTTATCTAAGAGATGATTCTATGGGGACCGGGTGTGCCCTTGCCTCTACAAGCCAATTCTAGCTTCCAGGAACGACAGAAAAATCATACTTTTATAGTCGTGGTGCCTTCTCGAAAGAAACACGGACACATCCATCGTTTTTATATTCATATTTTTAGTCAGCAGGCATTCCTCATGGGCTATCGGCAAATTGAACCTTTTTGGAGCATTCTATTATGCGGAATCAGTTTAGCAAGGAGGAAGATCTCATACTCGCAAGAGCCTTGCTTCCGTGGTATCCGTCTCGGTCTCATTTCTTTCTCTATTTACCGTCGACTTGAGAGTTCACCTGTGGATACGTTTCTTCTGGCCGGATGGAGCCATCTATGAGAAAAGGTCTGCCCATATTTTTCTATATAGAAGGAGGAATTACAAGGAAACCATTCCCTCCCACACCAGGGATATTTTAATAGGAATAAGAAAGCGATGTCGGCGGAAGAAATACGAAGAAACCTATCACACTTTTGTAGTATAGACGCGGTGCACCTGATTTTATAGGCATCGGAATGGGTTTATCTTGGAAGATCTTGACTTCTCTGTGCCTTCTGCCTCTGACACATCATATCTCCTATGCCGACCTCGTACTTTTGATCACTTCTTCCTTACGAATTGTATCTATTACGAATTGTGTCTATTTAAGCTTTTTCTCGATTGATATTCATTTTTGCATCTATCTCATGAAATTTCGCTTCTATTAAGCGATAAAGAGCAATTGACGAAGTCAGCAGGAAGTCCGTCAGATGACGGTATGGATCAAAGGAATCCTCCTATCTTTGACTGAACACCCTTTTACTGGGATTTCGCATTCCTATTCCGATTGGCAGAAGCCTTTCTTTCTGTTTGTGCCGCCCTATGGCGATTTCTTACTCAACGTTTGCACTTTCTTACCAACTCTTGTACAAGTTAGGTTCAGCGTTGTTCTGACGATTAAGATTTCTCTGTTTGACGGAGAGCCTGACCTTCAACAACCTTTGTTGCATCACTTCTCGATAGCTTTAGTGCTCGGAGAGTAAGCATAGCATATTGTCAGCTAGTTATTTATTGATAGCAAACAGCTAGTAGGTCAAGCTGGAGCCTTCACTCACTCAGCTTGGGTCAGCACCGTATCTCTAATTGGATGGCTATTTTTGCGTATTTTTGTGTACTTACGGATGTTTCTTTGATAGAGCGATGGATGGCTAGGTCCTAGGTGTCTAGGTTACGTACTGTTAGCTATGTTAGTTACGTATTGTTAATCATTCGTGGCTTTTTTTGTGTATTATTGTAGACTTGTGGATGTTTCTTATTGTCCGATTATTTTTGTCCGCTTCCGACCGAGTCCGTTCCGTTACCGTACCGGTATTCGAATCCGCATAATCCGGTATTCGAATCCGCATCCGTCCCGCTTCCGAATCCGAAAATAAATATGGAATAGGATACGGTATGACCATTATCCGTCCGAATCCGATCCGGTTTCACCCCTAGGTGGGAGGGATCATGTATGCATAGGAAAATTTCTCCCTTGGGGTTTATTGCCCTGGATTTTAACTCCCCTACAACCAAATGAGCCCTCATGTAGATAGAAAAAAATCAACAAAATACGAAGCGACCAAGTTTATAAAAAAAAACTAGGCCAAAAATCATACATTTCACGTACCACCCTGACGACGACACTGTAGGCCTGTAGCTCCGGTGTTTTTTCAGCCATATGTAAGGTGCGTGGCCTCGCATGTAAAAAAGCTTAAACGTATGTGTTGTGTTTGCCAAACATCACAATCACTGCCACATGAGCACGAGAACGCAAGTGCACAACCTGTAATGCAGCAGTACACGTCTGCACATGGAACGCTCATATATCACAGCAGAGAAGATGAAACGAACAGAGCCACACACACACACACGCTCCGAGTCTGAGGACAAGAGAAGAAACGCCACGCGCCGAACACAACCAAACAAAACATCACGAGACGAGACGAACACCAACACGAACACAGATCCACGGTTCTGCCCGTTGGGGAGCGCCCCACGACGAACGACATGCATGTGCACGCGTGTCACGCACAGTGGAGCGTCCGCTCGCCGCTGGTCCAGCGTGCCGGCCGGCCGGCACGGCCTGGCCCCCGTCAGCGGCTGCCTACCGGCCCCCCACCCGAGTACGGACGTCCGTGCTGAGCTGCTCACGTAGTACACACACAGCTACCCACCTACCTACCGTGAGCCAGGACCCGTTGGAATCCTAGGCTTCTTCTTGGTCTGGTCGGCCTCGTCGGCGAGCTAGAGCTAGGCGGCCATGGCGGGATGCGGCGGCGGCGCCGCCCAGATCTGCGCGTTCTTGACCTTGGAGACGCTGGCGAGCACGCCGAGCGGGGTCACGGCCCCCACCACCGTCACCTTCTTCGCCGCGAAGTCGATGCTGAACGTCCGAACACCTTCAGAAACAGACGCAGCTTTGGTTATCTGTATCTGCAATTTTACTGAACTCTGAAGAAAAAGTTTACGATGCTCACTTACCTTCCATCTTGGCGAGGTGCTTCTTCACCTTGCCGGCGCACGCTTTGCAGTGCAGGGACACCTTCAGCACCACCACCTGCAACCATGACCGGCAAGCTAGTTAAGGAGAGAGCTTAATCGCTTCAGAGCAACCACACTCTGAACCAAAACGAAGCAATCTGTTTTGGAATACGTGTCCAACAAATTAACCAATCATTTCCACACAAAAGATACTACATGTACTACTTGTCATCATTGTATTTCCGCATCTTTAGCTTAAAGATCAGATATCTAAATGAAATCGCTGAATAAAATTAAGCACTGTACGGTTCTCTGGGTCTAACACTGATATGATTAGTGATGATTGCATCATCTCCATCTACTCCGTATTTTCCTCTGTCTTCTCTTTTTCTTTTGATTGAGGTATCAAGACGAGTGGAATCAAATCTTCAGAACACAAGTGGTACGGCAAAAAATCAGCAATGATTAACAGCAAAAGTTCAGAGTATCCTTACCTGCTCCTGCGTAGTGTTGGTGTTCTTCACATCAGCAGCAGCCGGCTCCTCCCTTCTGACATCACCGCCCGTGGCAGCAGCCGGAGGCGCCGCCGCAGGCGTGGCCACCTCCTGGATCTCGTCGACGGCAGCACAGCCGCTGAGCAGGAACCTTGACGACCCGGCCGGGCTGACGAGCTCGCCACTGGCAACGCCAGCCCGGTGGTGGTGGTGCCCTTTCTTGCCGTCCTGCCTGTGGGCTCTGGGCTCGGTGGGAACCACCTGGAAGAGCGGGCTGGTGCCGGGCTTCTGCGGCCGGAAGATGGGCTGCCGCTCCAGGCTGGGGCATATGGCGGTGGACGCCGGCGACGAGCACGAGAGGCTCCTCATGTCCTTGAAGAGCAGGGGAGCCATGGCGCGGCAGCGTGTGTGACCGTGTCACCAGACCAGCTGAGCTCAGTGGCGAGCTGAGACTGAGCTGAGCTATTCTGGATATGGTGGTGGCGCAGTGCAGTGCAGTGCGCAGCGACGGTGGAAGGGAAATGGTTTTTATAGGAGACCCTGCCACGCTGCTCCTCAGCTGAGCTCCTCACATGGTAGAGTGGCTCTGCTCCGGAGTTTTATTGCGCGGCAGAAAGAGAGAGAGAGAGCGCAGCGGTGAGGAAGGCGTGCCGTGGCGTGGCTCAGGCTTTCGGCCGCGTTGGCCTGTTCATGGCTCACAAGCTTCAGTCGCACTGCTTCTCTCTGCATGCAGCAGTGGCGTCTGCGTTTCCACCACGGAATGCCGTACCGCTATCACGGAGTTAATATGGCAGTTGAGAGAGCTTGACGCTGATGTAACGAGCAGCACTGAATTATTGACCCAATCATGTGTTTAAATGACTTGCTCCGTTGTGGTAATTCCCAATCGAAAGTGAGGTGAGCGCTGCACTGCCAGATGGGTGCAGATTATACGTGCTGCTTCATCAGAACGTCACTGATTTGCTATTTTCCATTTAATCGTTTGCATCTAGACATGCCCTTGTTGTTCTTTCATGAACAGTTGAGAAGGTGCGCAAGGATTCCGTCTTTCTTTTCACAGAAAATGATTAAGGCCCTTTGTGATTCACAGGATTTTCAAAATGCAGGAATAGGTAAAATGTAGGATTTGAATGGCATGTACACTTAAATCCTATAGGATTTCCCGCAAAAAAAAAAAAAATCCTATAGGATTAACATAGAGTGTTTGATGTCACAGAAAAACAAAAGAATTAGAAAAAGATGTTAGACTGGATGCTAGATTTTC
Source organism: Elymus sibiricus (assembly GCA_039707655.1). Classification (NCBI taxonomy): domain Eukaryota; kingdom Viridiplantae; phylum Streptophyta; class Magnoliopsida; order Poales; family Poaceae; genus Elymus; species Elymus sibiricus. The sequence continues at coordinate 482,080,801 of CM077671.1, read as the reverse complement.
AATGAAATGTAGTACACTTGGTTCCATAGGAAAAATTCCTTTTAATCCTGTGAATCAAACTACAAACGTAATAAAAAGTTCTATGGATTCTAACCCTTTAAAAATCCTATGAAATTCCTTTAAATCAAGGGAGGCTTAAGTGGTGTGAGAGGTAGCAAGGCAGCGTTGCTGTAACATCACGGTCAAGAATAATTCAAGGGGTTAATGCTCGTATATCCAAAAAGGAAAAATGTTCGGACAAATGGTCCTCTGCTTGCGCGCGTCTATGATTGCCTATGATTGCGCGCGTCATGAACATCATGTCTATCACGAAAACCGGAATCTTGATTGCACGAACGAAGACAACCACTGGGTGTCCGTGCATCGACACGTTTCGTTTTCTTAAGGCTGAAAATTAAGAGTGGCAGCGAAAAACTGCGGCCAAAGAGTCAAGAATGGGGATTTTGGAAACAGTGGTGGAGAGAAAAGTTCAGGTAGAACGTACGGGTTCTTTTCTCCCTGTCGTCGTTGCTTGGGTAGCCTCGCATGACTAAGAGCATCTACACTCCGACATCTCAAACCACTACTATTACATTTGAACGTACGGTCTGATTGTTGACCGGTTAAAAAAGCTGATCCGGACAAATGTTTCAAATCGGCCTCAAACATCTGGACTGACGAGCATCCCTTATATCCAACATAAGTATGGAGCGGATATGTGAAGGGTCGGACGTGCCCGTCACGTCGGACCCGGCCTACGCTGACCCATCCGGTCCCACATATATTCGTCTTCATCCCCTCCCTAGATATATTTGCCGCCATCTGCTCCCCGGACCAAATCCTTGTCAGTTCACTTTACTCTCCTCTCCTCCACTCTATCACCCAAACTCCCGCGCGGCGATTTCTGGCCTTCTCTGGCATGACGGCAACATATCCGAGTCGTACACCCCTAGATCCGTTGACCCCAAACCCATCACACGCGGATCCGAGGAGGAGATGACCGTCTGGCTTGCGCTTCGCTGCTTCCGGGAAGAGGTCGCCCGACTGCAGCGCTCAGACTCCTTCCGTCTGAAATCCATTACGTCCGCCCAAATGAAGCGTTGATCCGGCGTGAGGTGTCTCGTCAATGCCTCACTGCATGCGATGCGGTCCGTCTGGCGTTGGAATGTGGTGGCGGACGCGCAACCCCTTCATTGCCACGGCGAGGCCGGAGAGGGGGGGGGGGGGGACGCATAGACGTCGTCGAACGCAATGGCGCGTCGTGCCCGCCGTGCTAGGTAGCGGGCGCAGGAGACGACGGCAGCCCTCACAACGATGGACGTTGGCAAGGCAAAGTCCCATTCTCCGCCGCGAGTGGCGAGTCTAAGGGGGTGCTTCCAAAAATTGAAGAGAAAAATTACTAGTATTCATCTCAGCCTTGTATTAAAATTTTAACATTATTTGAACTAAAAAACTAAGAGTTAGTGTCTTTTTTTCACACCATTAACATTGAGTCCCCCTTTATTGTTTTCCAAGATTCGCCACTGTCCGACGCCCCGCATGATGCACCAGTCCGAGAGCTGCAACCGTCGACGTCGGTGTCTCCTCTTATGACGGATCCATCATGACATTTGAGGGGTCACATTTGCTGTAACCTGCTCTAGATGCTCTAAACTGTAACAATTAGGTCGATCCCGCCATACCACGTTCCAAACAAACGAACTGGAAATCATGCACCCGGCCGGAGCGAGGAAGGCGACGTCGTCGATCGAAAGAACAGAAAGAAAAAAATCGCGATTCCCTTTGTCCTGCGGTGGCGGTGCGGTCCATGATCCAGAAGCAGAATCGTGTTCTCCTTCCGACTTTTGGTTTGCCCGCCTTCCGATCGCTTTAAACCCTGGTGCATCCACAGTGGACGGGCTCGTCGGCATCACGGATTCCTCCGTCCGGCGATTGCTTTGCTCGGGTAATCGTGTGACCGTGTGTCTCCGAGACAGAGAAAATAGGATGGCCGCACGCACGGATGGCACGCGTCCTCGTCCAGATGATGCCGTTGGGGGCCGGGGACACGCCGGGGCCGGGCAACGGCATGGCAGACACCCCACGCGCGCGCGCACGAGGAGGTCCGTCGGCCGTCGCCGGTCGGCCAGGGTTAGCGATGGATAGATCGAGCCGTTGCGTGTGTCAGCGGGCAGCAGGAGGAGCCGAGCAGACGTGGGCGTGCGTGCACGTGACGGCCGAGCGTGCGCCCAGGGAAAACAATGGAGGCGCGGGTCCGACTGCTGTCTGGCCCAAAAGTAGGTATCAGCGGCACGTAACCCGTTGCAGCCGCGTCATTGGCTAGCAGTAACCCGTTGTCGCCACTGGTTACCGGCAGAGTTAAACACATGCGCTACCATGTTTGTATTGTATTCGTGCGGCATGCTCGCTTCAGTTTGAACCTGCGGCAGCGGTGAAATGGCAGTGACAAATTAGAGCCGCGCGCGCGCAAAGCCTACGTGGCAACCATGTTTTTCATACATCGCCCTGTGTATTGTCTCGTTAATTCTTTTTTATATTTTATTTTTGACTTTTGTCTATTCAATCATGGACCTCTCCATCCCAAACATGCGCCGGCAATTTTCCACCTTCTTTTCGCTGATGACCCCCTCATCTTCTCTTCGGCAATTTTTTCATCCCACCTTATTTTCGTTGATAACTGTTTCATCTTCTTTTCGACAAGTTTTTCATCCCACCTTCTTCTTTAGTCCTTGCACTTCAGTTGATGCCAATATCATCACGAGCCCGCTTCGGTACACCCTCTTCATTAAATGTATTGACAAATTGTACCCACTTTCGTATGCATGGTGGATCGCTCGCCGTAACGTATACATCATGCGTTACGCTCTCCTTGCGTAATGGGCTCGGCCAATTTGCTGGGGAAGTGGGATTCAAACTCCAAACCACACTGTTCGTTCGAAACACAATAACCAACCAGGAAAGCTCACATGTTGTGCTTTATTACAACTTTTTCTCTTTGTTGTTGTGCGACAAAACCGAACACCTTCCATGCCCATTTTTTCTTCTGTTATTTTTTCATTTGTTTTCTTTTTCTTCATCTCATTCTTTTTTATTTTCCTTTTCTTTCTTAAAATTCACAAAAATAATTAAAATCGTCAACTTACCTTAAATTCTTGAACATTTCCGATTCTTGACCATTGTTTCAAACCCATGAACATTTTCTTAAATTCATAAAATTTTCAAATTCCTAAACTTTTTTCAAATGCATGAACCTTTTCCAAATTTATGTACTTTTTATCGAATTGATGACATTTTTTAAATGGCAACACTTCTTGAAACTCTGAATAAAGTTTGTCAATGTGAACATTTTTCTGAATTACCAATATTTTTCTTATTAATTGTGAACATTTATTATTAATTTTTAATATCAGTTAACAAGCATGAACAAAAATTGAAACCTGAACAAAACTCTGCAATTCTGAGCATTTTCTGTATTTTTTAAATATTGATTAATAAATCTGAAAAAATCGAAATTTTGAGTTTATTTTGAAAATATGATTTTCTTCTAAAAATGAACAAAATTTGAAAAACATGCAGCATTTCGAAATTCCAGACAAAAAATTGAAAATCGGAAATATTTGAACTTATGAAAAAATGGAAACAATAAACAGAAAATAGAAAATTCAAAAGAAATTTAAAAGGAAGGAAAAGGAAACATAAAGAAGAAAATAGGAGAGAAGATAAAATGAAAAAATAAAATAAAAAGACAAAATTGTGGTTCCAAAACAGGAAAAGATTGACTGGGAGGCTAAGGTTCCATAATAGGAACATTTTTTCCAACTTGTTTTTAGTGATATTTTTGAAAATGCTCGAGTTTTTTCAAATTCGTGAACAATTTTTCAAAATCGATAATTGTTTTCAAATACGAGAGCGCTTGGGCCAGTCCAACAGGCACCCGACGAGAGCGATGCCATCACCTTTTTTGGTGAAGGCCTAAGCATATTTTTTCTATTATTTTGTGTTTTTATTCTTTTTTTCATTAATTCATTTTCTCCCTTTTGAACTTTATTGTTCTTTTTGAAACATGTTCAAAATTTTGGAGTATTGTTTTGAATACCAAGATAACAGTTTTAAGTAAAATTTTAAATTATTGAGCTAAATTCGTTTTTCCTTCGAATATTTATCAAATGCTTTCTAAAACAACTTAAATTATTATTTATCCCTTTGTATTTATTAGTTATGTTAAAAACTTAAAATATCAGTTTAAGTACCTGTTTGAATTATGATTTTAAATACTCCCTCTGTAAACTAATATAAGATGTTTTAAAGTAGTACTCTCCAATATCTTATACTAGTTTACACAGGTAGTACTTTTTTTCCTTCGAACCTAACAGGATGTCTACAAATAGACCATGTGTCAACAAAGGGTGTTCTGGTAGGGTAGAAAGGTCCACATTTGAAAGCATGTTGTTTTTCAACATCCGTCAAATGGATCCAATTTTTTTCACCTGCTTCTATGACTAATTCAAGGCATCTTGCCAAGTGTTTGGATTTTCCACAAGTTTTACATTTTCTGAAGTTTTCTCGGTGAAAAAGGACCCATAAATGTTCAGATGTGTCGCAACGTGCAAACGGTGTCGAAAGACATTCAAACCGGCCTCATATGTCCGTGCCAGGCAGATGCAAGAAGTTGGAGGCATTTATCCATAGTAAAAATAACGCCAGTTGAGAGAAGTGTGGCACACTAGGAAAGACGGGTGCATCAATAAGCATGTAGTTTTTTCCAATTTGAATGCTTCTGTTATTTGCAATTTCCGTCATTATCAACCAACATGAACATTTCTTATGTCCAAACTATTTCTAGAATTTTGTCAACAATTTTACAATTTCAAATTGTTTATGAAAATTTTAGAAACTTCAATTTTTTTTTCTAAAATTATTAACAAATTCACCATAATTGACAAAAAATTTGAACACAAATTGCAAACCATGTACTTTAAAAAACATCAACTTATTCTGAACCACAAACATTTCTTAAATTTTTGAACAAAATTTTAAAAAAGGTAATATTTTTTGAAATCCCAGCACATTTTCACAATATTAGAAAAAAGAATAATTGAATAGTTTTATAAATTATCAATATTTGAAAACGCAAACAATAATAAAGTTCAGAAAGAAGAAAAATAAATAACGAAAAAGAGGAAAAAAGGTAGAATAGAAAAAATCGCTTAGACCTTGGACCAACTAGGCGATGATATCATCCCATCGGGCACTTGTTGGGCCGGCGAAAGCGTTCGTAGATTTGAAATGTTTAGATTTTCAAAAACGTTCACTAAAAAGTTGCGAAAAATAGCTTGAGAACGTGAAAAGGTCCAGAAATTTGAGATTTGTTTTTCCATAAATTAGTTCTTTTTCAATTTTGAAAAGTTCACACATTTGAAAAAAAAACACCCAGAACAAAATAGAACAAAAACCGGTTTAAAAAACACGAAAAAAACCCGTACCTGAAAGTTCATGAAGTTATATTTGCCACATAAGAAGGGTAAAAGAAAGCAAGTGGGCATAGCAGTAACCTATCTCGGTTGGTTAATGGAACTAGAAGTAAACCATAAGGGTTGGAATATGGATACCCTGTGGCGCATATTTGTTGAAGATTAAAAAGAAATACATAAAAGTTGAGTGTGTAGGTCACCTATGCCTGGCCGTGTACATGAGGCACTGATACGTCTCCAACGTATCTATAATTTATGAAGTATTCATGTCATATTTATAACAATTTTATATGGTTTTGGTATGATTTGCATGGAACTAACCCGGACTGACGCCGTTTTCAGCAGAACTACCGTGGTGTTTTTTTGTGTGCAGAAATTAAAGTTCTCCAAATGCAATGAAACTTTTTGACGATTTTTTTTGGAACAAAAGAGGCACTAGAAGCTTCGTGGGAGGGCCAGAAGAGCAACGAAGGTGGCCAAAACCCACCAGGGCGCGCCATCCCCCTCCGGCGCGCCCTGGTGTCTTGTGGGCCCCTCGTGGCCCATCTTCGCGTGAAACCGACGCCCAAAAATTCTATATATTCATAAACCCCCAGAAATAAGCCTAGATGAGAAGTTCTGCCGCCGCAACTCTCTGTAATGACGAAAAACCAATCTGGAGGCGTTCCAGTACCCTGCCGGAGAGGGTAGATCATCTCCGGTGGCCATCTTCATCATCCCGGCGGAGGCCATGACGAGGAAGGAGTAGTCCACCCTCGGGGCTGAGGGTTTGTACCAGTAGCTATGTGTTTAATCTCTCTCTCTCTCGTGTTCTTGATTTGGCACGATCTTGATGTATCGCGGGCTTTGTTAATATAGTTGGATCATATGGTGTTTTCCCCTCTCTATCTTGTTGTGATGAATTGAGTTTTCCCTTTGAGATTTCGTTATTACCGGATTGAATACCTATATGGATTTTGGAGCACTTGATCTATGTCTTGGCACTCAACTCGCGGATTCCCGAGGTGACATTGGGGTAATCTATGCATAGGGGTTGATGCACGTTTTTGTCCTACTTTCTCCGGTAGAAATCTTGGGGCACTCTTTGAGGTTCTTTGTGTTGGATTGAGTATTATGAATCTAAAATTGTTTGATGCGTATCGTATAATTAACTCATGGATACTTGTGGTGACATTGGAGTATCTAGGTGACATTACAGTTGGTTGATGCGTATCATATGGTGTTATTTTAGTACGAATTCTTGGATAGATCGATCGGAAAGGATACCTTTAAGGTGGTTTCGTACCCTACAAACAATTTCTTCTTATGTTCTCCGCTAGATAAGAACTTTGGAGTGATTCTTCGTTGCACGTTGAGGGATGGTTATGTGATCCAATTATATTAGCATTGTTGAGAGATTGCACTAGCGAAAGTACGGAGCCTAGGCCTTGTTTTCAAGCATTGCAATACCGTTTGTGCTCACTTTTGTTACTTGCTACCTTGCTTTTTTTTATTGTTAATATTACAAAAATCAATATCTACTATCATTACTACACTTGTATCACTATATCTTCGCCGAACTAGTGCACCTATACAATTTAGCATTGTATTTGGTGTGTTGGGGAGACAAGAGACTTTTTATTATTTGGTTACAGGGTTTTTTGAGAGAGACCATCTTCATCCTACGCCTCCCACGGATAAACCTTAGGTCATCCATTTGAAGGAAATTTGCTACTATCCTACAAAACTCTGCGCTTGGAAGCGCAACACGAGTCTACAAGAACAAGTTGTGTAGTAGACATCAGGCACGCACGCAGGCCGCGCTCGGCATGGGCGACGTATTTTAGAAAATACCATCATGCCTTTTTATGAAGGGTCATGAAGGGATCTCCTTCGCTGATGTGTTTAAAGGGATTGCATCGAACCAGAAGTGTATCATAATGGAGGTGATCACTCATAAAATACCTGGCTTACCTACCCTATATTGGGGAGTGGACAAATCCAATTGCTTCCAATATTTAACATACAAAATTTGTGCCAAATTGGGCTAGTTTTAAGGTGAAGTTAGTGTTGTATGGGGGTAAAGAAGTTCTACTCGGAGCATCTCCAATAGATGATACATTTTATAGCACCAAATTGCGGTTGGAGTGAAATATACATCACCATAAATAAGTCTTTTTCATCATCGAAACCTCCAACTCCAACAAGATGATGTAAAATACATCATCGATATCTAGTGCTCCAATAGGTGATGTAAAATATACCAGCCGCTCCACGGTCGACGACGGGACTGGAGGTGGTGTGGGAAAAGGCGCGGAAGCAGCAACAAATGCACATGAAGCAGCAGCTGCCGGCGACACCGACAACAAAGCAGCAACATACGCCGCAGTCACCTCCATCTTCTTCGCCCCGGACGAAACCACGACGGTGTCATGCAATGGCCGCTTCGAGTCGCCACCTTGTGGTTGGTCGGGTCTGCCTGCTTCCTCGTCGGTGGTTCCATTTCGGTGACGGTGACTAGGCGAGGGGCTGCAAATCCTTCGTGCCGATTTGGAGGAGGCATGGCGGCAACAGGAATGGCTGTAGAGGCGGAGATGGCCATCACGAGAAGGGCCTGAGCGGCGTTGGCGGCCACCGGGTCAGAGGAGGTGTCCATGGGGATTGGTGTCGGCGGGCGGCGGCACGGAGTGGTCGTGTGCGGCGCAGAAATGTTCCACACAACTGTAGGGTTGCGTGCGCGACTGCTCGGGTTTACCCGAGATTTACTCGGGCAGACGCATGTGATGCAAATTTGCATCACCGATTGATGTATTGTACATCTAGAGAAAACTTGTTTTTTTACATATATATCATCCGCTTTTTTAACACAGTTCAGACACAAGCGCTCATATATATGCGCATAGACTCACCCCTATGAACGCACACAAGCACATCCTACCCCTATGAGCACCTCTGAGAGACTGAGCCGGCATATCATCTTGAGATTTACGAAGTCACCGTAGGCACCTCGTCGTCGACGGGAACGTCTCCTCCCACTGAATGCGCATCATCGGAAATCCTGAAATAAATCCTGAAATAATGCGAGCACCAGGACTTGAATCCTGATGGACTGGGGATACCACTGTACGTCCCTCTAACCATCCAACCACAGGTTTGTTCGCATCTATATCATGTGCTACAACACCATTTTTAGGCCTTCGTGATGTGAAAACGGTTATTTATACATCTACATCATTTATTGGAGACGCTCTAAAGGTGGTAACACGCTATCCATGTGTATGATATGATGGTCTTACAAACTACTCCAAACAGATAACAAATAGGGCCACATATGCTATGACCCGTTAGAGCATCTAAAGTTGGAACTTGCTAATATGAGCCCTCATACGTCCGCGGACGCGTCCGGGCGCGTCTGCGGACACTGACCGGGCGCACCTCATTTGTTGCCTTCCACATCCAAGTCCTCGTTTCCGAACCCTAAAATCCATACAACCCATGCAACACTACGTAAAGATAATAGATCGAACACAATTCATCGTATCGGATTGCATCGCCGAACAAAAGAAGCGGTTCATCGGCAAATCCAAACTACAAACTACTTAAACATACTTAAAATATAAACAAAACGGGGAAGGGCGGAGGAAATCACCATTTCCTCGCCGGCCCCTTCCCCTTCCGGCCGTCCACGTGGCTATGCCCCTGCTCCGTGTAGGCGTCGGCGTGCGGTGGAGCGTTGTTGTCGTTGTCATCGGAGCCGGAGGTGGAGGCGTCCTCGTCGTCCTCGTCGGAACTGCACCGCATGCTGGACAGCCTGCGGAGCAGGCAGTCCTGCTCCTTCGCGTGGTGGGCCGCCTTCGCCTTTGTCGCTGCCTCTTTTGCTGCCTCGCGCTCCCATAACTGGATGGCCAGTCGGAGCGCGTCGGCATTCTTGCGGCGGAGGCGGCGCGCATCCATCTCCGCCGTCGTCAGCGAGCGACGAAGGATGCCCGCGAGGAGCGCGTCCTCGGGATCAACCGGCGTGCTCGAGGTCGAACGCCACGCGGCCAGCGCCACCCCCCTCTCCCTTGCCCGCTGCCGCTCGCGGCGGGCTGCACGCGCCTCGGACTCTGGCCTTCTCGTGCGCCCCGTCCCCGACACGGGCACGAGGACCCAGCGGTGGCCGGGCACCGCTTCCGGAGCAAAAGGTGGTGGAGGTGGGCGGCATACCTGACCTGGAGCGGACCGGTCGGAGCGGTAGCGGCCGGAGCTGCGCGCCTCGCGAGAAGTGCCTGCGACGTCGCTCACGCTCCGTCGACGGGCGACGGGCCCGGAGGATGAAGATCCGCCGTTGTCGTGGCCGCCTCGGTCCTGCAGCGAACGGCGCAACGCGATGCGGAGGGCCACCTCCTCCACATCGACGTTCAATCCGTCGGAGCTGCTTCCGCCGCCGACCATCAGATCGGAGGATGGGGGAATGAAAGTGGAGTGGACGGAGAGTGAAGTGCCAGATTTCTAGGGTTTCCAGAATGGGGTATTTGTGGGGTCCGTGATGGGCCGGGTTGATGTGGCGGGCGTGCCCGGACACGCCTGGGCTCCCCATATCCGCCCCATATTTGGGCTGGATATGAGGTGTGCCGGTCAGCCCAGGCATTTGAGGCCTGTTTAGGGCGTCCGTCTGGATCGATTTTTCCTGACCGGACGCTGACCGGACGGCCTGCCCGGACGTTGACCGGACGGCCTGCCCGGATGCTGGCTGGACGGCCTGTCCGGATGTTTGAGACGGGTATAAGGGGTCCGACTGTAGATGCTCTTACTGACTGGGAGATGATGAAACTAAGCAACATATGCACTGTTTTTTTTTCTTTTTTTGCGGGAATATGCACTGGTTTGCCAAATAGAAAATGTGCATTCTCAAAAAACGTGGATGGGTTTTACAGATTTGCCATGTTTCAACCTTCCAATTCTTGGTGAACATATTACATATGTGTAGGCTACTGTCTGAGCCCGACTTTCTTTGTGCATAATAATTGGGGTAATATTAATATATGGTCTGACGCATAGATTCCAAACAGCCCTTCAAGGAAAAGTTTAACAGCTAGAGGTAATATCGTCCTTACAGTCTCCACATGTATCTCAGAAAATTTTAAAGGCTCACTCCTCTTCAAATTTTGAAGAAACCTTTTCGAGCTCCAAAGGACCATATTACCTCTAGCTGTTACTACTTCAGTCCTTATTTATTGGTCGTTTTGTATTTTAGGTTAAAATTTAACTATTGATTTTACTATTAAAAATAAATTATATACCACAAAAATAGTACTGTTGAAAAACCTTTTATCCAACAATATAAATTTCGGTTTTGCTGAAACTCAGCTAGCTGAGTTTCAACTATGGTCTCGGTCACTTTTCACCTCCGATCATTATTATTCATTATTTTTTTGTTCGTTATCCCCGGAGCTGCGGGTGCCTGGCTCGTCTCGTACGAGGGACAGCCCATGTGTGGGTTTTGCCCAGGCCTTTGCTTTTTTGCCTGAGCTAAGATATGTGGGCTTTCTTCTTTTTTTTTACCCGACCGGAAAGGGGAGATGAGGATCTAAGGGACGCTCCTAGCTTTTTGCATGTTTTGTCATTTGTTCACTATATAGCTTCTAGGCGCAAGCTCTTTTCTCTCTTTTTTTTGCAGGTGAGGGGGTAAGCTCTTTGTAATGACTTTTTAAAACCCTTTTTCATGATTAATTACTGTTTTTGTGTTTTTTCTTTCTGTATTTTTTTCTTAATTCACTATATATAGTAGAACAATGTTTCTCTATTTTTTCTTTTTCTCAACTTTATTATATTTATTTTGTTTTAGATCAATATTCATTTGTTACTTAGATTCTAAATTGATTGCTTAGGTTTTGTAGTATCACAAAATTTGTCTCTTATAATTATTGTTCTTTAAAAATTGACCGTGTCAACACAATAATGAAGTTGAGATTAAAAAAAATGGGGCTGCAATTGTGGTCGTGATGGAGAGTTGTCGGGGCCACTTGCATGTCCACCGTTAGACATGAAACTGCGAACATTATAACCTTACTGCAACTACATGTTTTTAACGGGGTCGCAACTACATGTTTTAAAGGTCGGTCACAAATGTATGTTTTTAAGGTGGGGTCACAACTTAATGTTTTTAAGACGTGGTCACAACTGCATGTTTTCAAGAGTGGCCGCAACTGCATCTTTTTAAGGCAGGGTCACAACTGCATGTTTTCAAGTGGGGCCCAAATGCATTTTTTCAACAGGGGCCGCAACTGCATGTTTTTAAGGTGAGGTCGCAACTGCATGTTTTCAAGGGGGGCGCAACTGAATGTTTTCAACATGGATCGCAACTACACATTTTTATGGAGGGGCTACAACTGCATGTTTTCAAGACGAGGCGCAACTGCACGTTTTTAAGGCGGGGTTGTAACTGCATGTTTTTAAAAGGGGACGCATCTGCATGTTTTTAAAAGGGGTCGCAACTGCATCTTTCTAAGGCAGGGTAGTAACTGCATCTTTTTAAGGTGGGGGTCGCAACTGCATGTTTCTAAGTTGGGTCGTAAGTGCATGTTTTTAAGGTGGGTCGCAAGTGCATGTTTTTAAGGCGTGGTCGCAACTGCATGTTCTAAGGCGGGGTTGCAACTGCATGTTTCTAAGGCGGGGTCGCAACTGCATGTTTCTAAGGCGGGGTCACAGCTGCATGTTTTCAAGAGGGGGTTGCAACTGCATATTTTCAAGAGGGGGTTGCAACTGCATGTTTTCTAGAGGAGTCGCAATTGCATGTTTTAAAGATGGGGTCACAACTGCATGTTTTCAAGAGGGGCCACAAACTACATGTTTTCAAGGTGGGTCGCAATTGCATGTTTTCAAGGCGGGGCCGTAACTGCATGTTTTCAAGACGAGTGGTAACTGCATGTTTTCAAGAGGGGCCGCAGACTGCATGTTTTTGTTGGAAATATGCCCTAGAGGCAATAATAAATTGGTTATTATTATATTTCCTTGTTCATGATAATCGTTTATTATCCATGCTATAATTGTATTGATTGGAAACTCAAATACATGTGTGGGTACATAGACAACACTGTGTCCCTAGTAAGCCTCTAGTTGACTAGCTCGTTGATCAAAGATGGTTAAGGTTTTCTAGCCATTGACATGAGATGTCATTTGATAACGGGATCACATCATTAGGAGAATGATGTGATGGACAAGACCCAAACTACGAACGTAGCATATGATCGTGTCAGTTTATTGCTATTGTTTTCTGCATGTCAAGTATCTGTTCCTATGACCATGAGATCATGCAACTCCCTGACATCGGAAGAGTACCTTGTGTGTATCAAACGTCGCAACGTAACTGGGTGACTATAAAGGTGCTCTACAGGTGTTTCCAAGGGTGTCTGTTGGGTTGGCATGGATCAAGACTGGGATTTGTTACTCCGTATGACGGAGAGGTATCTCAGGGCCCACTCGGTAATACAACATCACAATGAGCCTTGCAAGCAATGTGACTAAAGTGTTAGCCACGAGATCTTGTATTACGGAACGAGTAAAGAGACTTGCCGGTAACGAGATTGAACTAGGTATAGTGATACCGACGATCGAATCTCGGGCAAGTAACATACCGAAGAACAAAGGGAACAGCATACGGGATTAACTGAATCCTTGACATAGAGGTTCGACCGATAAAGATCTTCGTAGAATATGTAGGAGCCAATATGGGCATCCAGGTCCCGCTATTGGTTATTGGCCGTAGAGGTGTCTCGGTCATGTCTGCATAGTTCTCGAACCCGCAGGGTCTACACACTTAACGTTTGGTGACGATTAGTATAATTGAGTTATTATGTTGGTGACCGAAAGTTGTTCGGAGTCTCGGATAAGATCCCGGACATGACGAGGATCTCCGGAAGAGTCCGGAGGTAAAGATTGATATATGTGATAATAGTGTTTTGATCTCCGGAAGAGTTCCAGAATTCACCGGAAGAGGTTCCGGATGTTTACCGAAGTGTTCGGGTGCAGCAACACTTTATATGGGCCAAAGGGATACAATCCACGAGGTATCGGAAAAGGGCAAAAGGAAGTTTTGCTGTACTGCCGCTTGTATGAAGCGGTACTACCGCGTAAGCGGTACTACCGCTTGGGTGAAGCGGTACTACCGCTCAAGCGGTACTACCGCTTGTGAGCGGTACTACCGCTTGTGCGCGGCTGTGCACGGTTCGGCAGGGATCCGAGTTGGACTCTTTCCCTGCGGGCCAAACCGACCTTGTGCGGGCAAAACCGACCTGGAGGAGGCTTTTACTCCAAGTTTAGACCCCAAGGCTCAACATATAAATATAGGGGCAGGGCTAGCACACGGGAGAGATCAAGATTTCCCCAAGCCGTGTGCGGCAACTCTAACCCTCTAGTTCCTTCGTCATAATCTCCGTAGTGCTTGGCGAAGCCCTGCAGAGATTGTTCCTCACCACCATCACCACGCCGTCGTGCTGCTGGAACTCAACCACTACTTCACCATCGCTCGCTGGATCGAGGAGGTGAAGGCGTCATCAAGCCGTACGTGTGTTGAACGCGGAGGTGCCGTCCGTTCGGCGCTAGTTCATGATCGGATCGAGGGACGACTTGCGATTTGGATCGCGTAGACGTTCGACTACATCAACCGCGTTTCTTAAACGCTTCCGCTTAGCGATCTACAAGGGTATGTAGATTCACTCTCCCTCTCGTAGATGCTCATCACCATGGATAGATCTTGTGTGTGCGTAGGAAAATTTTTGTTTCCCATGCAACGTTCCCCAACAGTGGCATCTGAGCTAGGTCTATGCGTAGATGAGATCTCGAGTAGAACACAAACGAGTTGTGGGCGTGAGTGTATACATATTGCTTGCCGTTACTAGTTGATATTTGATTCGGCGGTACTGTGAGATGAAGCGGCCCGGACCGACATTACGCGAGACAGGTTCCTTCAACTGACATGTAACTTCGTTGCATAAAGATGGCTAGCGGGTGTCTGTCTCTCTCACTTTAGTTGAATCGATTTCAATGAAGAGGGTTCTTTTAGAAGATCAAAAAGCAATCACTACACCACGTTGTGGTTTTGCGTAGGTAAGAACGGTTCTTGCAAACCCGTAGCAGCCACGTAAAATTTGCAACAACAATTAGAGGACGTCTAACTTGTTTTTGCAGGGTATGTTGTGATGTGATATGGCCAATTACATGATGAGATATATGTGATGTATGAGATGATCATGTTTTGTATAGAATATCACGACTTGCATGTCGATGAGTACGGCAACTGGCAGGAGCCATAGAGTTGTCTTTAATTATTGTATGACCTGCGTGTCAATCATTAAGCGCTATGTAATGCTTTACTTTATCGCTAAACGTTAGCAATAGTCGTGGAAGCAACAGTCGGCGCGACAACCTCATGGCGACACGTTGATGGAGATCAAGATGATGGAGATCATGGTGTCATGCCGGTGACGATGGAGATCATGCCGGTGCTTTGGAGATGGAGATCAAAAGCACAAGTTCATGGCCATATCATGTCACTTATGATTTGCATGTGATGTTAATCCTTTTATGCATCTTATTTTGCTTAGGACGACGGTAGCATTATAAGGTGATCCCTCACTTAAATTTCAAGATAAAATTGTGTTCTCCCCAAGTGTGCACCGTTGCGAAAGTTCGTCGTTTCGAAACACGCCGTGATGATCGGGTGTGATAGACTCTACGTTCACATACAACGGGTGTAAGCCATGTTGCACATGCGGAAACACTCGGGTTAAACTTGACGAGCCTAGCATGTACAGACATGGCCTCGGAACACAAGAGACCGAAAGGTCGAACATGAGTCATATAGTAGATATGATCAACATGAAGATGTTCACCATTGAAACCACCTCAACTCACGTGATGATCGGACTTGAGTTGGTGGATTTGGATCATGTTACACTCGAATGACCGGAGGGATGTCAATTTGAGTGGGAGTTTTTTAAATATGATTAACTAAACTCATTATCTAGAACAATAGTCTAAGTTGTCTTTGCAATATTTATGTTGTAGATCATGGCTCGCGCAGTAGCACCCCTGAATTTTAATGCGTTCCTAGAGAAAGCTAAGTTGAAAGATGATGGAAGTAACTTTGTGGACTGGGCCCGTAATCTAAGGATTATCCTTACGGCTTCCCAGAAGGCTTATGTCCTTGATGCACCGCTTGGTGATTCACCCGCTCCAGTTGAGTCTCTAGACGTTGTGAACGCCTGGCAGGCTCGTTCTGATGATTACTCAATAGTTCAATGCGCAATGTTGTATGGCTTAGAACCGGGACTTCAAAGACGTTTTGAACGTCATGGAGCATATGAGATGTTCCAGGAGTTGAAGTTTATCTTTCAGAAGAATGCCCGGATCGAGAGATATGAGATCTCCGACAAATTCTATGCTTGCAAGATGGAGGAGAACGGGTCTATCAGTGATCACGTGCTCAGAATGTCTGGGTACTCGACCCGTCTGGCTGAGTTAGGGATGCCCCTTCCGCCAGAGGCTATCACCGACAGAGTTCTTCAATCATTGCCACCTAGCTACAAGAGCTTCGTGTTGAACTATAACATGCACGGGATGAACAAGTCAGTCGCCGAGCTGTTTGCGATGCTAAAAGCCGCTGAGTCTGAAATTCAGAAGGAGCATCAAGTGTTGATGGTCAATAAAACCACTAGTTTCAAGAAAAATGGCAAGGGTAAGAAGGCTAACTTCAAGAAGAGTGGCAAAGCAGTTGCTCCTCTCGTGAAAAAACCCAAGGCTGGACCCAAACCAGAAACTGTGTGTTTTCATTGCAAGGGAACTGGACACTGGAAGCGGAATTGCCCCAAGTATTTGGCTGACAAGAAGGCGGCCAACAACAAACAAGGTATATATGATATACATGTTATTGATGTGTACCTTACCAACTCTCGTTGTAGTGCCTGGGTATTTGATACCGGTGCGGTTGCTCATATTTGCAACTCAAAACAGGAACTGCGGAATAAACGGAGGCTGGCAAAGGACGAAGTGACGATGCGCGTGGGAAATGCTTCCAAGGTTGATGTGATCGCCGTCGGCACGCTCGCTCTTCGATTACCGTCGGGATTAGTGATGAACCTAAATAAGTGTTATTTGGTGCCTGCGTTAAGCATGAACATTATATCTGGATCTTGTTTATTGCGAGACGGTTACTCATTTAAATCAGAGAATAATGGTTGTTCTATTTATATGAGTAATATCTTTTATGGTCATGCACCCAATGTGAGGGGTTTATTCTTATTGAATCTCGATAGTAATGATACACATGTTCATAACATTGATGCCAAAAGATGTAGAATTGATAATGATAATACCACTTTCTTGTGGCACTGCCGTTTAGGTCATATTGGCGTTAAACGCATGAGGAAGCTCCATGCTGATGGACTTTTGGAGTCACTTGATTTTGAATCACTTGACACATGTGAGCCATGCCTCATGGGCAAGATGACTAAAACGCCGTTCTCTGGAATAATGGAACGGGCAAGTGACTTATTGGAAATCATACATACTGATGTGTGCGGTCCGATGAGCATTGAGGCGCGCGGTGGTTATCGTTACTTTCTCACCTTCACTGATGACTTAAGTAGATATGGGTATATTTACTTAATGAAACACAAGTCTGAAACATTTGAAAAGTTCAAACAATTTCAGAGTGAAGTTGAGAATCATCGTAACAAGAAGATTAAATTCCTACGATCTGATCGAGGAGGAGAATATCTGAGTTATGAGTTTGGCAGTCACTTAAGACAGTGTGGAATTGTTTCACAATTGACACCGCCTGGAACACCACAGCGTAATGGTGTGTCCGAACGTCGTAATCGAACCTTATTGGATATGGTGCGATCTATGATGTCTCTTGCCGATTTGCCACTATCGTTTTGGGGTTCTGCATTAGAGACAGCTGCATTCACTTTAAATAGGGCACCATCGAAATCCGTTGAGACGACGCCATATGAACTTTGGTTTGGCAAGAAGCCAAAGCTGTTGTTTCTTAAAGTTTGGGGATGTGATGCTTATGTCAAAAAGCTTCAGCCTGAAAAGCTGGAACCCAAAGCGGAGATATGCGTCTTCATAGGATACCCAAAAGAGACAGTTGGGTATACCTTCTACCTCAGATCCGAAGGCAAAGTGTTTGTCGCTAAAAACGGAACATTTCTTGAGAAAGAGTTTCTCTCGAAAGAATTGAGTGGGAGGAAGATAGAACTTGATGAGGTTGTTGAACCTTTACTTCAACCTGAGAGTAGCGCAGCGCAGAAAGTTGTTTCTGTGGAGCCTACATTAGCTGAAGAGGAAGTTAATGATGATGATCATGAAGCTTTGGATCAAGTTGCTATCGAACCTCGTAGGTCGACAAGGACGCGTACTGCTCCTGAGTGGTACGGCAACCCTGTCTTAGAGGTCATGTTGTTAGACAACGATGAACCTACGAGCTATGGAGAAGCGATGATGAGCCCGGATTCCGGGAAGTGGTTAGAGGCCATGAAATCCGAGATGGGATCCATGTATGAAAACAAAGTATGGACTTTGGAAGTATTACCTGAAGGGCGTAAGGCCATTCAGAACAAATGGATCTTTAAGAGGAAGACGGACGCGGACGGTAATGTCACCATCTATAAAGCTCGACTTGTGGCAAAGGGTTTTTCACAAGTTCAAGGAGTTGACTACGATGAGACCTTCTCACCCGTAGCGATGCTTAAGTCCGTCAGAATCATGTTAGCAATAGCTGCCTTTTTCGATTATGAAATTTGGCAGATGGATGTCAAAACAGCGTTCCTTAAACGGTTACCTTAAGGAAGAGTTGTATACGATGCAACCAGAAGGTTTTGTCGATCCAGAGAATGCTGACAAAGTTTGCAATCTCCAGCGATCCATTTATGGACTGGTGCAAGCATCTTGGAGTTGGAATCTTCGTTTTGATGAGGTGATCAAAGCGTTCGAGTTTATACAAGTTTACGGAGAAGCTTGTATTTACAAGAAAGTGAGTGGGAGCTCTATAGCGTTTCTAATATTATATGTGGATGACATATTACTGATTGGAAACAATATAGAAATGCTGGAAAGCGTAAAGGAATATTTGAACAAGAGTTTTTCAATGAAGGACCTAGGAGAAGCTGCTTTCATATTAGGCATCAAGATCTATAGAGATAGATCGAGACGCTTAATAGGACTTTCACAAAGCACATACCTTGACAAAGTTTTGAAGAAGTTCAAAATGGATCAGTCCAAAGAAGGGGTTCTTGCCTGTATTGCAAGGTGTGAAGTTGAGTAAGACTCAATGCCCAGTGACTGCAGAAGATAGAGAAAAGATGAGTGTCATCCCCTATGCTTCAGCCATAGGCTCTATCATGTATGCAATGCTGTGCACAAGACCCGATGTCAGCCTTGCCATAAGTATGGTCGGAAGGTTTCAAAGTGATCCAGTAATGGAACACTGGACGGCGGTCAAAAATATCCTGAAGTACCTGAAAAGGACTAAGGACATGTTTCTCGTTTATGGAGGTGATCAAGAGCTCGTCGTAAAGGGTTACGTCGATGCAAGCTTTGACACTGATCCGGATGACTCTAAGTCGCAAACCGGATACGTATTTATTCTTAATGGGGGTGCGGTTAGCTGGTGCAGTTCCAAGCAAAGCGTGGTAGCTGATTCTACATGCGAAGCGGAGTACATCGCTGCCTCGGAGGCGGCGAAGGAAGGTGTCTGGATAAAGGAGTTCATGATAGATCTTGGAGTAGTGCCTAGTGCACTTAACCCAATGACTCTGTTTTGTGATAATACTGGTGCCATTGCTCTAGCCAAGGAACCAAGATTTCACAAGAGGACCAGACACATAAAGCGACGTTTCAATTCCATCCGCGATTACATCAAGGAGGACGACATAAATATTTGCAAAGTACACACGGATCTAAATGTTGCAGATCCGATGACTAAACCTCTTCCAAGGGCTAAACATGAACAACACCAGAACTGCATGGGTGTTCGATTCATTACAATGTAAATCACATAGTGATGTGAACTAGATTATTGACTCTAGTGCAAGTGGGAGACTGTTGGAAATATGCCCTAGAGGCAATAATAAATTGGTTATTATTATATTTCCTTGTTCATGATAATCGTTTATTATCCATGCTATAATTGTATTGGTTGGAAACTCAAATACATGTGTGGGTACATAGACAACACTGTGTCCCTAGTAAGCCTCTAGTTGACTAGCTCGTTGATCAAAGATGGTTAAGGTTTTCTAGCCATTGACATGAGATGTCATTTGATAACGGGATCACATCATTAGGAGAATGATGTGATGGACAAGACCCAAACTACGAACGTAGCATATGATCGTGTCAGTTTATTGCTATTGTTTTCTGCATGTCAAGTATCTGTTCCTATGACCATGAGATCATGCAACTCCCTGACATCGGAAGAGTACCTTGTGTGTATCAAACGTCGCAACGTAACTGGGTGACTATAAAGGTGCTCTACAGGTGTCTCCAAGGGTGTCTGTTGGGTTGGCATGGATCAAGACTGGGATTTGTTACTCCGTATGACGGAGAGGTATCTCAGGGCCCACTCGGTAATACAACATCACAATGAGCCTTGCAAGCAATGTGACTAAAGTGTTAGCCACGAGATCTTGTATTACGGAACGAGTAAAGAGACTTGCCGGTAACGAGATTGAACTAGGTATAGTGATACCGACGATCGAATCTCGGGCAAGTAACATACCGAAGAACAAAGGGAACAGCATACGGGATTAACTGAATCCTTGACATAGAGGTTCGACCGATAAAGATCTTCGTAGAATATGTAGGAGCCAATATGGGCATCCAGGTCCCGCTATTGGTTATTGGCCGTAGAGGTGTCTCGGTCATGTCTGCATAGTTCTCGAACCCGCAGGGTCTACACACTTAACGTTTGGTGACGATTAGTATAATTGAGTTATTATGTTGGTGACCGAAAGTTGTTCGGAGTCTCGGATAAGATCCCGGACATGACGAGGATCTCCGGAAGAGTCCGGAGGTAAAGATTGATATATGTGATAATAGTGTTTTGATCTCCGGAAGAGTTCCAGAATTCACCGGAAGAGGTTCCGGATGTTTACCGAAGTGTTCGGGTGCAGCAACACTTTATATGGGCCAAAGGGATACAATCCACGAGGTATCGGAAAAGGGCAAAAGGAAGTTTTGCTGTACTGCCGCTTGTATGAAGCGGTACTACCGCGTAAGCGGTACTACCGCTTGGGTGAAGCGGTACTACCGCTCAAGCGGTACTACCGCTTGTGAGCGGTACTACCGCTTGTGCGCGGCTGTGCACGGTTCGGCAGGGATCCGAGTTGGACTCTTTCCCTGCGGGCCAAACCGACCTTGTGCGGGCAAAACCGACCTGGAGGAGGCTTTTACTCCAAGTTTAGACCCCAAGGCTCAACATATAAATATAGGGGCAGGGCTAGCACACGGGAGAGATCAAGATTTCCCCAAGCCGTGTGCGGCAACTCTAACCCTCTAGTTCCTTCGTCATAATCTCCGTAGTGCTTGGCGAAGCCCTGCAGAGATTGTTCCTCACCACCATCACCACGCCGTCGTGCTGCTGGAACTCAACCACTACTTCACCATCGCTCGCTGGATCGAGGAGGTGAAGGCGTCATCAAGCCGTACGTGTGTTGAACGCGGAGGTGCCGTCCGTTCGGCGCTAGTTCATGATCGGATCGAGGGACGACTTGCGATTTGGATCGCGTAGACGTTCGACTACATCAACCGCGTTTCTTAAACGCTTCCGCTTAGCGATCTACAAGGGTATGTAGATTCACTCTCCCTCTCGTAGATGCTCATCACCATGGATAGATCTTGTGTGTGCGTAGGAAAACTTTCACATATTTTTGGCAACATTTTATATGATTTATTGGACTAACATATTGATCCAGTGCCCAGTGCCAGTTCCTGTTTGTTGCATATTTTTGTTTCACAGAATATCCATATCAAACGAAGTCCAAACGCGATGAAAATTTACAGAGATTTTTTTTTGGAATATTTGTGAATTTTGAGAAGTGGAATCAACGCAAACGGAGGCCCACAGCCCCCAAGATACACCACGACACGCCCAGGGGGGCCAAACGCGTGGTGGTGGGTTGTGCCCACCTCGTACGTCGGTTGGAGCTCTCCTTCGGGCGCAAGGAAGCTAATTTTTGGATAAAAACCCCCTCAAAATTTCAGCCCGATCGGAGTTACGGATCTCCGGGAATATAAGAAACGGTTTTTGGCCAGAAAACAGAAACGCGAAACAGAAGAGAACAGAGAGGGAGATCCAATCTAGGAGGGGCTCCTGCCCCTCCACCGCCATGGAGGCCATGGACCAGAGGGGGAACTTTCCTCCCATCTAGGGGGGAGGCCAAGGAAGACGAAGAAGGAGGGGGGCTCTCTCCCCCTCTCCCGGTGGCACCGGAATGCCGCCGGGGCAATCATCGTGACGGCGATCTACACCAACAACTTCGCCGCCGTCAACACCAACTCTCTTCCCCTCTATGCAGCGGTGTAACACCTCTATTCCCCGCTGTAATATCTACTTAAACATGGTGCTCAACTCCATATATTATTTCCCAATGATATTTGGCTATCCTATGATGTTTGAGTAGATCTCTTTTGTCCTATGGGTTAATTGTGGTATGATGTTATGGATGTGAGTTGTATGTTGATATGGTGCTGTCCTATAGTGCCCTCCGTGTCGCGCAAACGTGAGGGATTCCCGCTGTAGGTTGTTGCAATATGTTCATGATTTGCCTATGGTGGGTTGCTTGAGTGACAGAAGCATAAACCCGTGTAGGTGGGTTGTTGCGTATGGGAGTAAAGATGACTTGACACTTAATGGTATGGTTGGGTTTTACCTTAACGATCTTTGGTAGTTGCGGATGCTTGCTAGAGTTCAAATCATAAGTGCATATGATCCAAGTATGGAAAGTGTGTTAGCGTATGCCTCTCCCTCATTGCATATGACAAGTATCTATCATATTATATTCAATTGCCTAGGGACAATCTTTCTCTTGCGTTACACAAAAAGCTTTCTACTAAGTTATTTACTTTTATTGTTCTTTTATTAAAACAGCACCTAACTTTTATTTCCACATTCTTTATTATCTTGCAAAGTACTTCTAGTTTTATTCCCGCAAAGTAGTTTCATACTTGTTCTAGGTAAAGCAAGCATTAGTGTGCGTAGAGTTGTATCAGTGGTCGATCGAACTTGAGGGAATATTTGTTCTACCTTTATCTCCTCGTTGGGTTCGACAATCTTACTTATCGAAAAAGGCTACAAACGATCCCCTACACTTGTGGGTTATCAAGACCTTTTTGTGGCGCCGTTGCCGGGGAGCAATAGCGTGGGGTGAATATTTTCGTGTGTGCTTGTTTGCTTTATCACTAAGTATTTTTTTTATTTTCTGTTATTAGTTGTTTTATATCTTTAGTTATGGATATGGAACACGAAACACCAAAACAATTAGTGGTACTTGCTACTCATGGAGATGGGGAACCTCCTAAAACCCTCGATGCTAGTTATTTGCATAGTATTAAATACTACTTTGATAATCCTGAGAAGACCCCATTCAACTTGATAATGGGAGTAATGTTGGATCAATGTGAGTACTTTAGGGATTATCGCTTGTATCAAAAAGGGAAACACTTATGGGATCAAATTAGAATATTGCAATGGTTTGCTTGGGATGCATGCTCGAGATGTGACTTTACTTGTTGCTCTAAGATAGAAGCTCGACACCTTCCCTTTCAATGTAAATTCAACGATAATGAAACCTTGGCTTCATATGCTAAAATTATTTATGATTACTATGATGTTGAACGAATAGAAGAATTTGTTGCTTTTAAAGGTGCTTATGAAATTGCTTCTTTGCTTGAAAAGTATGATGATGATGTTCCTTACGAATCTGAAAATTTATCCATACTTAAATACTGCTATGATAATTATCAACAACTTCTTCTTCCATAGGTCCCTGCAAAAGGAGGAAGAGCGGATTGATCACCCATTCCCACCTTCTAATGAGAGTAAATCTTCAACTCATACATTGTTTAATTACCCTTCGTGCTTACCGAAGGATGAATGCTATGATAATTGCTATGATCCCGTGGATTCATTTGAAATATCCCTTTTTGATGAACTTGATGCTTGCTATGCTTGTGGCCATGATGCCAATATGAATTATGCTTATGAAGATGAACTTGCTATAGTTCCTTATGCTAAGCATGAAATTGTTGCTATTGCACCCACACATGATAGTCCTATTATCTTTTTGAATTCTCCCAACTACACTATATCGGAGAAGTTTCCTCTTATTAAGGATTACATAGATGGGTTGCGTTTTGCTACTACACATGATGATTTTAATGAATATAATGTGCATGTGCTTGCTGCTCCTACTTGCAATTATTATGAGAGAGGAACCAAATCTTCACCTCTCTATGTTTCCAATACTATGAAATTGCAAGAAACTGTTTATACTATGCATTGGCCTTTACTTAATGTGCATGAATTGTTCTTCTATGACATGCTGATGCATAGGAAGAGAGTTATACTTCGCTGTCACATGATACATATCACTTTGTGCTCACTACTAAATTACAAATCATTGTTAATTAAAATTGGCTTTGATATACCTTGGGATCCGGGTGGATCCATTACTTGAGCACTTTATGCCTAGCTTAATGGCTTTAAAGAAAGCGCTGACAGGGAGACAACTTGGAAGTTTTAGAGAGTCATTTATTTCTGTTGTGTGCTTTTATAAAGTTTAAAAACCAAAAAAATATAGAGGGGAACCTAAAACTTCACAAAAGGAAAGGTGAAAGTGAGAGAGATGATGAGCATCGTTGAAGTGGGGGATATCCTTGAACTTTGTTCATGCCCATGGAAACTTTGTGAGTTTTTAATCACGGAAACTTTTCCAACAAAAATAATTATCCCCTTGTACAAATCCATTGTATTATAAAAATAATGTGCCAAGATTTGCCTTTAGGATGATTAGATTGCTTGTTGGTATGTGCGGTACAAAAACAGAAACTTTGGCTGTAGTGCGTGAATTTTCATTTTTTACAGGAACGTCAAAAGTTTCTGAAATTTTTACACAGTATTTCTATACAAAATATTTAATTTTTCCTAATTTTTCAGAATTCTTGGAGTTACATAAGTATGGTCAAAGTTCAGATTACTACAGACTGTCCTGTTTAAGACAGATTCTGTTTTTTGATGTATTGTTTTGCTTGTTTTGATGAAACTATCGATTTTATCGGTGGTATAAGCCATGGAAAAGTATAATACAGCAGGTATAATGCAAATATAAAATATGAATGGGTTTTCAACAGTACTTAAAGTAGGAATTTGCTTTATTATACTAACGGATCTCACCAGTCTTCTGTTAAGTTTTGTGTGGATGAAGTGTTCGAACATCGAGGAGGTGTCCATATGAGGAGAAGGAGGAGAGGCAAGAGTTAAAGCTTGGGGATTCCCAAGGCACCCCAAGTAAATATCCAAGGAGACTCAAGTGTCTGAGCTTGGGGATGCCCCGGAAGGCATCCCATCTTTCTTCAACAAGTATCGGTATGTTTTCGTTTTCGTTTCATTCTTGTGATATGTGTAAATCTTGGAGCGTCTTTTGTGTTTAGTTTTCACTTTTCTTTTATGCACCATGCTGTTATGAGATAGTCCATGGTTAATTTATATAATGCTCATTGCACTTCACTTATATCTTTTGAGTATGGCTTTATAGAATGCTTCATGTGCTTCACTTATATCATTTGAAGTTTGGATTGCCTGTTTCTCTTCACATAGAAAACCGTTATTCGTAGAATACTCTTTTGCTTCACTTATATTTATTAGATCATGGTCTTTTGTAGAAAGAATTAAACTCTCTTTCTTCACTTATATCTATTTAGAGAGTCAACAGGAATTGATCATTCACATGGTTAGTCATAAAATCCTACATAAAACTTAGGGATCACTGAATATGATATGTTTGATTCCTTGCAATAGTTTTGCGATATAGAGATGATAATATGTGGGAGGTACTAGTGTATGATCGTGTTTAGTAAGGTATTGGTGTTAAGGTTTGTGATTCCCGAAGCATGCACGTATAGTCTCCCGTTATGCTAGGAAGTTGGAGCACAATTTATCCTTGATTGTCTATCTTTGTGTGAAAGTCGGGGGCGCGCGATGGTTAACTCCTACCAACCTCCCCCCTAGGAGCATGCATAGTAATACTTTGCTTCGAGAGAGCTAATAAAACTTTTGCAATAAGTTTGTGAGTTCTTTATGACTAATGCGAGTCCATGGATTATACGCACTCTTACCTTTTCGCAATTTGCTAGCCTCTACGGTACCGTGCATTGCCCTTTCTCACCTCGAGAGTCCGTGCAAACTTTGCCGGTGCATCCAAACCCCATGATATGATACGCTCTATCACACATAAGCCTGATTATATCTTCCCCAAAACAGCCACCATACCTACCTATTATGGCATTTCCATAGCCATTCCGAGATATATTGCCATGCAACTTCCACCGCCTCCGTTTTGATGACTTGAGCATTCATTGTCATATTGCATTACATGATCGTAAGATAGCTATCATGATGTTTTCATGGCTTGTCCGTTTTTTGATATCTTTGCTACGCTAGATCATTGCATTCATATAGGGTCATACTTTGTTCTACTATCGTTGTAGTATTGAGTTGTAAGTAAATAGAAGTGTGATGATCATCATTATTCATTATTAGAGCATGCCCCAGTGATGAAAGGATGATGGAAACTATGATTCCCCCACAAGTCGGGATGAGGATTCGGACAAAGAAAGAAAAAAAAAGAAAAAAAGGAAAAAAAGAGAAAAAAAAAGAAAAGAAAGAAAAAAAATGAAAGAAGAAGGAATAGGGGCATGCTAATTCCACACGTGTGCTTCAAAGTAGCACCATGTTTTTCATATAGAGAGTCTCCTATGTTGTCACTTTCATATACTAGTGGGAATTTTTCATTATAGAGTTAGATGCACACCCACTTAGTTTTCATATTGAGCTTTCATACACTTATAGCTCTTAGTGCATCCGTTGCATGGCAATCCCTACTCCTCGCATTGATATCTATTGATGGGCATCTCCATAGCCCGTTGATACGCTGAGTTGATGCGAGACTTTCTTCTCCACTTTTACCCCTTTAAACCTACCACCATATTCTATTCCACCCATAGTGCTATATCCATGGCTTGCACTCATGTATTGCGTGAGAGTTGAAAATGCTGAAGCGCGTTAAAAAGTATGAAACAATTGCTTGGCTGACACCGGGGTAGTACATGATTTATACTTTGTGTTAAGAAGACAAAACATGACAAGGCTATATGATTTTGCAGGGATAGCGTTCTTTAGCCTTGATATTTTTAAAGACATGATTGTTTGTTGGGATGCCTGAGTATTAATGCCTTTATGTCAAAACTAGACTATTGCTTTGAATCACTCGTGTCCTAATATTCATGCCATGATTAGATATATGATCAAGATTATGCTAGGTAGCATTCCACATCAAAAATTATCTTTTTTATCATTTACCTACTCGAGGACGAGCAGGAATTAAGCTTGGGGATGCTGATATGTCTCCGTCGTATCTATAATTTTTGATTGTTTCATGACAATATTATACAACTTTCACATATTTTTGGCAACATTTTATATGATTTATTGGACTAACATATTGATCAAGTGCCCAGTGCCAGTTCCTATTTGTTGCATGTTTTTTTTGTTTCGCAGAATATCCATATCAAACGAAGTCAAAACGCGATGAAAATTTACGGAGATTTTTTTGAAATATTTTTGAATTTTGAAAAGTGGAATCAACGCAAACGGAGGTCCACAACCCCCAAGATACACCACGGCGCGCCCAGGGGGGCAAACGCGTGGTGGTGGGTTGTGCCCACCTCGTATGTCGGTTGGAGCTCTCCTTCGGGCTCAAGGAAGCTAATTTTTGGATAAAAATCCCCTCAAAATTTCAGCCTGATCAGAGTTACGGATCTCTGGGAATATAAGAAACGGTTTTCGGCCAGAAAACAGAAACGCGAAACAGAAGAGAACAGAGAGGGAGATCCAATATAGGAGGGGCTCCTGCCCCTCCGCCGCCATGGAGGCCATGGACCAGAGGGGGAACTCTCCTCCCATCTAGGGGGGGGAGGCCAAGGAAGACGAAGAAGGAGGGGGGCTCTCTCCCCCTCTCTCCCGGTGGCGCCAGAACGCCGCCGGGGATATCATCGTGACGGCGATCTACACCAACAACTTCGCCGCCGTCAACACCAACTCTCTTCTCCTCTATGCAGCGGTGTAACACCTCTCTTCCCCGCTATAATCTCTACTTAAAGATGGTGCTCAACTCCATATATTATTTCCCAATGATATTTGGCTATCCTTTGATGTTTGAGTAGATCTCTTTTGTCCTATGGGTTAATTGTGGTATGATGTTATGGATGTGAGTTGTATGTTGATATGGTGCTGTCCTATGGTGCCCTCCGTGTCGCGCAAATGTGAGGGATTCCCGCTGTAGGGTGTTGCAATATGTTCATGATTTGCCTATGGTGGGTTGCTTGAGTGACAGAAGCATAAACCCGAGTAGGTGGGTTGTTGCATATGGGAGTAAAGAGGACTTGACACTTAATGTTATGGTTGGGTTTTACCTTAATGATCTTTGGTAGTTGCGGATGCTTGCTAGAGTTCCAATCATAAGTGCATATGATCCAAGTACGGAAAGTGTGTTAGCGTATGCCTCTCCCTCATTGCATATGACAAGTATCTATCATATTATATTCAATTGCCTAGGGACAATCTTTCTCTTGCGTTACACAAAAAGCTTTCTACTAAGTTATTTACTTTTATTGTTCTTTTATTAAAACAGCACCTAAATTTTATTTCCACGTTCTTTATTATCTTGCAAAGTACTTCTAGTTTTATTCCCGCAAAGTAGTTTCATACTTGTTCTAGGTAAAGCAAGCATTAGCGTGCGTAGAGTTGTATCGATGGTCGATAGAACTTGAGGGAATATTTTTTCTACCTTTAGCTCCTTGTTGGGTTCGACACTCTTACTTATCGGAAAAGGCTACAAACGATCCCCTACACTTGTGGGTTATCAAGCACTCAGAACTATTCCACACTTGCCCCATCCAATTTTCTGAGAGAGAACCACCTACCCTTGTGTTGAGATCAAGATCATCCACTCCAACCATATGGATCTTGATTTCTAGCCTCCCCAAGTTTCTTTCCACCCCATCAATCTGTCCTTCCAAGCCAAATCTGTGAGAGAGTGATTGAGTGTTGAGGAGTCTATCATCTTGAAGCACAAGAGCAAGGAGTTCATCATAACTATCAAGGCTATTACCTTTTGGAGGGTGGTGCCTCCTAGATTGGTTAGGTGTTGCTTGGGAGCCTCCTACTTCGTGTTATGGAGTTGAACCAAGAAGTTTGTACAGGCAAGGAGATCGCCTACTTCGTGAAGATCTACCCATAGTGAGGCTAGTCCTTCGTGGACAGAAGCCGTTATGGAATAGTCAAGGTTGCTACTTCGTGGAACCTTATGGGTGGAGCGCTCCGTGGACTCTCACAACCGTTACCCTCCGTGGATTGAAGACTCCATAAACGTGGATGTACGATAGCGCCACCTATTGGAACCACGGGAAAAATCCTTGCGTCTCCAAATAGCGTTTGATCTTCCCATCTCTACTCTCTCTTACATGTGCTTGTCTTATTTTCCGCTGCCATACTTGTTGACTAGCATGTGTAGGGTGCATTAGACTTGTTATAATTGCTAAAACTACCCACTAATTAACTTGGGAAAAGGTTAGGTTTTAATTCTTGCAAGTAGTCTATTCACCCCCCCTCTAGACGTCTCTTCTATCGATCCCTTCACAAACAAATACAGAGACATGGGGCAACCCTGCCAAATACCTATGAAACTTCTAAATTTATCAGAAGGTCGTCCATTAATAAGCACAGAAAAAGTAGGAGAAGAGATGCAAGCATGAACCAAACTAATGAAATGATCATGCAACCCTTTACGTGCAAGAGCAGTGACAATAAAGTTCCATTCAAGTTGATCAAATGCCTTAGACAGATATATCTTAAGCATGAACGCATCGTGTTTCCAAGATTTAAGAGAGAAAGAGTGGGTAATCTTTTGAGCAATAATGATGTTATCGCTAATCCTTCTACCCTCAATAAAAGTCTACTGAGAAGGGTCAATATAATCTGGAAGATGTAGCTTAATCCTATTAGCTAATGATTTTGTAGACAACATTACAAAGACTAATAGGACGATAATCCATGGGAACTTGCGGAACTAACTTTTTCGGAATGAGAGCAATATTAGTGTCATTAATATGAGGGGTTAAAATACCAGTTTTGTAAAAGTTGATCACAAGTTGGGTGACTTCCTCCCCTATCCAATCCCAAGCTGTCAAATAAAATTCAATGTTAAAACCATCAGGACCAAGAGAAGCTTTCAACTTCATCTCTTCGAGAATATGCAAAACCTCTTGTTTATCAGGAAGAGCATAAGTAGGATCCAATGAACCATTAGGCCAATGTGTAGTGAGATAAGGCCTATCAGAGCTATTGTTAGGAGATGAGAAGATATATCTAAAATAATTGACAAACGTATTAGTGATAGCAGTAGGTTTGAAATGGAGTACATCATTCTCATCCTTAACCGAACAAATAGTTTTTCTTTTTCTATGCTTGATGACAGCCTGATGAAAGAACTTAGTATTACGATCCCTAGCAGTGGCCCAACTTTTCTTACTTCTGTTTATAAAACTGATTAAGCTTAGAAAGAGTTTGCTCATACCTAATAGTGAGAGAGCTCTCTAGAGCATGATCTTGTTGCTGCAATGGAAGCTGCTGGATTTGATTGATGTTGGATTCTATTTCGGAAAGTTCTTGCTGGAACGGCTTCTTCTTCTTACACCACATCTTTAAAGAACCTGCCAAAGAAGAGGTTTTTACTGCAAAAGATTGAATTGAACAGTTATTCTAGGCAGACTTGGCGAAGTTAGTGAAATCTTTCTCAAGCAACCACCGAGTTTCAAATTTGAAGGTCTGTTTAGGTTTCACAAAATTACCATCAGTAGACACCAGAATGGGGGCATGATCACTACGAATAATAGGCAAGTTGAGCACTTTAGTATTAGGATAGTGCACACACCATTCATAATTAACAAGGCAACGATCAAGGCATCTATAAATAGGTCTAGTTGTATGCTGCTTGCTACGCCAAGTATATGCAGGACCGCTAAAACCTATGTCGAAGAACCCACAATTTTTAACAAGAGAACGAAAAGCATTCATATGATAATAATTAACATTGCCATTACAACTATTCGTATCATACAGGATATCACTAAGGTCTCCCATACACATCATGGGCTTCCCCGCATTATGATACAGGGCCGGGCCGGCAAAATCCGGGGCCCTGTGCGAAACTAAAAATTGGGGCCCTACCTCACAAAAAAAACTAACGAGCAATTATAATGTATATATATCTCGTAGAAAAAAGTTATAATGTATATAATATAATGTCTTGCATAACAATTGGACATAGAAAAAAGTCATACCTATCCAACTCCGAGTAGCATATATCAATTGGAGATCATGTGTTAGTGTTTGGTAATTAGACGAACCGTCTAACACATCTAATTTTGGATCATGTCCGATAGAAGTGCTACACTGTTATCTTTAATCAAGGAGGTAAAAATCAATTTCTAACAAAATAACGATCCCTGTCAACAATTAATTATAAAGTTAGAAATTAGGAGTAGAACCCGAATTTAATTGAAAAGAAGAATTCGCTAAGCACCTGAAGTTGGAGGCTGGAGTGGGTCACTGATCAATCGGAGGTGAGGAAGGCAACGGCGATAGCGGCACGAATGAGGGCACAACCGCATGAGCCACGAGGCAACGTTCCTGTACCTGTATATATGGAAAGGAGTAAGGACAAGCACGAGGGCACTAGGTCCCTGGGCGACGAGGCGTGCAGGCGACGTTCCTGTACCTGTAGCCACGATCGAGGACGAGAATTCGAGATGGAAACAGGCAAACAGCGGCAGCTGGCAGCGCTCATTTTTTACAATATCTCTGCCCTGCCCGATCCCGATTCGGAAACAGCGGTAGGCCGGTAGCGATCGATATCTTTTTTCTAACAAAGCGGCAGCCGCAGCGTTCGTCTCTCGAGGGCTCGAGCCTCAAGCCTCGATGGCCTCGCTCCCTCGTGCCTCGACTCCAGCGGCTGGGAGCAACCAGCAGTGCCCAGCGGCCCTTTGGCCCAGTAATGTGTAAGTTTTTTTTTTCTAATACTAGGCCTATCTAAAATTTTAGCCCCCCCCCCCCCAAGAATTTTGGGCCCTATGCGGGCCGCACAATTTGCACCACTGTGGGCCCGGCCCTGTTATCATACACAAAAGCTGAAATATGACTCCATATAGCACTAGTCTGCCTATGGTAGAGGTCACCATATATACAAATCAAACAAAATTGAACACCCGAGGCTAGATAAACTACATTAGCTAGTATATCACTAGTAGAAAACAGGCCTTTGGATCGAAGCACTAGTCCCGGTTGGCTTCTGGACCGGGACTAATGCTACCACTAGTCCCGGTTCATTAGGCTAGGCATTAGTCCCGGTTCATGAGGAACCTCTAGTCCCGAATGGTAACACCAACCGGGACTAAAGGGGTGGTGGCAGGGTTGCGTTAGGCTGGGGCCCCTGCGAGTCACTTTAGTCCCGGTTGCTAACACAAACCGGGACTAGAGATGGAACCTCTAGTCCCGGTTGGTGGACTAGAGGTGTGGTGGCAGGCCGGTGTCAGGCTGGGGCCCTGCGAGCACCTTTAGTCCCGGTTGGTCTTACCAACCGGGACTAGAGATGGACCTCTAGTCCCGGTTTGTAGGACCAACCGGGACTAAATGTATCCCTATATATAGATGTGCTTCTTCCAGCCCGAGCTCATCCTCTCCATTTCTCTGTTTTCTCTTCCTCTTCTCGAGCTCATCCCTCCATTTTTGCCAAAATTTCTCAAGATTTGAGGCACCCCATCTATTCAAGTGTTCACAAAGGTTAGCAACTTTGTTCTTTCATCTCTCATTGCTAGATTAGCTCGTCCAATGCTCTATAAGTATAGTGATTTGTGGGTTCTAGTTTGGGAGTAATTATGTGGGATTTTATTTGATTTATATGCAATTTGAGCTCAAATTAACTTCTTAGTTTGCATGTGTAGGTGTGGTTTACTTAGTGCCTTCCCGTCCCCGTCCTAACCACCGCCGATCGCCCGCACCGTCCCATCGCCGGCACCACCTTGGTGAGCCTCTTCTTGTTCTTATCCTTTTTATAAAAAAAAATCTTATTTGTATGATTTAGATAGTGACTTGCATAATTTTCTTACTTGTATGATGGTTTGTTATACATATATAGTGCAATGGTTTTGATATCCGTGCCCGTCGGCCCTCGTCCGGTTTATGATTCGGATGTGGTATATTCTCTTTTATAACTATTTGTTGCATTTCGTGTTTATGACAGTTATGCCCATCAAGTTGACATAGATGTTTTTATCTAGGAGGTATGTGAACTGGAAATTCCAACCGACCCTCTTGTCGAGCAGTTAAATTTAGTTGAAAAAGAAAACGAGGATTTGAAAGAAAAATTGAAAAGAATTGAAGAAGAGAAGATGAAATTTGAGTTGTATGTTGCCGATGTCGTCGATGATCACAAGATCAAGATGGATGCAATGCGCTTGAAGATTAGAAAGATTAGAAAATATGCCGTTGATAAAGAGGCTTGGTATCATTATGCTGTTGGATCAATTGTTACCTTAGTTGCGATTTTGATCGCATTTGTTGTTGCATTTAAATGCTTTAGCTAGATAGTTTTATGTTGTTTTTATGAGAATAAGTGTGTATGAACTTTATGTATGAACTTGTATTAATTTGGTCTTTTAGGTGTTGTGTAATGAAGATGAGTCGGCAATGGATGTACGATGACCGATGCTCTCCACAGTTCATTGATGGCGTGCATAGTTTTCTGCGTGCGGCTGAGGCAAACAAGCGGGATGGTTTTATCTGTTGTCCATTCTCCAACTATAAGAATGATAGGAATTACTCTTGCTCAAAAGTCATTCACGTCCACCTGTTTACGTCCGGTTTCATGTCTGGCTGTAACTGTTGGACCAAGCACGGAGAAAGAGGGGTTCTAATGGAAGAGAATGAAGAAGAAGAGGATGATGACAACTATCCTGGGTTCCCTGAATACGATGATCATACTATAATGGGGGAAGATAATGAAGAAGCTGAAGAAGAGGCATCAGATGAGCCCGCTGATGATCTTGGTCGGGCCATTGTTGATGCAAAGAGAAACTGCGAAAGTGAAAAGGAGAAGTTGAAGTTGCAGCGCATGTTAGAGGATCACAAAAAAGGGTTGTACCCAAATTGCGAAGATGACAACACAAAGCTCGGTACCACACTGGAATTGTTGCAATGGAAGGCAGAGAATGGTGTATCTGACAAGGGATTTGAAAAGTTGCTAAAAATAATGAAGAAGAATCTTCCAAAGGACAACGAATTGCCCGACAGTACATACGAAGCAAAGAAGGTTGTCTGCCCTCTAGGATTAGAGGTGCAGAAGCCCGTGACTCTATGTATCTATAACCTTCCGCCTTGGTTGTGCATGAAGCGAAAGTTCATTATGATGCCAGTGCTCATCCAAGGCCCTAAGCAACCCGACAACGACATTGATGTGTACTTAAGGCCATTAGTTGATGAACTTTTACAGCTGTGGAATAAAAAAGGTGTACGCGTGTTGGATGAGCACAAACATCAGGAATTTGGCCTACGAGCGTTGCTGTTTGTAGCCATCAATGATTGGCCTGCTCTTAGTAACCTTTCAGGACAGACAAACAAGGGATGCCATGCATGCACACACTGTTTAGATGAGACTCAAAGTATATATTTGGAAAAATGCAAGAAGAATGTGTACCTGGGACATCGTCGATTTCTTCCGACCAAGCATGCCTTAAGAAAGAAAGGCAAGCATTTCAAAGGTGAGGCAGATCACCGAAAGAAGCCTGTCCTCCGTACTAGTGATGATATACTTGATATGGTCAAGGATTTACAAGTAATCTTTGGAAAGGGTCTTGGCGGATAATCTGTTCCGATTAACGCTGACGGACACGCCCCCATGTGGAAGAAGAAATCTATATCTTGGGAGCTAGAATATTGGAAAGTCCTAGAGGTCCGCTCTGCAATCGATGTGATGCACGTCACGAAGAATCTTTGCGTGAACCTGCTAGGCTTCCTGGGCGTGTATGGGAAGACAAAAGATACACCAGAGGCACGGCAGGACCAGCAACGTATGAACGAAAAAGACGGTATGCATCCAAAGCAGTATGAAGGTCCTGCCAGCTATGCTCTTACCAAAGCAGAGAAGGAAATCTTTTTTGAATGCCTCCTCGGTATGAAGGTCCCGTCTGGCTTCTCGTCGAATATAAAGGGAATAATAAATATGGCAGAGAAAAAAATTCCAGAACCTAATGTCTCATGACTGCCACGTGATCATGACGCAATTGCTTCCGGTTGCATTGAGGGGGCTTCTACCAGAAAATGTTCGATTAGCCATTGTGAAGCTATGTGCATTCCTCAATGCAATTTCTCAGAAGGTAATCGATCCGGAAATCCTACCAAGGTTACAGAATGATTTGGTCCAATGTTTTGTCAGTTTCGAGTTGGTGTTCCCACCATCCTTCTTCAATATTATGACGCACGTCCTAGTTCACCTAGTCGAAGAGATTGCCATTCTGGGTCCTGTATTTCTACACAATATGTTCCCCTTTGAGAGGTTCATGGGAGTCTTAAAGAAATATGTTCGTAACCGTGCTAGGCCAGAAGGAAGCATCTCCAAGGGCCATGAAACAGAGGAGGTTATTGAGTTTTGTGTTGACTTTATTCCTGGCCTTAAGTCGATTGGTGTTCCTCAATCGCGGCATGAGGGGAGACTGCATGGAAAAGGCACGCTTGGACCAAAATCAATAATATGTAGGGACGGGCATTCTTGGGCGCAAGCACACTACACAGTTCTACAAAATTCTACCTTGGTGACCCCGTATATCGAGAAACACATGGATATTATACGCTCCAAGAACCCGGAGCAGTCTGACCCCTGGATTAAACGTACACACATTATGGCTTTCGACGGTTGGTTGCAAACACATCTCATGAATGACGACATTGTTGAAGATGAGCAGTACTTGTTGGCCAAGAGACCATCTTCGACTGTATTGACTTTCCAAGGATACGAGATAAATGGGAATACATTTTACACCATCGCCCAAGATAAAAAGAGCACCAACCAAAACAGTGGTGTCCGCTTTGACGATGCAGCAAACACCAATAGGGAAAATGACACATATTATG
Source organism: Elymus sibiricus (assembly GCA_039707655.1). Taxonomy (NCBI): domain Eukaryota; kingdom Viridiplantae; phylum Streptophyta; class Magnoliopsida; order Poales; family Poaceae; genus Elymus; species Elymus sibiricus. Next base: position 482,044,870 of record CM077671.1, on the reverse strand, counting down.
GTTACATAGATGAGATATGGGAACTTGACTATGGAAGTGATTTGAAGGTCCCTTTGTTCCGGTGCAAATGGGTCAATCTGATTGGAGGAGGGGTAATGGTAGACCCGCAGTACGGAATGACAACAGTGGATCTCAACAATCTTGGGTACACAGAGGAACCATTCGTCCTAGCCAATGATGTGGCGCAGGTTTTTTATGTGAAGGACATGTCTACCAAACCGAGAAAAAGAAAAGATAAGAAAGCGTATACATCATACGATGAGCCAAAGCGCCACATAGTTCTTTCGGGGAAAATAAACATCATGGGAGTGGAGGACAAGACAGACATGTCAACAGATTATGAAAAGTTTGATGAAATTCCTCCCTTCACAGTGAAGACTGACCCAAGCATCTTGTTAAATGATGAAGATTGTCCATGATTACGGCGCAATAAGCAAGCGACACACGAGAAGAAAAAGTTTTATACCCCAAGATCCCACTCTGGGATGTGATTGGCTTCACCGTCATCACTTTTCTTCTCTAGTGAGTAGCCGAGATGGTCGAGTTTGTACACGAATTGCATCCAGTTTTTGATGTATCCCTCTCAACTTTTCATGCTATGTGGGTGAAATAATGATACCATGCCAATTTTCAACCTTTTCAGAGTTCATTTGTAGTGCTTTTTAATTTCAGGGTCGTTTAGCTGAAAAAAATCATTAAATGCATGAAAAATAGCAAATGAAGTTAGAAAGGGTTGAAATTTTAAGATGTGGCTTATAATGGTGCATATTGAATGCACAAAAAGTCTGGAGTTGAAACAAGTTAAAAAAAATGAAATGCCTTTGTAACAGATGATTTTTCGTCTGAAGCCCTCATACTTCGAAGGAGATGGTCCAGTTTGTACACGAAGTGCATCCAGTTTTTTTCGTAACCCTCTCAACTTTTTAGCACATGCTATGTGGGTGAAATGATGATACCATGCCAAGTTTCAACCTTTTCAGAGTTCATTTGTAGTGCTTTTTAATTTCAGGGTCGTTTAGCTCAAAACAAATCATTAAATGCATGAAAAATAGCAAATGAAGTTAGAAAGGGTTGAAATTTTAAGATGTGGCTTATAATGGTGCATATTGAATGCAAAAAAGTCTGGAGTTGAAACAAGTTTAAAAAAATGAAATGCCTTTGTAACAGATGAGTTTTCGTCCGAAACCCTCATACTTCGAGGAGATGGTCCAGTTTGTACACGAAGTGGATCCAATTTTTGCCGTAACCCTCTCAACTTTTTAGCACATGCTATGTGGGTGAAATGATGATACCATGCCAAGTTTCAACCTTTTTAGAGTTCATTTGTAGTGCTTTTTAATTTCAGGGTCGTTTAGCTCAAAACAAATCATTAAATGCATTAAAAATAGCAAATGAAGTTAGAAAGGGTTGAAATTTGAAGATGTGACTTAGAATGGTGCATATTGAATTCACAAAAAGTCTAGAGTCGAAACAAGTTTAAAAAAATGAAATGCCTTTGTAACAGATGAGTTTTCGTCCGAAACCCTCATACTTCGAAGGAGATGGTCCAGTTTGTACACGAAGTGCATCCAGTTTTTGCCGTAACCCTCTCAACTTTTTAGCACATTCTATGTTGGTGAAATTATGATACCATGCCAAGTTTCAACATTTTCAGAGTTCATTTGTGGTGCTTTTTAATTTCAGGGTCGTTTAGCTCAAAAAAAATCACTAAATGCATGTAAAATAGCAAATGAAGTTAGAAAGGGTTGAAATTTTAAGATGTGGCTTAGAATGGTGCATATTGAATGCACAAAAAGTCTGGAGTTGAAACAAGTTTTAAAAAATGAAATGCCTTTGTAACAGATGAGTTTTCGTCCGAAACCCTCATACTTCGAAAGAGATGGTCCAGTTTGTACATGAAGTGCATCCAGTTTTTACCGTAACCCTCTGAACATTTTAGCACATGCTATGTGGTTGAAATGATGATACCATGCCAAGTTTCAACCTTTTCAGAGTTCATTTGTATTGATTTTGATTAAAAAAATGAAGGTATAAAACTAAAAGAGTTAAACAGAATCTGGTTTTGATTAAAACACCTATTTAAACTATCCTAAAAATTCCCAAATTTAACATAATGATAAAACATACTAATATTAAACAACAGCAAAAACAATCACTCAAAAATCTAATTTTAAACTAAAGTTATTCACAAAGTAGTGATTCACACAAATTTCAAAAGAATTCAAATTTAAACTATTTAAATTTGAAAAGTACTGGCACTAACAGAAAGTTTGTAATTGTTTTGACCTAAAGCAAAAAGATTCATTCAAAAACTATAAATATTCTAACAGTTATTCCTAATCTAAAAACAGAAATTAGAAAAACAAAACAAAACAAAAAAGAGAAAATACACCTGTAGTCCCGGTTGGAGCCACCAACCGGCACTAAAGGTCCCTTCCCGCGCAGAATTTGGGCTGCCGAAAAGGAGACCTTTAGTCCCGGTTGGTGGCTCCAGCCGGGACTAAAGATGGACCTTTAGTCCCGGTTGGTAGCACCAACCGGGACTAAAGGTATTGTGGTATTTAACCCCCTTCTCCCTCCTCTCCTCATTTTCTCCTCGATTGAACACCACACTACGCCGCCAGGCTGCCGGATCGAACACCACACTATGCCGCCAGGCTGCCGGATCCTGTCGCCGGCCGGCCGTCCCTGTCTAGTCCGGCGCCATCCCCGACCCCCTCTCCCTCCGCGCGCGCGCCCGCCTCGATCCCCGGCCGCCCGCTCCTCCAAGCGCCGCCGTGGCCCGAGCCCGCGCCGGCGCCGCTCCTCCCTGCCAACGGCGTCCTCCTCCGTCTCCGACGCTCCTCCGTCTCCGGCGCTCCTCCGTGTCTGGCGTCGCTCCTACAAAAAAGTATGTTAATTTGTGTATATATGCTAATTTGTGTATGTATATTTGTGTATGTATGCTAATTTGTGTATATATGCTAATTTGTGTATGTATATTTGTGTATGTATGCTAATTTGTGTATATATGCTAATTTGTGTATGTATATATTAGATGCATGTTAAATTAGATGCATATATGTGTATGCTAATTGACCAAATTAATTTGTGTATGCTAATTGACCAAAATTTGTGTATGCTAATTGACCAAATTTGTGTATGCTAATTGTGGTAAAATTGCTTTGAAAATAACCAACACTCGCAAGTAACAAAATTCAGTCTTACCAGATAGAAGGCGCGATTAAATTTTGCTTAGAAGTAATCTTTGATGTTTGATTCTCATGTTATTTTTCATTGTGTGATGCAAGGTGTTAGATAAAATGCATATGTGTATGTTAGATAAAATGCATGTTATATTGTTGCATTGATGTATGTTTTATATTGATGTATGTTTTATATTAGATAAAATGCCTCTCCTCCTCGAATTTTGTTGCATTTACCAAAAGCATCTTGCGTAGCCGTCGAATCGATTGCATAGCGTAGCCGTCGAGTCGACGATGCCCGGCCCGCATCCTCGTCGTCGACTCGGCGGCGACAACCTGCTTGAGAGGCGCAATGTCCGGGACTGGGCTCCGCCGGGCTGGCACTGGGAGGTGCTACATTCCAGGGCGCGCAGCATGGTGAGGAATCAGGCTCCCGTCGTCGACCCGGAGGTTCTTTGGTGGCGGTCGCGTGGACCACTATCGGTGCCGAGGGAGCCGGCCCCCGCGGAGGTGGTACGTCGCCGTGTCAGGGAGGAGGACGAGCACGTCCATCGCTACATGGCTGCGTTGGACGCCAGGTTCTCCAATACCTGGTAGGTTCTTCAGGGATCTCACCCGAGCTATGATCCTGTGATTGTTCCTTCTCTTTGGGTGTCCACCGCCTCCGCCGCGAGACGTCAACTGGATCTGTATTAGTGATATTATATAATTAATAATATTCGAGATGTATTAGTGATAATATTCGATGATGTATTAGTGATATTATATGATAATAATCTATATGATCATATTGTTGCATTGCCTTGTATTGATTGCATATCTCCGGTTTTGCTTATTGAATGCATTCTAATTATTTTATATTTGTTCTGGGTTAGTTAAGCTATGGACGGTATAGACAGAGACCATGATCAAGAGAATGTCATGTACGGCATGATACGCTCCGGAAACGAAGAGAATGAAGAAGTAGATGATGGATCACAATATCTTAACCCATCAGGTGAGGGAATTGAGGAAGCACAACCAAGAGACGAAGGGGAACCAGCTGACAATGATGGCGAAGAATTTTTTCTCCAATTAAGAAAGTCTGACGAGGTATTAATTTGGCCTCTGGTGATCATCAGATGTATTAATTGATTAATATATATATAAGGGTAAAACGAGGGTAAAACGAGCAAATCTTCTACAAGGGTAAAACGAGGCCCGGCCAAAAAGTTGCAAGCTGGCATAAAGTACAACATCGATCAAATCAGAGCAGATGGCAAACCGATTGCTCCTAAAAAGAATGCGGACAAATTTAGATGTCAATGCGGAGTTATTGTTAGGGACCAAATCCCAACCACCGTTCAAGAATGGAACCAGCCAAAAGTTCGCGCAGTTCCTTTTGTCAACGAAAGAGCAAAAAATACACTTTGGGAGACGCTCATGTCACATTTCACCCTACCAGAGGGTCTCACAGATCTCCAATGGGAGAAAGTCAAGAAGTGTGCTCTTAAGAAGATGGCCACACAATTCCAGACTTGGAAGAAAAGATTATGGAACAAGTACGTGAAAGAAGGAAAGAAGACTCCAGAATTCAAAGGAGAAGTGAAGTTAAAAGATGATTGGGACAAATTTGTGGAGTTCAAGGAATCAGAAGCAGCTAAGGAACGGTCGAGAGTAAACAAGATAAATGCTGAGAAAAAATGTTGCACCATCATCTGGGGCCAGGTGGCTACAAGTTTGGGTTGGCTAAGTGGGATGAATCCGAGGCTAAGATGATTGCTGATGGGGTCACTCCAAAAACAACGGGTTGGCCCGAGAGGTGCAGGACTTGGTTTTATGCGCATGGGGGAAAGTTGTACCCAAAGACAGGGGAGATTATTGAACAGTCAAGTCTTAAAGAAGCCTATGAAGCTTTACTTGAGGCAATAGAAGCTGCTCGATCGGGTGCGTTCCAGCCCGAGAGAGAGAACGACGCGCTTACACGCGCCCTCAAGAATCTTGAACACTCGGGATGAACACGAGGCAAAGGCCTTGTTCCGTGGCTTGAGGGGTTTGCGGATTGGAACAACAGTTACAGAAGCCGTGCGAGAAAGAAGAAGCATGAACTAGACCGGATTCAAATGGTAGAATCAAAGAACGCGGACTTGGAACGCAAATACATGCTGCAGCAGGAGCAAATCAACAAATTTAGCCAGCAAAGCGCGTCTCAGCGGCAGGAGCAACCAGATCCAGCATTGGATGGTACCATTCCATCATCTATGCCAAAAAGCAGCGTGGGTTCCACGGGGGTCCCGGCCGATGATGCACTGCTGGCTCACTACCCCGTGGATGATATCCAAGAGTCGACAGTTTGTGAGCTACACATGAAACTGAAGAACATATCCATGAAGGTGGCGGACGGCATTGCTTTACCGAATGCACCTGAAGCACTCCTCCACGGCAATCTGATTCCACCTGGCTATGCTCGTGTCATGGTGGATGAAGTTCTGTCGGGATATGAATCACTAGATCTTGACTACCTTGGAGGTCAAGGGGAGCAGACACTGGGAGAAGCCATACGTGGTATCATTGTATGGAAAAAAGAATGCATCGTGTTTCCAAACTCGGTGCCAAGGTCACCGATTCCTCCTCCAAGTCCACCGCGTCAGCAGACTCCAACCCACCTCGAGACGGAGCGCAGGGCGAGTCCGCCATATCGATCTCCGTCGCGTCAGTATAATCCATCCCATCCCGAGACGGAGCCTAGCGTGAGTCCGCAATATCGATCTCCGCCGTCTCCAAAGAGGAAGAGAGCAGAAAAGAAGAAACCCAAGCCTCCTGTCAAAAAGAAGTTAGCTTACGAGAAGACTGACGAGGAAACCGATGAACAAGTGGCTATCGAAGTGTAGGCCCATTTTGGACCGAAACCGCCCCCGCCGCCAAAGGAGAAAATACCTGAGGAAGTCGTACAACACTTTTTGGATGCAGCTAAACCGGCGGAGAAAAGGCCACTATCAGACTATGAACGCTCGGAGAACAAAAAAATAGAAGTCGAAAGGTAGTAGTAAATGCGGGAAAACGGTTCCCTAGCTCGGAGAACAGGCAGTGCAATCAATCATCCCGCTCAAGCTGAGTGCCCATAAGGTGGTAATAACCGACGCTGATAGAGAGAAGGCTAGAGAGATCGGTATCACTGTTGAACAACTCCTAGAGATCGAGGAATTCCCACCGACGGATCTGAAGGAACTAGCATGGACATATGTCCCCGGGAACCCTCTGGTGAGTCCTAAAGAGGAGAAGCTTCTATCAACGCAAATGCACAACTTACATGACTGGTACATGAGAGAAGTAAAGAGCGAGCGACAGAGCCTCATGGTGAAAGTCAAGCGAGAGCATTACATTGATGTCTACTACGCAACTTTATTCTTGTAGACTTTGTTGGGCGTCCAAGCGCAGAGTTTTATAGGATAGTAGCAATTTTCCCTCAAGTGGATGACCTAAGGTTTATCAATCCGTGGGAGGTGTAGGATGAAGATGGTCTCTCTCAAACAACCCTGCAATCAAATACAAGAAATCTCTTGTGTCCCCAACACACCCAATACAATGGCAAATTGTATAGGTGCACTAGTTCGGCGAAGAGATGGTGATACAAGTGCAATATGGATGGTAGATATAGGTTTTTGTAATCTGAAAATAAAAAAACAGCAAGGTAGCAAGTAACAAAAGTGAGCACAAACGGTATTGCAATGCTTGAAAACAAGGCCTAGGGTCCGTACTTTCGCTAGTGCAATCTCTCAACAATGCTAATATAATTGGATCACATAACCATCCCTCAACGTGCAACGAAGAATCACTCCAAAGTTCTTATCTAGAGGAGAACATAAGAAGAAATTGTTTGTAGGGTACGAAACCACCTTAAAGTTATCCTTTCCGATCGATCTATTCAAGAGTTCGTACTAAGATAACATCAAGTTATCCTTTCCGTTCGATCTATCTAAGAGTTCGTACTAGAATAACACCATATGATATGCATCAACCAACTCTAATGTCACCTAGATACTCCAATGTCACCACAAGTATCCATGAGTTAATTATACGATACGCATCAAACAATTTCAGATTCATAATACTCAATCCACACAAAGAACCTCAAAGAGTGCCCCAAGATTTCTATCGGAGAAAGTAGGACAAGAACATGTATCAACCCCTATGCATAGATTACCCCAATGTCACCGCGGGAATCCGCAAGTTGAGTACCAAAACATATATCAAGTGAATCAATTGAACAACCCATTGTCACCACGGGTATCCGCATGCAAGACATATATCAAGTGTTCTCAAATCCAATATTCAATCCAACATAACGATATCTCAAAGGGAAAGATTCAATTCATCACAACAAGATAGAGAGGGAATAACATCATGTGATCCGACTATATTAACAAAGCCCGTGATACATCAAGATCGTGACATCTCAAGAACACGAGAGAGAGAGAGATTGAACACATAGCTACTGGTACATACCCTCAGCCCCGAGGGTGGACTACTCCCTCCTCTTCATGGCCTCCGTCGGGATGATGAAGATGGCCACCGGAGATGGATTCCCCTCTCCGGCAGGGTACTGGAACGTCTCCAGATTGGTTTTTCGTCGATACAGAGAGTTGCGGCGGCGGAGCGGAGAGTCTAGGGTTATTTTTGATGGTTTCCGAATATTTGGGAATTTATAGGCATCGGAGGGGGTGCCCGAGGCGCCCAGCACCCATCAGGCCGCGCCAGGGGGCCTCTGGCGCGCCCTGGTGGGTGCTGGCCACCCTGGGCCCCCTCTTCTGGTGTTCTTTGGCCCATCTGGTTTCTTCTGGTCCGTAAAAAATCCACAAAAATCCCCGCAGCGTTTCATCTCTGTTTGGTACTGATTTTCTGCGAAGTAAAAAAAAACAAGCAAAAACAGCAACTGGCACTTTGGCACTATGTCAATAGGTTAATCCCAAAAAATGATATAAAGTTGTAATAAAATGATTGTAAAACATCCAAGAATGATAATATAACAGCATGGAACAAGCAAAAATTATAGATACGTTGGAGACGTATCATACATCCATGAAAAAGATTTGTGGATTGAAAATGAAGAATTTTTTTCAATTATTCAATCAAGGCGCACTCGACAAATCTCTCGTCAGTTGCTATTGTTTGTAAGTGATTTCTTTCTATAATTGAAGTCTCTAGCTCAGCTCGTTCATTGCCTGTAATATAATTATCCTCACTATATTCTTTTGTGTGGTATTATGCAGAATGAAGATTTTTGAATTGAAAAGAGATGGAGTCTATGGCATTGGGTTCAATTACCCAAATACCGTTAATGAAACCGTGTTAACTAGTTACTCTAAAGACACAGAGAAAGCCTTGCTATGGTTTTTGAAGGCCCTAAATACCAAACCAGAAATACTTTTACCTTACAACTTCAAGTGAGTGTTACTGTCTTGTACTACAAATTCTATTTTTGCTTATATATATACTCGATGTTAAGTGTAGTTGATGAGTTATGCATGCCCGCTTATACAAATCGTGTCCGTAGCTTCCACTGGATTCTGCTAATCATTAGAATTGATGATGGAACTGTTGAAGTACTAGACTCACCACGTAAAGACCCTGAAGAATACAGAAGCATGTATTCGATGCTCGACAGGTAATTTCAATCATTAACGCACTATGTCAGCCTCTTTAGTTCGTTTCATGATATCAAGTAATTAATAACTCCTATATATTTTTTTTTGCTGGGCAGGGTTTGCAAAAAGTTCATCAAAGAGGTTAGAGGTGAATGGAAACCAGAGCTGAAATGGCGAAAGTCCAAGCTATTTAAGTAGTACTAGCTACGCCCGCGCATCTCTTTAATTATAGTTTCAATACCATTATCATGCTTGATTATTATCTGATTGAATTCTATTCTCGTAAAGTGCATGAGGCAGGAACAGGGGACTAATTTATGTGCATTCTACGTTTGCGAGAACATTCGCTTTCTAACCGAAAGGACCAAAACTGCAAGAGATCTTTGGGTACGTAAACACCATTCACATTTTTTAATCATGATCTAATATATATACACACAACTAACATATTCATATTGATCTCTTTCTTTAAAGATGAACGAGATGCGGGATAAGCTCCTACCAAAGGACCGCATACGAGCAATTCAAGAGGAAATTGCGGGATTTTTGCTTCAGCAGGTCATATCTCCCGATGGAGAATACCATTACACCTAATGCCTGCATATAATGATGTGCAAATTGTAGGAGAAATTGTATATACCAAATTGTACATATGTGTATGCATGGTCGTACGAAAAGTTCTATGATATATGATTGGTTCTACGAGAAATTCTATTATATATGCATAACGTGTACAGTATGTAGTAGCGTAAAATATGTTTGAAATGAAAAAGAATTAAATGGAATACACAAAATGAAAAGGAAAAATAAACAATAAAACCTAAACCCATAAACCCCAAAGCCCCTAAATCTTTAGTCCCGGATGGTGTTACCAACCGGGACTAAAGGTCCCCATCCCCTGGCGCGCGCTGCCGACCACGTGGTCGGGGTTTAGTCCCGGTTCGTAGCAAACCGGGACTAAAGGCTTGAAGCCTTTAGTCTCTATACATTAGTCCCGGTTGGCGAACCGGGACTAAAGGCCCTTCCCAACCGGGAGTAATGGCCGTTTCTGCACTAGTGTATAGAGGAAGGAGGCACTATGAACAGAAATATTGAGATCTTCATTCCACATGAGTCAGAGCCCTCCCGAAGCACCTCTAGAGGGAACAACAAAACCGTGAGTGACATCAAATCTATTAACCAGATCTACTGAACGAACCTTGGATGATTTGATTTCAGAAACAAAGGTTACCTGAGCTTTAGTAGAACAGATCAGATTGGCCAAAAAAAGCATACGGTCATTGCCGAGGGGCCTGCCCATACCTAGGCAGTTCCAAGCAATGGCCTTCATGTTGCTCGAGGCGCATGAGGGCCATGCGCTGTTGCCTGGGAAGAAGATTGAGCCATGTTCCTATCTGCTTGACCATCAAAGTACACCTCTTCTGCCGTCTGACCACTCAGAAGATCCACTATGTCCCCTTGGCGAGAGGAGCTAAGATTATCTTGACTTCTATTGGGGTTTGAGCTCCACAGTCACCCATGACGGTGTCCTGGACTAGGGGGTACTCACCACGTCGTCTTCCGACCAGTGGGTCGGGCCGAAGACCCCCATGATGATTCACTAATGGGCCACTTCGGACAGCCCATGATTCATACAAGGGAGATTCCACAAGACTTGGCGCACAAGACAAGGACTCCTCTAAACACTAGGCCTCTGGTATTATATAAATCGAGGCCAGGCTAGTGAATAGAGAATCTTAGATTCATGACAACAATCTCGTGGTAGATATCTGTACTATGTACTATCCCCATATCAATACAATCAAAAGCAGGACGTAGGGTATTATCTCCTTGAGAGAGCCCAAACCTGGGTAAAATCATGTGTCCATGTTACCATCGCTCCAAAACGCCTAGCTTAGGACCCCTACTACGAGATATGTAGGATTTGACACCGACATTGGTGCTTTCATTGAGAGCCTGCTGGCAGTCACCGTGGTGCGATGGGAATTCGGATTGTCTTCGGCGCGATCTACGCGTCGAAACCGAGCTTTGTTGTCGATGCAGGCATCTTCGTCGCCGGCTCGACTGATCACCTCGGCTGGACCGAGGATTGCGCTCCGCGTCGGATCCTCAAGATCGAACGGATACTTTCGTCGTCATCATCTCCGATCTCTGTCAAGATCATGGGGAATCATCCATGGAGCTCGGGGGCTCGATGTTAACATCGTCCTCGAGCAACCGTGCAATTTTTCTGGACAGCGACTCGTGTTCGTCGTCCCCGCTTCCTCGAGCGTCACTTTGACGATTGCTTCAGTGGAATTGTGCCGAATTGGGCCTAGAATAGCCCTGTAAAATTTCATCATGTTCCGATGAAGGAATCTCCGGGAAACTCCGATCTACCGGAGCCCTGTCGAATCTGGACAAGAATCTGGATGAGTTTAGGGCGAGGATTCCAGCGGCTAGGTCGGAGATCGTTTACACGATCCCACCGTTCATCGGCTGCGGACTTTTCATACCGATCACCCCTCAAAATTTCAGCTCGATCCGACCGTCCAAACTCCGGGAAACGTCCAATAAGTACATCAATTTTCGGATCTGTTTTCTGCGCGAAAACGAATCCGACCTGAATTCATCTTTCTTCATGAACGGGATATTGAACATCCTTTTTGAGGAAAAATTTTTTCTTGGGTATTGTGTGTTGTTTTCGAACACGTGCCCACAAATTTTGAGTCTTTTCCAAGGCGATCTTGACCGTCACGCCGATGTCAAACCGGCCCGACCACGTTGCTCCATGGCTACCGACCTGCGCCAACATCGACTGCGCCATCGCTCCATCGAGCCGACGACAACCACCTCGGATCATAACCTCGGCGAGCCGAACAAGAGTTCAGCATCGTGAAGGACAAATAATCATCAAGACAAGATCATCGCGCCACGGATTGCACGGGTCGGGCGTGCGAGCATCGTTGCACGGTCACTTCTCAAGCCGGTATTGAACGCATCACAAGTTCTGACCTGCATCGGCATTGCCGCACCGTCACTTCTTCCCACCACGTCGACCTACTTCGACACGTCGGCTGGCATGGGAGATCTAGTGTCACCTTACCGACCTCCTCCGGCACCTCAGCTAGACCAGGGGCTTCGCCATCTCTTCATCAACCTACTTCTGGGACTTCGGCGTCACCAGCCAACCAGCTTCATAACCTCGGCTGGACCGGGGGCTTTGCCTCGCCTCATCGGCCGTGCTGTGTCGCCACTTCATCAAGCCGAGCTCTTCGCTCGGGCACCTCGGGACCGGCTCGGGGGCTGGGACCTCGACCCGCTACAAGCTTTGGCCACGTCATCAACACTGAGCATATTAACCAGCTAAGTCGCTTTCATGCTCAACTTTTTTCAATTTTAATTTTTGTTCGGTTTGACCAAGCATTATATTTGTGTTAAATAAAAAAGTTTGTTTCATAAAAACACTTCATTTTCCCATGGTAACTGGGGGCTTCGCCGTCATGCTGCCGAACTACTCTGCCTCCTCGGCTGGAGCGGGGGCTCCGCCTCGCCGCAGCAACCGTGTTGCATTGCCACTTCTCGACCCGAGCTCTCCGCTCGATTACCTCGGGCTTGGGGGCTGGGACCTCGGCTAGGCCGAGGACTACGTCTCCGTCCCGCCACAACCTCGGACCGCACCGAGCACATTAACCAGCTAACTCGTTTTCGTGCTCAGCTCTCTTTGAAAAATTACTTTTTGTTCGGGTCAGCCAAACATTATATTTCTTGTTAAACAAAAAAAAATGTTTGTTAAAAACGTTGTTTGTTAAAAATGTCTTTACCCGATTTAACCGGGGGCTCTTTAATTTGTATGAGCCGTTTTATAATAAATGTGTTTTCTTCTTGGTCGTTGCAAAATCTTTTTCTACTACTCCTTTTTCCGACACTAGTGTGTGGTCAATAGCCGGATAGCCTGGTTTCTTTCTAAAGCCGCTCGAGTTTAGTTCGCTAAACAGGCCTCGGAGAAACACTCCACCTTCGGGATATGGAGGTTGAAGCCAAAGGCTGATCCGCTTGAAATCCGGAGATCGGGTGTATCATGTTAAAGCACGACCGAAGCACATATTAATTTTAAGACCAATTTCTGGTGGTGGGACATCCTCATGACCGAGGTGCCCTGCGTAATAATTCAGCTCGGGATATCTTTTCCGACCCACAGCTCGGTGTCTTTCCTACCGACTTACACCTCGGTGTTGGCAAAACGCACATGACATCTGGACTAGTTCCCAAGAAGATTCGATCCTCGGGTTGGTCGGCCGCACCCAACCTGAGTCTTGGGGGATATTGTGTGTCTCCAGCATAGCTCCCGTCGTACAACATCGGATGCCTTTAAAGTATCGGTAATATCAACGGGGGACTCTGACTAGAGCCGAACCCACCAAAAGCTAAGGTACTCCGAGCAGTCCTCGGCAAAACGTTCTTAGATGTTGCTTTATATGCATCAGTTTCGAATTGTGTCTTCGGTCAATAGTTGGGTTGCCCTGCTCCTGTGATTGCCTCCTACATTCCGCTTTGTTCGGCTAGGTGTGCAAAGGGAGAAGCACTGCGACTGTACTTCCGATTTAACTGGTCAAGTACCTCAGTGGAGAAAGCCGAAAACCGACTGTCACAATGAGGGCAAACTGGTCAGCGATCCGAGGACTCTTTCAAACTATAGACCGATAGAGGTTACCCCGTGGGATTTTCATAAATTTGGCCGGAGTGTTAATGGCTTGACCTCGGCTGACGCCGAACACTAACCGGGGGCTAGTAACTGGCCTCCCAAACTTTAAGCTCCTATGACTAAGTGAAAGTTATAAAGCCTAGATATCGGATTGCCTCGTTTCCGCTAACACAACCGCCTCCAGGCACCGAGACATCGGCTAAGGGTTGTCTTGTTACTACGGAAACACCCTGGTAGCATCTACAAAGGGATAGAAACCGACGATGGGCCACTCTCAAATGATAAATGGTCGCACAGGAGTCAAAACAACATATAGCATAAAAGCATTTGTATTCAATATGCGGGTGCTGCCTTCCGTAATCATCATTATAATGCCATAAATATGCATCAATTTGACTTAAGATTTTGGCCAAGCTGGGTTGCCTGGCTCCTATGCTTACCCCCTACGTTCCCGATTGTTCGGCTAGGGGGTAAAGGGAGCACCTCTGCGATTGTTACTTCCGGATCATCCGGGTTAGTACCTCAGACTGGGTGAAGCCGAAAGCTAGCCATCTTAAGAATATAATTGGTCGGCAACGACGAAAGTGAAAATTTTGGTTCACTAAAGACCATAGAGTTCGGGGACATTCCCCAAACTAAATCCTCAATATTTTCCTCCCACATTGATCGGAGTTGAGGTTTCACGATCATGGTCAACATGATATCCTGGGAAAAGGAACTTATAAATGAACTATTTTTCCCAGAAGATGTTTCTTACATTAAGTAGTAATATAACATATCTCTCTGCGTACCTTTGTTTATAAAACCGTATGGCCGGATTGCCTTGTTTTCCGTAAATCTTTGCCCTTATAAAGGCTTTATAAAGTAGGACAAACACTCCTCAGCTACTGGTCAAGGAGGTTGAAGCCGATGGTCGGTCAACAAAGTCTTGTACAATGCGGATCCGAGCATTAATGATGTAAAGTACTTGGATACATAGAATGATTACACATAAATTGTGTCAAACTTAATAAAGTTTGTGTCAAACAAATATTGATCCTTAATTCGACTACCCGTGCCCAAATTAAGGCTCGGGGGCTATTGCATTGCCTATTCAATGCAGCAAATTCAAAGTACAATACGGTTTCCGAGGAGATTCGATCCTCAGGTTGGTTGGCCGTACCCAACCCGAGTCTCGGAAACTACCATGTACCGCGTTTCCATCCCTAACGTATGCCGCCGAGAAGGAACTTGATCCTCATGCCGATTCTGCAAATTGACCTAAGTCTCAGGGGCTACTGGGATCAGTGGTTTTATTTTGATTATTATTTTCCTTCAGGTGTATCTTGGGTTATAAACCAACACACACCTTGAGGACTACTGGCTATAAATCTCGGTAGTAAATAAATTGCAGTGATCGTAAATTAATTCCGCAAAAAATAACCTGAGGCCGAGGTAGTGCACCACCTCGGAAGCAGTCCGGCATAAAGCTCGGATGCGAATGGCTGGCTCCATAAAAGACTATTCCGGCATTTAAGCTCGGATGGACTCCTTCAAATTTTCAGAGACCAAGGTAATCTATGACACCTCGGATGCCGACCAGCGTTGGAGCTCGGCTGCAAAGAGACACCTTGGCTGCCGACCTGCGTTGGAGCCCGGCTACAAAAATACACCTCGGATGCAGTTCGGCGTTGGAGCTTGGATGCAAGAGGACACCGCCGCACGGGAAACACTTCAAACCCGAGGTGTGGCGTAAAAAAAAACAAGGCATCAATAAAAGCCAAAAACTTGAAGGGCTCCTCGGATGCCCGACGTGTGGACTCTTCGGATTTAACTCAGTGATCCTCAAGATCGAAGATGGGAAGATTTGGTGAACCAGTTTTCAAGACCGACGACCGAAGACAAAGAACTGTTCGGAAGAACCGAGGAGCATCCTCAACATGAAGACCGGTTCAGGGGGCTACTGACGGTGTCCTGGACTAGGGGTACTCAGCACGTCGTCTCCCGACCAGTGGGTCGGGCCGAGAACCCCCATGATGATTCACTAATGGGCCACTTCGGATAGCCCATGATGCATACAAGGGAGATTCCACAAGACTTGGCGCACAAGACAAGGACTCCTCTAAACCCTAGGCCTCTGGTATTATATAAACCGAGGCCAGGCTAGTCAATAGAGAATCTTAGATTCATGACAACAATCTCGTGGTAGATATCTGTACTATGTACTATCCCCATATCAATACAATCAAAAGTAGGACGTAGGGTATTATCTCCTTGAGAGAGCCCGGACCTGGGTAAAATCCTGTGTCCATGTTACCATCGCTCCAAGACGCCTAGCTTAGGACCCCTACTACGAGATATGTCGGATTTGACACCGACAACTCACCTCAGACACCTTAGATTTCCCCTTCAGATCTTCCAAGAACTGTTTCTGCAACCTAACTAACTGACAATTCAGAAAAGTTGAGAATGAACTTGCTTCCCTCTAAATATTACATGATGGATTCTCAGGGATCAGCTCCACTCTAGTCATCCACTGACCAAATCTAACTAGCGAAATTTGCTCCAAAGAGATCTAAAGCCTGTTCCTAGACATAAGCAGATTGTTCCTAGTAGAGCAGTATTGGACATTGTGAAACATCACTCCACATAAGGTACAAATCCAACCAATCCTCTCATAAAACAAATATCCCCAGGCAGCTGAATCTTTAGCAAAGGAAACCCAAACTTTATCTCGGACTGATGCACTAACCTTAGCTCTGATTATACCCCACATATACTCCTGCCTAGCAGAGATATCATAGCCTGACTTGATAGTTGAGAGATCCCATGGTAATTATCCCTCCACGCCTTAGACATGGATTGCTGCACTACTTGCAGAGAAAGGACTCTAACTGGCCCTCCTATGACAACAAGCTTCATAAGAATGTTGAAATCTGCATCTGGACTCTGCTCTTGCCTCTGTTGCTCTGCTTGAATATGAACAACCTCCGGCTCTTGGATTGACAAGCTTTCCCTGTTGAGCTCAATCCTAGGATCCAGCCTTACATCTCGAGGGCGAATCGAAGAAGCTTTGTTTTCCTCCTGAGCACCCAAATCTTGCCTCTCCATCGCGATCGCAAACCAAGATAAAGATCAAAAAGACTCTAGAAGAGCAAAAGACAGCGATGAAGGGGGAGCATATCAAACGGGAGTAAGAACTGGCAGAAGAGAGTAGCCGAGAATCAGGGTGAAGGAAAGGATTAGAGGGAACAGGGTGGAAGGCGGAGAAAGAGAGGAGCGGAGGCGAGAGCTAGAGCGGCATGACGCCAGTCCAAAAAGTCCCGAAAGGAAATGATCATGTCAAGAAAGAAATATCTAGTTAAGGCATTAAGATCTTCTCAGACAAGTCATCTAAAGCATGAGAACCAAGATAAGAAAAACATCAAGCTCATCAGGAGCCACCACTAGTTAGAGGGTGTCATCCGATTGACTCTTTTCTTCGACAATGGACAATATATTCAAATCAAGAAGATAACCATTACAACCAATCTCTCCAACAACACGATATCAAGAACTAGTTGAAACATTCAGGATCCAGAGGACCAAGTTATTTAAAAAGAGGAAAGAACCGTAATACAGAGATGAGCACAGCCTCATCTGCTCTTGGTAAACAGTGAGTTTGAAAAAAAAAGGAGTAAACCAATTCAGAAAAATCTAAAAGTTTAAGACATCCAAGATACTCGGGTTGCAGGAGCGTGAAAATTTGGGAGCGCCTATGCATCAGGTACCTCGAATTTATTTAATTTTTCAGTCACTTTTCTTGTAAACCCTTGGATTAACATCTAATGGACGTGCTATCAAATACCCACGCTGCATGCATGCACGGAAGCGCGCTGCATCCATGTAAACAGGCCCTCATGTTGGGTCCTCTTGTTACTAGTACCACCATGCCATGCTATGTTTCTCATAAGAAAAATCCGATTGACTTTTTTCTTTGACAATGGATAATATATCCAAATCAATAAGATAGGCATTACAACCAATCTCTCCAACAACACGATATCAAGAACCAGTTGAAACATTAAGGATCCAGAGGACCAAGTTATTTTAAAAGAGGAAAGAAAACCGTAATACAGAGATGAGCACAGCCTCATCCGCTCTTGGTGAACAGTGAGTTTAAAAAAAAGAGTAAAACAATTCAGAAAAATCTAAAAGTTTAAGACATCCAAGATACTCGGGTTGCTAGGAGCGTGCAAATTTGGGAGCGCCTATGCATCAAGTACCTAAAATTTATTTAAGTTTCAGTCACTTTTCTTGTAAACCCTTGGATTAACATCTAATGGACGTGTTATCAAATACCCACGCTGCATGCATGCCCGGAAGCGCGCCGCATCCACGTAGATGGGCCCTCTTGTTACTTTTTTTTTTTTGAACACAGTACAGACGCAAGCGCTCATATACACGCGCATACACTCACCCCTATGAACGCACACACGCACACCCTACCCCTATGAGCACCTTCGAGAGACTGAGCCGGCATATCATCTTGAAATTTACGAAGTCACCGTAGGCACCTCGTCGTCGACGGGAACGTCTCCTCCCACTGAATGCGCATCGCCGGAAATCCTGAAATAATTCCAGGAATAAATGCGAGCACCAAGATTTGAACCCTGGTGGGCTGGGGATACCACTGTTCCTCTAACCATCCAACCACAGGTTGGTTCGCGGCCCTCTTGTTACTAGTACTGCCATGCCACGCCATGTTTCTCATAAGAAAAACAAGAGCCATGCATCCATGTAGATGCTTTGCAATTCCCGGTGAGGCTACAACATGTTTAAGCCTAAGCTCATCTTGTCTTGGAATTCATGTGCTGCTTCAATTTGATTAGAAATAATTAACAAACCTGGTAGTAATCACACATATTGACACATGATGTGTACAAATTTAAATCTCCTTTAGTTATGTACAACGTAAATAGTATAGTCTTGTTTTCTGGAAATCAAAATAATATATATTATAGTTACTAACAAGAAATCACCTGAAATGTATGTATGCACAAGTACAGTAGAAAATCCGACAAGAGAAAAAATGAACTAAGCAACAACAACAACAAAAAGTGGAGACAAAAACATTAGCACTGGCGAGAATACTAAACCAAAAAACATTGTTCTAAGACGGAGTGAACTAAAGAAACATTTCATATTCCCTAAAAGAAAGAAAGAAAATGAAGAAAAAAGTAACTAGATAAATTGCAAAAAAAATCTCATTTTAATTTCTTGACACAAAATGAAATAGTGCCAAACAACTGCAACATCAAAACACTGCCACATATGCAAATATAGGAGAACACCTGACAACCAAAAATCGACTAGGACAAAACAATTAGAGGTAGAAACATTAGCGCAAACAAGAAAACAGAAACATAAACTAAGACGAATGTTATTCTAAAATATAATGAATTAATGGCATTGGTATTACCCAAAAGAAGAAAGAATATGAAGAACGAAAATTTTGACTAAAGAATGATTAAAATCGCACATATAGAACTTGCACTATTCTACAGTATTGAAGACAAAGTATATAGTTGTGTAACTTTCATACAACAACATAATTTTACACATAGATTGCATCACTAGTAGAAAACAGGGCAACAGTCCCGGTTCCAGAGCGCCTTTAGTCCCGGTTCTACAACCGGGACAAAACGATCGGGACAAATTCCCGTCACTTTTAGTCCCGGTTGGCCTACGAACCGGGACTAAAGGAGCTCCACGTGGCCGCCGTGGGGCGCCTGGCAGGAGGACCTTTAGTCCCGGTTGGTAACACCGACCGGGACTAAAAGGCAGCCACGCGTCAGCAGCTGCGAGGCGCTGGGTTTTTTTTTTTGAAAGGAGGGGTTTAGGGGTTTTGGAGGGTTTAGGGGTTTTCATATTGTGTTTCCTCCTTTTATTTTTGTGTTTACCATTTTTATTTTATGCTTTTCATTCAACTCGACGCTAGCTACTACATATAGAAATGAAAGAACGCCATTACACAACATCGTCATGATCAATATATAGAGAGAAGAAGTGACCTCTCTTTCTCCGTGCTTAGTCGAACATCTAACATATATAGAGAGAACAAGTTTTCGTAAATCTATTCGACGCTATTACATATAATATATACAATATAACATCTCTTACGATCTTAATATCTAATTGCCCCATATTATCTCCTTATGGCATTCTCCATGTTTAGGTATGACATGATCAAGAAAGAATCCCGCCAATTCCTCTTGAATTGCTCATATGCGATCAGTTGGTAGGAGTTCGTCCCGCTTCTGCCAGATCTAATTTAAAGAAGGGGGTCAATATATGAATGAAACTCAACACAATTTATGGTAATAAAATAAAAATGTGAATATTGTTTACGTACTTCAAATTGTTCTAAAGATATGCCCCGGCCCCGCTCAGAGGTCGAGTGGCGAATGAACTCGCAAACGTAGTAGGCACATAAATTAGTCCCGGGTGCCTGCAACAAGCACTTTACGAGAATAGAGTTCAATCAAAATGATAACCAAGCATGATAATGGTATTGAAACTAGCATCAATGAGAGATGCGCGGTACTAGAGTAGTACTTACTTTGGGGTGTACAAATTGCAGCTCCGGTTTCCAGCTGACACCCTTAACCTTTTTGGTGAACTTTTTCCAAACCCTACCCGGCAAAGAAAATGATTACTTGATATCAGAAAATGAACGAAAGTTGCCGATATGGTGCGATAATGATTGAACTTACTTCTGAAGCATTTGCCTCATGTTCGTCCACTCCTTAGGGTCTTTACGTCTCGAGTCCAAGACAGTTACTTTTCCCTCTTCAAGCTAAATGTCTAGCAGAATAAACTGGAAACTGCGCACGCATAACTCTCATTAATTGCACTTAACCTCGAGTAAGCGAAACAGAATGTGCACAAGATATTAACACTCACTTGAAGTTGTAAGGAAATAGTATTTGCCTTCTGGTTTGTTGTCCAAGTAACGCCTTTAGCAAATTTTTCTCTGTATCAGCGGGATAATCTCTTAACGTAACTTCATTTATGAAATTTGGGTCAATGAACCCAATGTCATAGATTTGTTGTTGTCTGCATTCGATGATCTTCAATCTGCATAATATAGTGTGAGGATAATTAATACATGCAATGAACGAGCTGAGCTAGAGACTTAATTACAGAAAAAATACTTACAGACAATAGGAACTGACGATAGTTTTGTCGAGTTCCTTTTGATTGTATAACTGAAATATTTCTTCAAATTCAACGAACAACAACTGCTCTCCATTGAAGAAGTGCTCATCTTTAATTGCCACGTAGATATTGTCGGTCCCGTCCTTGTAGGCATTCAAGTACCATTCATGCAATCGTCGCATCATCGTTGGTAGACGGTCGAGCTCATCACGTGGGACGAGAGGCTTCCCGTTCGCGTATTTTAAGTTTTGTACTACCTCAGCCATTTCAAACTGTACCGAGTCGGGTAAGTAATCAGCAGCAGTGATAGCAAGACAAGTGGCCGCTTTCTCCGGATCATTAGCGATATCGGTAACCACCTTGAGCGGAGGGCATTAGGGCATGCATGTAACCACCGCGGTAGAGGATGCAGTCATTAGGGCATGCATGTATCTTCTGCACCTCCAATCCTAGAGGGCATAGAACCTTCTTTGCTTCGTACGTACTGTCGGGCAATTCGTTATCCTTTGGAAGCTTCTTCTTCATTATTTTCTGTAGCGAACCAAATCCCTTGTCAGATACACCATTGTCTGCCTTCCATTGCAGCAATTCTAGTGTGGTACCGAGCTTTGTGTTGTCATCTTCGCAATTTGGGTACAACCCTTTTTTGTGATCCTCTAACATGCGATCGAACTTCAACTTCTCCCTTTCACTTTGGCATTGTCTCTTTGCATCAACAATGACCCGGCGAAGATCATCATCGGGCACATCGTCTGGTTCCTCTTGATCTTCAGCTTCCCCCATTGCAGCATCACCGTATTCAGGGGGCGGATAGTTGTCATCATCCTCTTCTTCTTCGTTGTCTTCCATCATAACCCCTCTTTCTCCGTGCTTGGTCCAAACATTATAGTGTGGCATGAAACCCTTCTCAAGCAGGTGGACGTGAAGGGTTTTCGAGTTAGAGTAATCCTTCGTATTCCCACAGATAGTACATGGACAATACATAAAACCATTCTGCTTGTTTGCCTCAGCCACTTCGAGAAAATTATGCAGGCCCTTAATGTACTCGGAGGTGCGTCGGTCACCGTACATCCATTGCCGGTTCATCTGCATGCATTATATAATTAAGTGTATCAAAAACCATTACAGAACATCATGAATAGAGAAGTGACCAAATTAATAGAAGTTCATCATCACATTAAAACCAAAGTACAGTAGTGACCAAAATAAATACATAAAGTTCATACATAGTTCTCATTGAACAACATATAGCTCTCTAGAGCATCTAATTAAAACATACATTGAAACTATGTAAAACATTTAAATGCAACAACAAATGCGATCATAATCGCAACTAAGGTAACAATTGATCCAATAGCATAATGATACCAAGCCTCATTATCAATGGCATATTTTCTTATCTTTCTAATCTTCAAGCGCATTGCATCCATCTTGATCTTGTGGTCATCGACGACATCGGCAACATGCAACTCCAATTTCATCTTCTCCTCCTCAATTCTTTTCAAATTTTCTTTCAAATCCTCGTTTTCTTTTTCAACTATATTTAACCTATCGACAAGAGGGTCGGTTGGAATTTCCAGTTCACATACCTCCTAGATAAACACATTTATGTCACGTTGGTCGGCACAATTGTCATAAACACTAAATGAAATAAATAGTTATAAAAGATAATATACCACATCCGAATCATAGACCGGACGAGGGCCGACGTGGGCGGATACCATGACCATGGCACTATATAATAACAAACAATAATAAAAGTAAGAAATTTATACAAGTATCTATGTAAATCATACAAGTAAGAATTTTTTTTCTTTCAAAAAGAAGATAAGAACAAGAGGCTCACCACGGTGGTGCCGGCGACGAGATCGGCGCGGGCGATCGACGACGGTGAGGACGGCGACGGGACGTGACGGACCGCCAAACCTAGACAAATCTTGGGGAAAATGGAGCTTGGAGGTCGAGCTTGGAGAGGAGAAGCTTAAGCGTGGCTCGGGCATTTCATCGAACACCTCGTATGCATAGGAGGTGAGAGCAGAGCAGCACACACCTCCCACACGCCGGCCGGCCAAAAAACAGAGGAGTGAGCTGGCAGGGGCAAGCATATATATAGGCATATCTTTAGTCCCGGTTTGTGGCTAGAACCGGGACAGAAGACTACCCTTTAGTCCCGGTTCCAGCCACCAACCGGGACTAAAGGTAGTGCGCCAGGAGCGAGGACCTTTAGTCCCGGTTCGTGTCTGGAACCGGGACTAAAGGGGTCAGACGAACCGGGACTGGTGCCCGCCGAGGCCCAGCCGGCGTCCTGGCCTCACGAACCGGGACTGATGCACCCATTAGTCCCGGTTCGTAACACGACCGGGACTAATGCAATTATCTGGCCTGGACCAAAGCCCTGTTTTCTACTTGTGCATAGAAATGCATTACATATTTACATGTCCATGTACACTCAGTGTTCAAACAATAAAATTATATAGTTGAAGATTAATTATCGCTAGACACGTCAAAAATAAATTGCATCTCATGACGGAGGTGTAATCTCCTCATATCTCTCACACACGCACCCGCAGACACACGAATGCACACACATCGGACACACATACACACACATGCATATCAAACAGACAAGACTACAAGAGCCATGATAGAGATTTTTTTACAAAACCAAAAAGATAAAAGCATAAACAACATAAGTTATTCTATGGAAGAATGAACTAAGGGCGTTAGTATTACCCTAACAGAAAAAATAAAATGAAAAAAATAAATTTATAAAAATGATGATACAACTTGCACACAAATTATAGAGAACTTGCAATGTTTCAAGATATGCAAGAGAATCATAAGTTATTCTAAAACAAAATGATAAAGGATAAAAAATATAAAGAAATAAACAACATAAATTCTTCTAAGGAAGAATGAACCAAGGGCATTGGTATTACCCTATAAGGAGAAAGGAAAAAAAAAGGAATTTATAAAAATGATGATACAACTTGCACATAAATTATACAGACTTGCACTGTTTCAATATATGTAAGACAATCAAGAGTTATTCTAAAACAAAAGGATAAAAAAAAACATAAGTTATTCTAAGGAAGAATGAACTAAGGGCATTTGTATTACCCTAAAAGAAGAAAGAAAATGAAAAAAAACACACAAGAAGTTTATAAAAAATGGTGATAAAGCTTGCACGCAAATTATAGAACTTACAACTGTTTCAAGATATGCAAGACAATCATACAATATCGTAACCTTCAGACTACATGATTTGCATACATTTTTTTTTGAAGGGGATTTGCATACATTTTGATATTGTACTATATCAATTGCATGTATGCATCTATGATTTGCATACAATTTGATTTACAGGTATGAAGCCACACTATATACTAGCAAGTACGTAGTACGTACATAACTATGACGTGCCTAGGGGCACACCACTAATAACCAATTTGAATCCGCCACTAATGACGATTTCTGCGGGGATGGTTGCCTGAACTCGTAGTGTGTCGTTGTTTTTATTTCTATGTACCGGAGGCGGAACCTGCCACCTTGCTCTGCCTGATCATAGGCTAGGCTTCATAACAGAAACATGGAGTCGAGAGTGATCCTCCTGTTTTCCTAAAAAGATCATGTAAGAATGTACTCGGAAAGAAAGAAAAAAAAAGAACTAATGTACTCGGAAAGTCAAAAGACAGAACTGATCCCTGCATCACTAATAAATCGAGACATGACATCTGCAGATTTCTTATTCAAGTTAGCAGCCATGGTATGACTATGACCTCGGTAGAAGGATAGCGTTTAAGATGCTGCGACTCATTCCAAGCTGAGAAGAGGAATCGTTCTTCGGCATAAAAAAAGGTGGCTCCACGTCTTCCACTACCTAATTTCCCAGAAGAAAAACATGCCGTCTCCATCCCAGAACGATATGACCTGCGCAGCCGTGCAGTGCTGCAAATCAAACCAAATTGAATCTTGGCACCTCCTCTCTGGACTATAGCTAACGAGTAGCAAAGCAAAGCATGCATCCGTCGATCGCCTATAAATTCATCGCCAGTACACTCATCCTCTTCATATCTGGAGCAGAAGAAGACTTTCGATCGGCCTCATCTTAGCTTGTACTCTATATATACCCATGGCGGCAAAGGCGGCGAAGAATGTGGACACGCCGCTCTTCACCGCGACGTTCAACGTCCAGAGCAGCTCCGCCGACTACGCCACCTTCATCACCGGCATCCGCAACAAGCTCGGCAACCCGGGACAACTCACTCACAACCGCCCCGTGCTGCCGCCGGTCAATCCCAACGTCGCGCCGAGCAGGTGGTTCCACGTCGTGCTCAAGACGTCGCCGGCCAGCGCCGGGCTCACGCTCGCCACCCGCGCCGACAACCTCTACTGGGAGGGCTTCAAGAGCAGCGACGGCACCTGGTGGGAGCTCACCCGCGGCCTCATCCCCGGCGCCACCTATGTGGGCTTCGGCGGCACCTACCGCGATCTCCTCGGCGACACGGACAAGCTGGTGAACGTCGCTCTCGGCCGGCAGCAGATGAGCGACGCGGTGACCGCGCTCTACGGGCGCACCAAGGCCGATATGACCTCCGGCCCGAAGCAGCAGCAGGCGAGGGAGGCGGTGACCGCGCTGCTCCTCATGGTGCACGAGGCCACGCGGTTCCAGACCCTGTCCGGGTTCGTGGCCGGCCTGCTGCACCCCAAGGCGGTGGAGAAGAAGAGCGGGAAGATCTCAAACGAGATGAAGGCCCAGGTGAACGGGTGGCAGGACCTGTCCGAAGCGCTGCTGAAGACGGACGTGAAGCCCCCCGGGGGAAAGCTGCCGGGAAAGTTCACGCCGATCGAGAAGATGGGCGTAAGGACGGCGGAGCAGGCGGCCACCACACTGGGGATCCTGCTGTTCGTCGAGGTGCCGGGTGGGTTGACGGTGGCCCAGGCGCTGGAGCTGTTTCGTACGAGCGGAGGAAAGTAGCTTGGTGCATGGCTGCAGGTGGATTGATGCTTCACGCAGCGAAAATCCTAGCCTTCACCTTCTTTTGTACGACGAATAAACATGTTACGAAGCGAGTGAGAGTGGTAAATAAATAAGCAAGTCGAATGTGTGTTTGTGTCCAACCATAAAATTGCTATCCAATATATCTTTTGCATATGCACATATGAGAAGCCCCAATTATATACACCCCCACTCCTTTTAGGTACTCCCAATGTACCACAAAATCTACATATTTTTGTACTTTTTGACCACTAAAATCGCACACTTACATACACGGATATTGCCATTTAAAGATTGTATTCATCGGTTTTATGTTTATACACAATTGCTATTCATTGAACAGGCGGATTTTCTGGGAGAGAAAGTGCAGAGCTTTGAGGCCGAGATGGAGCCGACATGACCATGTATAGCAATCCCGACAAGGCTGGGTCAGGACCTCGCCGGAGACAGGGACAACACGGCTGACTGTAGTACCACTGGTCCTGTGATGTTTTGACAATCCACATGTTTGCGGGTGTTGAAACTAGAGTGAAGTGGAGAGCAGGACTAACGAGGCCATTCCACTAAAATCGCTTTAGTGGGTGCCCATAAAACAGTAAAAATAATAATAATTGGGTAATACTACTGTTTAGTCCATTGAACCCACCTTACCATATTAGTTAGCCCGATCCGTAGTGTTCTCGTGCACGGATGAGTAGAGGGCAATGAGTGCGTCTTTACTAGATGGAAAGTGCGGCTTGCCGCACCCCCGCACCCCTACCGGGTGCGGTCATATGCAACCTGGTAATAAGGCTATCGGATCAAAGGTTTAAGAACAACATCAGGATGCAACAACTCAATGGACATTTTCATCAGAATTAAAACATATCAAAGCCAACCCTATAAACAACACAAAGCAGTCCAACCTTATGTCCAACAATTTTATTTTTTGACACAAAACATAGGAGTTTATTGCGTGAATGAGAGTCGGTTACAATCAGCCCTAAGGCTGCTTATAATGAAGGGTGGAGAAGCATCCATCCAACACTCGGATACCACTAAAGAAGTAGCATGTTTAGCACAAAGATCGGATGTGCCGTTGGCATCCCGACTAACATGTTGCACCGAAAAAGAAGCAAAATTTTCCGCTCTCTCCCTAATTTCCTCGAAGATAGGCGTCACAAGCGACCTTGTGTTATGACGCGAAAGCCAGAGGTTCACCACCTCTAAACAGTCGACCTCCATCACCACGTGCGAGAAACCCCTCAGTTGGGCGAATATGACTCCTTCGCGTAACGCGAGCACTTCAGCGGTGAAGGGGTCGGTGATACCAGGTAAGGGCTTGCTCCATGCGCCTAAAACAGAGAGGTGCGACCGAGCTACACCGCCTCCTCCCCCTACCTGGTTCAAAACATCCACCGCTCCATCGGTATTAATTTTAACCCAGCCAGGTTCCGGTGGTCGCCAGGCATGACCTCCATTGGAGTTTGGTCGATCTTGCGGAAGTTCCAGTAGAGCCAGATCCTCCCTCGCCCTTTTGACCGCCTGAGTTGGGTTATAGCCATCCTC
The DNA here is from genome assembly GCA_039707655.1 of Elymus sibiricus. Taxonomy (NCBI): domain Eukaryota; kingdom Viridiplantae; phylum Streptophyta; class Magnoliopsida; order Poales; family Poaceae; genus Elymus; species Elymus sibiricus. The sequence continues at coordinate 482,017,651 of CM077671.1, read as the reverse complement.
ATCATGTGTCCAACGGTTCCTCGACGACCAAATTGCATGCATAATCGAAATGATCTTGCATCGATCCGTCATGGAGAACCTTGTGTCCACCACTAAGTCACGACACCAGGTTGCTGGATGTAGTGATGGTAGCTTCAGGTCCAAGACCTCCCTTGCTGCTGCCCAGAAACTCTTTGCATGAGAGCAATGCACTAAAGCATGCATTAGGTCCTCATCAACAGCTTTACAAAGATCACACACTGCTGTGATTCTTATATGTCTATATCTCATGGTGACATAGTCAGGGAGAATACCACGAAGAACTCTCCACCAGAATACACGAACTTTTGGGATTACTTTGAGCTTCCAAAGGGTTGTCCACAGCTGCTTTTCTGAAGATGAAGTCTCCGCTACCGTCCCTTCCTCTAGAGCACGATGCTCGTCACGAGTCACAAGAGCACGATAAGCCGTTTTAACAGTGTATTCACCCGATTTCTCAAAGGCCCAAGCCAGAAAATGTCCAACAATTTTATTAGCTGTTAAGCAACCAAACGTTGTATCCGTACCTGCAATGAAGGTGGTACAAAAAGAGATAGAGGTAGAGTGATAACAAACAGATACAAAAGGACAAATTGAGACCGCTGATCCAGCATTACGATCTCTCAAAGACACATGAGGAAGCCATCACTTATTAATAGTAACCCGGTAGGAAGCGCCTTGACGCACGGTGATTGTCTAAGGCAATGATCCAGCGTCAGCTGTTTCTCAGGGAAGCATTAGTCCAGTACAAAGAATCCTAACCCATACTAAAATAGCTATGTGCATGATTCGGGGAAATCAGCAAGAGAAGGTAAGTATCAGCAACAGAATGAACCGAGCGCATCAAGTATCCATCCGTAAACATATGCAAAAGGTATGTATCAGCAACAGAATGTTGATGGATATTCACGCACATAAATATCGCGATAGATATTTTTCCGAGTGCATTATCTATTGGAGTAGCTAGTTAGAAAAATAAGGTTCTAGAGCATATGAGACATCTACGAGGGATGTATCCTCAAATCTTAGCATTTCATGTGTCTTTTTTCACTTACTAATATTGTGAAATAGTGTCAATTTAGAAAAAATTATCCGACTCTGCGCCCCTCCTCCCAGGGGCAACACGGACGGTTCCTCACCCCACCGATGACGGCGTTCCTCCCATATCCATCCACCCCCTCGCCCCTGCCAAAGGATGTGTCCAGGCTAAGCCTGCATCGCCGGCGATGAGGCGGGACTCTGATTACCTTTATGATCCGGTTTCGAATTATATTTTTTTTTTCGAAAAGGGGGTTAACCCCCGGCCTCTGCATCAGAACGATGCATGCGGCCAATATATTAATAAGCAAATAGTTTAACAAAGTCTCCAAGTCTCAGAAAGTAAAACTGCTCACAAAGAGCTAAAAACAGGGAATCGGGATAGCCACAACCGGCGGCATAAAAATAGATAGGAAGCTAAACACCTATCCTACTACATGACCGCCATCCAAACCGGTTGAAGATAGCCCGTGCTACCGTCTCCCAGCGGATAGACCCAGTAACCATACGCTCTCTGGCATCCATCGGAGTGAGTAGCGACCACATACGGATCAACGTAGTGGCCCAGAAGATAACCTGCAAGAAATGAATATTTGTTGTTCTGTTAAAAACCAAATCGTTCCTGCAGTTCCATATAGCCCATGATAAAGCACATACGCCTACACGAATGTGTCTCGCTGTTTCTATGTCAACTCCATTTAGCCACGTCCCAAATAACGTGTGGATGCTAGTAGGAGGAGCAATGTTAAACGCTATATGGACAGACCGCCATAAAATTTTGGCCATGGGGCACTCAAGAAAGAGGTGTTTGATAGATTCATCATGATCACAGAAGCTACATCTTCGAGATCCTGACTAGTTACGTTTTGCCAAATTGTCCTTAGTGAGAATGACTTGTTTGTGGACAAACCACATGAACACTTTAATTCTTAAGGGCACTTTGCACTACTAGAAAAACGGCTATAGCTAATATGGACATTAATGGCGCACCATGATGGTGGTGCGCCACTGCTATATAGCAGTGGCGCACCAGAATCAGGTGCGCCATTGCTATTTTTTTACTAATGGCGCACCACTTGAGCAGTGCGCCATTGCTATTTTTTTTGTCCATCCTCCCCCCCCACCAGACATAGCAATGGCGCACCACACCTAGGTGCGCCACTACTATGGGTACATAGTAGTGGCGCACCTAGGTGTGGTGCGCCATTGCTATGTCTGGTGGGGGTGTGCCTGCGTGCGTGTGTGAGGTTAGTAATGGCGCACCCTCCCTGGTGCGCCATTGCTAGGGTTAGCAATGGCGCACCAGCGAGGGTGCGCCATTACTAACGTCTCACACACACACAAACACACACCCCACCACACACACACAAACACACACAAACACACAAACACACACCCCACCACACACACACAAACACACACACACACACACACACACACACACACCCGTGGATCGCCTTTTCAGTTTAAAAAAATAAAAGAAAATGATAAAAGATTCAAAAAAATAGATGCCCATGTGTTATGTGTTCTAGTTGTTAGGAAAATTAACAAACATGAATTTTGAATTTTTTTGCAAAAGGCCGCGCCGTGTTTCGGTAAAATGGCCGTAACTTTTGCATACGACCTCCGATGAAAAAGTTTTTTATATGAAAAAGCATCTACTCGAAAAGCATCTACGCCCGTTATCGATTTTTTAGAATCCTCAAAAACCTAACAGAAAAAAGTTACGATGCTTTTAAGATCTGGAGGCAAAAAAATAAAAAAAATAAAAAAAAAGTTAGCAATGGCGCACCAGTGCATAGTGCGCCACTACTATTTTCCCGCCTTCAAAATTCAAAAAAAATTAAAAATAGTAATGGCGCACCACACCTAGGTGCGCCATTACTAAGGTACATAGCAATGGCGCACCACACCTAGGTGCGCCATTACTAAGTCTAATTCGCCATAGCTTATATATTAACCCGTGCCTTCTTCCTCCTCCCCCCTCCTCCATGCCCTCTCTTTTCCCTCTTCTTCCTCCCCTCCCTCTCTCTTCTCTGTACAGGATCTGAGCAGGGGAGTACCAGATCCCCAGCGACCCCCTCCTCCGACCCTAGCGAGCAGCAGCGAGAGCAGATAGGTAAGGAGGGAGAGAGGAGAAGGAGAGCCGGGGCGGAGGTGAGCTCGAAGCTCCTGGCGGCGGCGTCCATGGCGGCTCCTGCGGACAGAGAGGTAAGGAGGGAGAGAGGAGAAGGAGGAAGCAGAGGGAAGGGAGAAGAGGAGGAGGGCGCGTGCGCAAGGAGGTCCAGAGGATGGCGGCTCGCGGCGTCCATGGCGGCTCGGGCGGCCTCCTGCGGACAGAGAGGAGAAGGAGGAAGGAGAGGGAAAGGGAGAAGAGGAGGAGGGCGCGAGCGTGAGGAGGTCCAGTGGAAGGGAGAAGAGGAGGAGGAGAGCGCGAGCGCAAGGGATCCCGGCGGCAGCACCCCTCTGCTCGAGCTCGCCCCCGCCCGAGATGCAGAACGAAAATTATTGGAAAAAAGGAAAAAAAAGAAAAAAAAACGCAAAAAAAATGGTGCCAGATCTAGATCCAGATCCAGATTTCAAAAATTTACCAGTGGCGCACCTACATTACTACTAATGGCGCACCTCACCGAAATAACAGTGGCGCACCTAGCAACTAGTAATGGCGCACCACATGGTGCGCCACTGCTAAGTGGATTAGTAATGGCGCACCAGAGGTGCGCCATTACTAACCATTACTAATGGCGTGATAGTAATGGCGCACCTATAGTGCGCCATTAATGGCCAAAATAGGTGCGCCACTAATGTGCTTTTTTCTAGTAGTGTTGACTTTCCAAATATGCACAGATCGAGGGATAGAGGCCGAGTTGATAATATCCAAATACATGGATTTTACCGAAAACACTCCATTCTTGGTTAGTTTCCAGTGTAACTGATCTGGCTGTTGAGAAAGGTGGACATCCATCAATCTTCTCACAAGATGTAGCCAAGCTTCCCAACGGTTTCCCGCTAAAGTCCTTCTGAATTGAATATTTAGAGGATTGGACTGTAATATTGTTGCAACATAGGCGTCTCTACGCTGAACAATATTATAGAGAGAAGGATATTGGATAGCTAGAGGCGTCTCTCCTAGCCACGTATCCTCCCAGAATCTCGTGGAAGTACCATTGCCAATGATAAACTTTGTCCTGTGGAAGAAGGCTGATTTCACTCTCATCAGTCCTTTCCAAAAAGGCGAATCGGTTGGTCTGACCGTCACCTGTGATAAGGTCTTAGAATGAAGGTACTTATTACGCAGAATCTGGGCCCATGTGGCATCGGTCTCTACAGATAACTTGTACAGCCACTTGCTGAGTAAGCACCTGTTCTTCACCTCTAAATTTTCAATGCCAATATCACCCTGGTCCTTTGGCCTACAAATAATATCCCATTTAGCAAGTCTGTATTTCCGTTTTAGCTCGTCACTCTGCCAGAAAAAACGCAATCGATAGAAGTCCAATCTTTTCCGTACCCCTACTGGTACCTCAAAGAAGGACAAAAGAAACATTGGCATACTCGTGAGCACCGAATTAATGAGAATTAGTCGGCCTCCATATGACATAAGTTTCCCCTTCCAGCAACTTAGTTTCTTTTCAAATCGATCTTCAATGCACTTCCATTCTTTGTTAGAGAGCTTGCAATGGTGAATAGGTATGCCCAGATATGTGAAAGGCAGCGAGCCCAACCCACATCCAAACAGTTGTTTGTAAGCTTCTTGTTCGTCTTTAGCTCTCCCAAAGCAGAACAATTCACTTTTATGGAAGTTAATCTTTAACCCTGACAACTGCTCGAATAAACATAACACAAGCTTCATATTTCTTGCTTTCGCCAGATCATGCTCCATGAAGATGATAGTATCATCTGCGTACTGTAGAATGGACACTCCACCATCCACTAGATGCGGGACGAGACCACCTACTTGGCCATTTTCTTTAGCTCTTCCTATCAGAATTGTCAACATGTCTACCACTATGTTGAACAAGATAGGTGACATCGGGTCTCCCTGTCTTAGACCCTTGTGTGTCTGGAAATAATGACCTATATCATCATTCACTTTTATTCCGACACTGCCCTTTTGCGTGAAAGAATCTACCTGCTTTCTCCAGGATTGATTGAACCCTTTCATTCGCAAGGCCTGCTGAAGAAATGGCCACTTAACCTTGTCGTACGCTTTCTCAAAATCCACCTTAAAAACCACCCCATCTAGTTTTTTCATGTGGATCTCATGGAGCGTTTCATGAAGGACCACAACCCATTCAAGGATGTTTCTGTCCGGCATGAAGGCTGTTTGAGATGGTTGCACCACACTGTGTGCAATCTGCGTCAGCCTGTTAGTCCCCACCTTGGTGAAGATTTTAACTGACATTAAGAAGACATATCGGTCGGAACTGCTCAATCCGTACCGCCTCTGTCTTCTTCGGGAGAAAAGTTATCGTTCCAAAATTTAAGTGAAATAGCTGCAAATGCCCAGAAAACAAATCATGGAACATTGGAAGCAAATCACCCTTAATAATATGCCAGCACCTTTTATAAAACTCTGCCGGAAAGCCATCCGGCCCAGGCGCTTTATTATTCTTCATCTGTGAAATCGCCTCAAACACCTCTTTCTCTGAAAACGGGGCGGATAAGATCTCATTCTCATCCGTCGCAAGTTGAGGGATATCCTTAACCCTCGACTCATCTAAGGACACAAAACTATCCTCAGGAGCCCCAAACAACTGCTTGTAATAATTGGTAATGTATAATTTTAGGTTCTCCTGACCCAAAATCGTCCCCTCATCTTGCTCAAGCTGGAAAATTTTATTCTTGCGATGCTTTCCATTCGCAATCATATGAAAGAATTGTGTGTTATCGTCCCCTTGGACGACTTTTCGCACTTTAGCTCTAAGTGCCCACTTCAATTCTTCCTCTCGCAGCAATTCTTTCAGTCTCAGCTTCGCCTCCACTTTAGCCTCCAGCTCTCTGGTATCTAAAATAGAGGACTCGGCCTTTAAATCTAAGGCATCTATAAGGTTAAGGAGCCTTTCCTTTTCGACCTTATAGACGCCGCTCAAATGTTTGGCCCAACCGCGAAGGAACTGTCTTAAGTGTCTAATTTTATTCTGCCATTTTTCTACGTTCGATCTCCCTCCTGAATCCTTAGCCCACTCCCGTGCTACCAGGTCCAAGAAACCTTCTCTCTCAAACCATGCTAATTCAAAAGAGAAGATATTTTTATTCCCCACATGAGTCGCCTCCCCAGAGTCAACAAGAAGTGGGGTATGATCAGAGATCGCTCGCGACGCCTGAACCGTCACCAGAGGAAACTTCTGCTCCCAATCCACACTGGTAAGAACACGATCCAACTTCTCATAAGTTGGATTTGGCAGTGTGTTGGCCCAAGTAAATTTTCTACCAGAAAGCTCGATCTCCCTGAGATCCAGACTTTCAATAATAGTGTTAAACATGAACGACCATCTGCCGTCATAGTTATCATTGTTCTTTTCATCCCGCCTTCTTATAATGTTAAAATCGCCCCCAACCAGAATTGGGAGCCGTTCATCTCCGCAAATACGAACTAGGTCAGCCAGAAAATCTGGCTTTAGCTCAGGCTGCGCAGCTCCATACATTGCCACCAGTGCCCATTGGAACCCATCAACCTTCGACCTAACCCGAAATTTAACCGCAAATTCTCCCAGAACAACGTTCCGAACCTCCAAAGTTTCGCACTTGACCCCAAGTAAAATCCCACCGGATCTTCCTCTTGGGGGTAAGCAATGCCAATCAAAATCAACTCCTCCCGATAAGGTGCCAAGAAACTGAGAGGTAAAATTGTCTCTACCAGTTTCAGAGAGGGCTATGAAATCTAACTTGTGCTCTATAGATGCATCCGCCAGAAACCTTCGTTTAGCCAAGTCTGTCAGACCTCTGCTATTCCAAAAGATTCCTTTTATTTTTCATCATAGAATTTTTTAGCAGTCCGGATCCTAGCACTTCTGTGCACAGCCGAAGCCGGATAAATCTTCCGGTTCCACTTGCGCTTAGGCTTGTTTTTCTCATCAACTCGGTCCATACAACCGAGCTCAGTGAGTTTACATGCCTCTGGATCGACGGGAGTTGAAACCTCCTGAGATTCAAAAATCTTGTCCTCCTCCGACCGGGCGGGAGAAGGCGCAAGGTCCTCACAAAGACTATCAAGAACCCTAACACCTAAAGCATCAATTTCCGAGTCAGTTAAAGGTTTAACAGCCGCTAAGTTTCTAATCATCTCCAGGGCTCGCTCCACCTCAAGATCAAGTAGGTCATTAACAGATTTAGCAATTTCTTTTCCATTACTACCTAGCGAAACTCCCAACTGATTTGCATTATTTATAATATCGCCCTCAAAAAAATGCAAAATAGAATTGGAAGTATTGACTGACAAACCTATAGTGACCTCAATGTCACGAAGCTTGGCCGCTCGCATGGCTCGCCCCAGCTGCAGGTCATCAACGTCAGGCCGATCCTGGAGACGGCTGCTCATCCGTCGACCTTCAGACCTGGGATCCGGGATCCCTCCGAAGGCGACGACCTCGTCCCGCGAAGGCCCGCTCGGGGTAAGGCCTCCTGCCCGACCCCCAACCGGTGTCTTAGTTGGCGAAGAAGGTGTGGGCGCGGTAGTGGGCGTACCTCCAGCCGGTACTGTGGGAGTGAGTGAGCGCAGAGCCTCCTGCTCGGCTGCCCCACTCCCCATCATACCGCCGGAGCGACTCGGGAGCGCCACGGGAGAGGTGGAAGCGAGGGCCTCCTGCCCGCGCCCCTCCCCAGCCTCGGCATCTGTCCCTGTGCCCGGAGCACCGCCGGCCTGGAAGGCCACCGGCGCGCTCATCCTCTCCATCGAGGCGGTGTCCCGAGTGACCGCTATGGGGGGAGTGGGAGCCACCTGCCCACACCCCTCCCCAACCTCGGCACCGACCCCGGCGCCCCAAACACCTGCCGCCGCGGGCACCATTGGGCTGGGCGCTCTCTCCACCGAGGCGGCCCCCCGAGTGCCCACCGCAGTGTATCCACAAACAAGGGCCTCCTGTCCCACAGTATCCACATCAGCAGCAGCCCGCGACGTAACTCTCTCCGGCCCGGAAAACACCCTAGGCGGAGAGCGGTGCGTCGGTGGTGATATAGAATCATGAAGCATCACCGGCGGTAGCTCGAGTTCCGTCGGATCATCCATCTCAACTCTGTTGCTCCATAACCGACTGGGAGCAGAACACGATCCAAAGGACCCAAAACGAAGTGTATTCATCGGAGTCGTGGAAGATGACGTCCCCTTGGCAGACTTATCCGCCTTAGAAGACTGCGAGTTCGGCCCCTTAGCCGACTCCCGTGGTGTGTTCTCAGACCCCTTGTTCTGATTCCCAGGGGCTCCATCCCCCTCAGTCGTATCCATATCCTGTTGCTCATCCCCCTCCTGTAGTACCGGTGTATCCTCGATCTCAATCTCTAGCTCGTACGTGACCCCTGCATGTGTCCACTTGACCACATCCGGCACAAACTCAATACTAACCACACTGACAAGTAGCCTCGCCACACCATGTGCACGAGTGAAAGGCATATCTACCTGTTTTGTCTTGCCAATGAGAGATCCCAAGCTCCAGGTTACCAAGAAGTTGTTCAGCGGTTTGGGTGGTGCACCCGAGAGACGTACCCAAATCTGATCTAAAGGAGTACCCTGTGGTTCTTTCTGCTTCCACTCGTCGAAAGCCATGATGATACTAGTATTCGTTACTCTGCACATGCCAAACTTAAGAATATGTAACTGATTCTCCTTAGTGGAAAAATCTACCTTGTAAGTCTGGTTCTCCAACTTGACAAGGTTCCACTGAAAGTAACCCGGTACCAACTCCCGCAACTGCTGCACAATCTGTGCCTCTGTCATGGACCCATTAGTCACCTTGACAACTGCTGGGAAGGAGCTCTCCATCACATGCAGCGATGGTGCCACATCAGGTGACTCAAAGAACATCAACTCCTGACAACAAACTCCGTATATATTGACCACCGGTTTAGGACCTGAAAGAAGCGGACACTCACCGGACATATGTTTCGACCTGAGGCAATAATCACAAAGCTCTGTAGTACAGTCTGCGACAAAGTGTCCCGGCTCGCCACATCTATAGCATGTCAGCTTCTTCTTCTTAATGGCCCACTTAGATAGTTTTTCACCATCCGATTTGTCCGTTCCCTTATCAGACCCACCATCAGCTGTCTTAGCAGCCACTGAACCGACCCCCGGAATGTTGACCGCCGCCAGAGCCCGGACTGTGTCTACAGCAACCTGGGGCAAAGTAGGCGAGGTCGTCGCCCCAGCAGCCGTGGCATCAACCGGCTCGGCTTGGGCCACATCAGCCGAATCGACATGCGGTGGTGGAGGTCGAGGTGGAGGCGGGCGCCGGCCCCCTCCTCTCCCACCGCGGAAGCCTCGGTGACCTCCCTGGTTATATCTGTTGTTAGGTCCAGCTACCCCTTCGACGAAATTTCTGGGAGGTCCTTGGAAGCCGCGCCCAGGTCCTCCGCCATTGTACCACGCATACCCGACACCACCTCCAGTGGATGACGAGCCGCGGTGTTGGCCTTCGCCGTAAGCGTCATATCCGTCATCGCCCCACTGACCTCGAGGTGGGTACCGATAGCCGTCTCCGCCGAAGTTCTCCCGGCCACCGCCATAGTGGTCGTCGCGGCCGCGCCCATTGTTCTGGCGCCCAGCAACCGGACCAGCAGCCAGCGGCCGCGCGTCCCGCGGCGCCTCCTGCTGCCTTGAGATACCCCGTCCCGGGGCCTGGGCGGCGGCGGCCCTTGCTGGTGGCGCTGCGGCGGGTGGAGGCGGCCCCGGCTTGGGAGGTGGCTGACCACCACGGCCGGCCATGGTCGACTGGAAGATGCCGACGGCCTGCCTGATCCGAACGGCCCGCCCAGTCCCAAGCGGAGGAAACCCCGGCGTCGCTACGCGAGGAACCCTAGCGGACGAAGGCAACACTCGTGCATGCGGCGGCTCTCGTTCCAAAGCGATTACATGCAACGAGGGTTCGATCGACGTACGAGGTTTCGTGGCTTGGGTCCCTAACTGGGCCGTATACCCAGGTTCATTAGAGCCCACGACCTCCGAAAACCTCGACCCCAACTCCTGGCCCAACAACGATTTCAAATGTGCCCTTCTGGCCGTTCTGATCTCGTCGGCCGACGTAACCTTCGGCGGCGGCGGCGGCCGCCCCGGCGTCCGCCTCATCTTCCCTCTCTTCTTCTTAGTAACAAATGTCCAATCAGCCGGAATGAAGTCTGACAACGTGTGTAGTGTTCGGGTTACCTTCGGGATCGGCCCGATCCATGGCTTGAGCATTGGCTTTGCCTGCTTCAGTATCTCCTTTGTCCGGCAAAGAACAGTTGTCCGGCGATGAACGGTTGTGGAGACGATCCCCGACGGCTTCTCCGCCACAGAAGTCTCCACCGATGCCGATGCCGCCGTAGTCTTGCCCTTGCCTTCCTTGCCTTCGGCGACCTCATCCACCTCGCTTTCCTCGTCGTCCTCGTTATCCGCGAGTACCCAGAAACGGCCTCCGACCCGTGGATCCGGCTTCCCGTCGTCGGACTGCGATGACAAGTCGACGAGCTCGATCGCTTCCACCGCATCAGGAACCACCTGCACGCGATGATCCACAACCACATCGTAAATATCAATACGCAAACGAGAACCTACCGTGATCCGGAAGTCGCTCGCTAGGTAGTCGCCGGCAAGAATATCGTAGTCCATATCCAGCACCGTTGTCCAGTGAGAAGCCGGATGGTGATGCATACGCCCGTCGATCCACTCCCCATGCCGACGAACGTCGGTGAAATGCACAGCCCACCGCTCCGGGATCCCCCCATCCGCACTCCCCCCCTCCTGGATCTCATCTCGACGGGAGGATCCGCCGAGATCTACCTCCGGCGGCGACGCGAGGAGAGGCGGCGACGAGGAGAAACACGGCGGCGGCGGCGGCGGCAAGTCAGCGGGAAGCGTCGGCGGCGGGGACGTGGTCTGCAGCAAGTCCAGCGCCTCCGGCGGCCGCGGGCGGTCTCCCATCTGCATGTCGAATTATAGATAGCCCCGTAAATTTTTTCCAGGGAGTGACCCTGGGTATCGAACCCACGGTAGGGCGTGCTCTATGACAAAGATTCAAGCAATTTAATGTTCGCGTAAAATTTTCTAGTTTCTCGAACCTTTTAAATAACAAAACAGTTTTAGTGTAAACAATGATGTGAAATAGGCATGGGTATGAGGATTTATACTTACAACATTATACTTATGTGTGGGATCTCGTCGCGATTTACAACATGGTTTTGCTGGACACCCGTTACAATATGCTCACAACACGATGAAGTGGGGATGTGTCCAAAGTAAGTAACGACCTGTTAGTGACCTGTATCTAGAGTCAGTCGTCCAACCGCAAGCCCTTATCAACTCGCGGATTATTCTCAGTTATTAGAGATTCCTCAAGACAAAAGCATTGGGTGTTTAATGACTACACCTCATATATCCCCAAGAAAATGAATTTTGTTACCATACTAGTAATCCTTATTATCATCAGTTTTTAGAATAGTGTTCCACATATTCCCACTTCTTACCTTCTAATCGATCTACGGAATCTCAGGTACCTAGATGGCCTTAGAATGAGAAGAAGACAAAAGATAACTTCGTTGTGAATCACACATACAGACAACGTCAATTAAGTAATGTCATCCGACGATCTTGTGCACAAATGCGTATGGTTGCAAGGCCATGCCTCAGTCCATTGCCTTAAAGAATTAATCACACACCGCGATCAGATCACAAGGAGAAAACATAATAGACGATATAAAGATGAATGATTGATTGATAAATAGTCTTACAATATTGTTGATTGCGATGCACCAATTATAAGTTTGGCTAACTCGGGAAGAATGTATACAGTGGTGAGGAAGGTGGTGGTGATGGAGATGAGATGGAAAATGATAGTGGCTAGGGTTTCTGAATGGCTCCTCGTGGTGTTTCGTTGCTTTGGTACACTAAAATCTAAAAATAATACTAAAATATCTCAAGAAAATAAAAAATATTTTTTTTTGCAACAAACATTAATGTGTTTTCACATGCGTACAAATTTTCCTGATGGAATGACATTTGTGGAGGTCTAGACAAAAAAGGCAAAATTGATGCTTGAAAAAGATTGTTTTTGAAGCATTTTGGAGCATCATTTTTTCCCAGACAACCCTGCATATAATTTCATTGCAAAAGTTTGCACGCAACAAATCGTTGTTTGTTGTGATTTTTCTTATAGAATTTCTTTTAAATTTTTAATGTAGCAACAAGAATGTATGCAAGCTCGTGCTCACAAAAGCACTTTGGAGCGCCTTTGATCATGTGTAACATGTATTCAGAAGTCAAAAGACAGAACTGATCCCTTTATCATCAGGAAATCACGACACGACGGCTACAGATTTCTTATATTATTCAAGTTAGCAGCCATGGTGCGGCCTCCCTCGGTAGAAGGATGGCGTTCAAGATGCCGCGACCCATTCCAAGCTGAGAAAGTGTGATGAACTGATCTTCGGCATAAAGAAAGGGATCATCGACTAGCTATTCCCCAGAAGAAAAACATGCCGTCTCCATCCCAGAAGGATATGACCTGCGCAGACGTGCAGTGCTGCAAATCAAACCAAATTGAATCTTGGCGCCTCCTTCTTAATTTGGAGTAGCTAGCTAGGAAAGCAAGCATGTGTAAAAGCGAAGGCAGGGACGTAATGGTGTACAGACCATTCGATATGTAATGAAGCGAACTAACGCTTATTTTAGCTATGTAATCAGTTTAGCCGTTGTTCAACTGTTTATACTAATGATATTGTTAAGTTTCATTGTGTACTTGCCACAATTAGGACTGCTTTGATGTACGAGATAAAAAGAAGAGGTTACTGCAGGTATGAAGGCGCGCTGCTGGTACATAACAGTAACGTGACCTGGGCACGCCACTGATAACTAATTCGCACGCACCACTAATGAAGATTTCTACAGGGATGGTTGCCTGAACCTATCGTATGTCGCTGTTTTTATTTCTTTGTACCAGAGGGGAAACTGCTACCTTGCTCTGCGTGATCATGAACACGCACCTTCATTACTCCCAAACCAATGCGTCGCCTCCATTACTCCCATCCGATGCCTCGCCGCCTTCCTCGCTTGCTCCTACCGATGTTGCGCCTCTCCCTCTCCCTCTCTATATAAATGACTTCCCTCTCCATCCAATCCCTCCCCAGTTGCTCCTCCTTTCCCCTCCATCCAACGCCAAGTGTAGCCGCCGCAACCCCCCCCCCCCCCCCCCCCCCCCCCTCCCACCCAGCCCATGGAGAGATTATCCCAACCAATTCATCCATGGAGACATATGATTTGCAATTTGGCAGAGGGACCCCTTCCTAGCAGATCATGTCTGACGAGATGGCAGGCAGCCTCCTCTCCCTCCCTCCATCCATCTCCACTGATTACGTACTACTCGTCAGGTACTTACTAATTCTTCTTCACAAGTTATTAATGTTGCAGGCTTGCAGCCCCAACTAGTATGTCTCTGCGGGTTGATTTCATCTCTGACTGACTGTCTGCCAAATCCTTGAGGCTAGGTGCATGCATTTCTTATTAATTTCTAAATCACACCTAATCTAGCTCTCCAATGACATGTCAAAGTTTCCTTAATTACTTGAGCCACATGAATGAACTCATTCAGACTCAAAGGCGGCTGCACTGTAACTGAAATACATTTGTGGCCTTGAAATAGGAAGTATGATGATGTATTGCAAGGAGAAGAGATATTCATGCTACACGTATGATAATTCTCCTACGGCTTTGGTCCGAGAGTTTACGTCTACCTGTTTGTCAGTGGAATCAGAGTGTGTAACACTGTTGAATTGTTTTTTGTGTGAAAGCATGTGCTTCACTATTTCTTCACTGTAGAATTGTTTTATGTGTGAAAGTGTGTTGCATGTATGGAAACAAAGAGGCATCTTGTGAATCCATGACCGATTATGTTATATCAGTCCATACCTTGCTTTTGTGTGAGAGCATGTGCTTCTCTGTTTCTTCATGCGTCTTTCAAGTAAATGTGGTATCCAACTAATGCTCACTTTATATTATGCCTTAACCATGGCCAGTTTGGTGTTGATGAGTAGTTCTTGAGGAAAAACACTATGTCCGTATCCTTTTTCAACTTTATCTTATAAGAAGCGTCCGAGTCTGTCTTAAATGCTGGAAACATGCTACCGCGTTGTGCAGAGTTAATATAGTACCTCTCTCTTTATCTCATCACCCTTGAATGTTTTCTCGTCTTAGATTACCAAGGAACCATTCTTTCTTTTTTTCCTTTTTGTTTTTAATCTTCAGTAAGTATTGCTTAATATGATTTCTTCGTTTGCTTGGTAGAAGCTAATAAAGTTAGTTGTTGTTGCTTATGGTACAAGGGAAGACATTGAGCTTCTGTTTCCTTTTTCCGCCTCCCCAAAGCCTAACAGAGTTAGCTAAAGGTGTGAAATGTAAACCACAAAACTAGCAAGTTCTTTCCATTGACACCTAGAACACACATTTTGTCTCCAGGCTTGTAGTTTTGGCATAATTACTACAAATAATTAAACCAATCATATCGTTTCTAACCTTGAAGTTAGTTGCATTAAGCTATGTATAGCTGTAGCAATTTTGTCAGAACCTTGAACTTAGTTGCCTGAACAAACCTTATTACATTATCACTGGTTAATGTACAGTGCATTATTTTGTAGTAGAAATAACTAGATATATTTCCTCTGACAGAAGCTGAAACTAATGAAGGGCTTGGCAGGGATCTGAGTAGGTAGCTACACTTCAACTTTCTTTCATGACCAACTAAAAGTCTAAAGCGATCAGCCGGCCGTGCAGTAGTTGTAACTTGTGATGGCATGAAGTGTTTGCCTGTCTTCCATTTGAATTACGAAATACAAGAAGACATGTCATTCTTCTCATCGCGTTATGCTACCAAAATTTTGGCCTTGTTTGTAAGAAAACAAAAAACTTTATGGTGTGTAGGTAGTTGCTGAAGGGCTTGGCAGGGATCTGAGTACAACCTTCATGGAAAGGGATTGTTGGTCGAGTTTATGATTTGGGTTTGAGTTAGCCGGTAAAAATTACAGGAGTGAAACTTATGTGGTATGCACGCCGGGGAAGTGAATGAGATCATTTGTGAGGATGGGATTCTTTTGGAAGATGGGGTTGCTTCCCCTTGTGTAACTAGAGAGTGTCGTTGCTGAATTCGATTCTGCTATTAAACGGCAACAAGAGTGTAAATTGTTTTTTTTATACATTGTTTTCCCGGTGTGCATAACATGTGGAAGATGTTATAGGACACTTTCTGACTTCGTCAATCATAGTTTGGTGAAGAGGAGGTCATGACATCCCGAAGAAAACGTCCCGAAGAGGAAAGAAACATCCCGAAGGCGGGGTGGTACACTCACACACCCAAAGATCAGCCAACGTTTAAAACACCTAACCAAACGTCGACGTGGGAGCGTTGGTCTTCCTTGAACCTAGCTCGTTAGAGAACCACTAGCTAATCCCGTGAAGAAAAACATGCCGTCTCCATCCCAGAACGATATGACCTGCTGCAGATCAAACCAAACTGAATCTTGGCGCCTCCTTCTTTGGACTAGCTGGCTAGCAAAGCAAGCATGTGCAAAAGTGAACGCATGGAAGCGTATACCTCTAGGCAAGGACGTGTGCGTGTCATATATACTCCCTCCGTTCCTAAATATTTGTCTTTGTAGAGATTTCACTACGGACTACATACGGATGTATATAGACATAATTTAGAGTGTAGATTCATCCATTTTGCTTCGTATGTAGTCCGTAGTTGAATCTTTAAAAAGACAAATATTTAGGAACGGAGGGAGTATATATATATATATATATAGATCAATAGGATTGCAATTAGCGGGCAGGTTAGTCAGTAGGGCTGACCCCTAAGCCAAGCTATACAAAGATAAGGATCACCTGTGACAACCTCCCTTGTACTTGTACAACACATGAACACACGCACACACTTCACGTAAAAGTTACATATGACACGTACACATATACAAGCCTATCGTTTAAGAGCATGCACCTGTGGATCGCCTAGCTATAAATGCATCTCCAGTTCGTTCATCCTCTTCCATATCTCACCCCCTCTCGCTTAATAGCCCGTCTTGTCTTAGTAGCTTTACATCCATGGCGGCACAGATGGCGAAGAACGTGGACAAGCCGCTCTTCACCGCAACGTTCAACGTCCAGAGTAGCTCCGCCGACTACGTCACCTTCATCAACGGCATCCGCAACAAGGTCCGTAACCCGGCACACTTCTCCCACAACCGCCCTGTGCTTCCGCCGGTCGAGCCCAACGTCCCGCCGAGCAGGTGGTTCCACATCGTGCTCAAGACCTTGCCAGCCAGCACCGGGCTCACGCTCGCCATCCGTGCGGACAATCTCTACCTGGAGGGCTTCAAGAGCAGCGACGGCACCTGGTGGGAGCTCACCTCCGGCCTCATCCCCGGCGCCACCTACGTCGGGTTCGGCGGCACCTACCGCGACCTCCTCGGCGACACCGACAAGCTGACCAACGTCGCTCTCGGCCGGCAGCAGATGGCCGACGCGGTGACCGCGCTCTACGGGCGCACCAAGGCTGACAAGACCTCCGGCCCGAAGCAGCAGCAGGCGAGGGAGGCGGTGACGACGCTGCTCCTCATGGTGAACGAGGCCACGCGGTTCCAGACCGTGTCGGGGTTCGTGGCCGGACTGCTGCACCCCAAGGCGGTGGAGAAGAAGAGCGGGAAGATCTCAAACGAGATGAAGGCCCAGGTAAACGGGTGGCAGGACCTGTCCGAAGCGCTGCTGAAGACGGACGTGAAGCCCCCGCCGGGAAAGTCGCCAGCGAGGTTCACGCCGATCGAGAAGATGGGCGTGAAGACGGCGGAACAGGCGGCCAACACGCTGGGGATCCTGCTGTTCGTCCAGGTGCCGGGTGGGTTGACGGTGGCCAAGGCGCTGGAGCTGTTTCATGCGAGTGGGGGGAAATAGGTAGTTTTGCAGGTACACCTGCAAGGGTATTGTAAAAAGTCGAATAAACATGTCACAGAGTGACAGACTGATATAAATAAATAAATAGATAAACATGTCACAGAGTGACAGACTGATATAAATAAATAAATAAATAAATAAATAAACATGTCCAGTTTATGTTGTGTCCAACCATAAAATTGTTGTCCAACATATCTATTGCATATGCACATATGAGAAGGGCCAATTGAAACCGATCGATCGATTTCCTGGGGGAGAAGGTGCAGAGTTTTGAGACCGAGACCGTACCAACACAGTCGGGTATAGCAATCTCGACAAGGCTGAGCCAAGACCTTGCCGGAGACAAAGGCGACAAAGCTGATTGTGGCGCCACCAGTGCCGACGAGGGCAAGGGTTCACATGTCTCGGGGTGTTAAAACTAGAGTGGAAGTGCATACCTCCTGATCAAGCTATCGGTCGAGCTGATTGATCCTAAGTTTCCTCCTCTAACCCTAAACATCTAGGGAAAACTTTTCCCTCAACACTTCACCAACGAGCCTGTGGATTGGCCTCCGTTCTGCTTGTGACATTTAAACTAGAGTGGAAGTCTGTGACATTTAAAAGATGTCCCATCTTTCAAAAATGTGTTTGTGAATTTTTAAAAAGTACTAACACAATCCGAAACAATAATTCACATAATTTTGAAAAACATTGTGCTGTTTATTTATTTTATAAATTGCAAAAGAATATTTGCGTCATTTAAATGAAATTGTACCATTATAAAAATCGTCACATTTAGAAAAAATGTTCAAAGAGTTTAAAAAATGTTTGTGGCATTCAAAAAATATTTGTGACATTTTTAAAAAATGTTCACGTGTTTCTATAATATGTTCCTGACATTTCCGGAAAAAAATTATACAATGCAGAAAAAGTTCGTGACCTCTTCATGCTCTACCTTGCTCCGCCATAGCCCACATGATGCAGTGTAGTACATATACCCTCTTCAAAAAGAAGAAGCAGTAGTAAACATACCCTTCGATTTGCCACCTCTGAAACGAAAACACGCCCGCATGATACACATGTTGCGAGTATAAAAGATGGTTGCTGCAGCCATTTACTTTTTCTTTTGGCCGTGTTCATTCTTAATATTTTAACTATCTTTTGATATCATGTTCTTGCATAGGCTGGGTGCAATTGACAACTCCTTGATATTAATATATTCTGTTTATTTAAAGTGTACATATTGCTATTCTTTTGTATGTCAGTTGCAGTGTTTTAAAAACTGCTTTGTACCATTAAAAAAACTAAACGTGTATTTGTAAATGTTTAAAATTTATTTGAGAAACTGTTCAAACATGCGTGTATTTTTAAAAAGTTTATACAATGTAAAAAATATTCATATAGTTTTATAAAATGTACTGAACCATTCTAAAAATGTTCCACGTATATTCAAAAAATATTTAACTGATATTTAGAAAAATCAAAACAGTATTTGAAAAAAATGTCATCATGTATTTGAAAAATGTTCAACTTGTCTAAACTCATGTATACGGAAAATGTACAACGAGCATTGAAAAAACAAATGAAAACCATAAGAAAATACAGAACAAGACAGAAAAAAACTAACAAGAGAATGAAAGCATATAGAAAAACCCAAAAAGAAAGAAAAAACCCAATTAAACTGGAAGAAAACCGATGAAAAGCAAAAGAAAAACTCAAACAAAATGGAAACCGAAGAAAACCACAGATAATACCCACATAAAAGGAAGAAAAGGAAAACAATCTAAGAAAACAGATGTAAAGCATAAAGAAAACACGGAAAAGGAAAGAAAGAAAGGAAAAATAATGAAAACCGATTAAATAATAAAGAAAACACATAGAAAAGGGAGAAAAAAACTATTTAAAATTGATGAAACCCCACAAAGAAAAACACAAAAGGTAGAAATAACCAATAAAAATCAGACCAGTTCAATCAATAGACAGCAAGAGAAGAAGAAAAACTAACCTACAATGATCGAGCAAGCGAAGTGCGCTAACTAGAAACACATTTGCTGAGCCAACCCATACGCGCGAATGCTAGAGGTGAGAGCTGCATATATATCACAATAAGCCCTCACGCATAGAAGGTCGACCTACTAGCTATGCTTGGCACACTGTGAGGAAAAATAACAAGAGAGTGCCTCCCCTATCTAATCTTAAGGCGCTTGACTATTCTACACCTGACTGAGACTTTGTTAAGTTTCAGTCGATCAAGATTTAGCAAACTGTATTCTCGTGGTTTAACATCAATCGTGTTTAACATGTATACCTTAAGACGCTTATAAAAATTAGGCGGCATTGTCTAACAGGGTATTTTTGACTGGGCCCATTTGTCGGACCAACATGGCATGTCTACAAGGACATATTCTAAGGTGGACGGGGGGTCATACTTGTCAGCCCCGCATAGTATGCCTACATGGACTGTATTCGAAGGTGGATGGGGGCCCCATCGGTTAGTCTCGCATCTTAGGTCATCTCTAGCAGATCTCCTAAAACTTATATTTGAGGACAAAATGTGAGTTTTAGAAGCTAAGCACTAGCTAACAGATCCCCTAAATCCAAGTTCACCACAAAATTAGTCCCACACCCTAAAAACCATACCCACATGGTCATATTTTGTTCAGCACGCCGCCCTGGACTAAAAGTAGGAAAACTATTATGCGGCCCCCGCGCCACTCCTGTGATGTACACCTTATCACCGGCCGCTCACCGGGCCACTCCACCATCGTTGGCAACTGCCCTAAGCCACGCGATAGCGTCAACACGATTTGCCCCACCTTCTCCTTTGTCGTCGGCTCCGGATTTGGCTGAATTAGCCGTTGCCGCTGCCATTGTCGCAAAGGTCAGATCTATCACTGGCGAGCCCCAATGTGGCCGAATATGGAGGCATACGAGGGTAGGAAAGCAAATGCAGCCCGCTGTGCGAGCCCACGTCGGCTGACGATGCCAAAACGATCGTTCCCAATGGCCACCGTCGATGCCCTCCCCTACGTACTACAGGATTCACAGGCTATGCTGGCAAAGGCCCGAAAACCGTCGGCATAGGCTATGTCGACGGTGGGTTGTCGGCATAAATTGCGTCGGTAAACCACCCTTGCTCGTCGGCATAGGAAAATCGTCAGCATAAATAACCTATGTCGACAGTGACCATCGGTATATATGCCTGTCGGCAAAAAATATTAGCGGACACACGTGCACGCTGCAGATGCTGCCACGTGGCGGCATCTATACCGTCGGCATATATAGGCCACTAGGCAGCATCTGGTGGCTCCAATGGGTTCTACGCCAACGGTCACGGTCGGCGTACATTGGAGCTTTGCTGACGACAACTCTTTGTCGACGGCTACCGTCGGTTTGTCTGTGTGATTTGTCAACGGCCACCGTCGGCATACCCCTAGCTTTGCCGACGGCCCTCATTTGCCGATGATTTTCATCTGGTTGTCGGCTTAGCTCGATTTATGTCGACGGGGCCTGTCGGCATATTCAATGATTCCTGTAGTGATGTTCTCGTCGGGTCAATGTTGAGCTTGCCGCCGAGTCGTAACGAGTCTTTTCAATGCAGCAGCGGCTGTGTTGCCTATGTTTCCCCAATTCTAGCGTTGGTGCTCCTTTGCGGCTGCAAGTATTCGGTTGTTCAAAAAACATCGAACGCACGGAGAAATCACAAACGAGACTTCTTTGCTTGTGGTGGCCAAAAAAGCAGGGTATAACCCAAACCCCTTTTTATGTTTGCAATTAGATATAAACGAGAATTGCGTTGCTCTAAACATTTCACACACGCAGAGAGGTTACAGCTGCAACATGTGGATATGTGTGGCTCTCCGCTCTCGTAACGTTTTATGTAAGCCAACTACTCCCTGTGTACCTAAATAGTTCTCTCCAACTATAAAGTATTATGGTACAGAGGAGTACTTGACTATTACTATCGATCACTGAGAGAGAAGTTAGATGCAAGCCGAAATAAAAAACAAAGCAAGACCAAATCAACAAGAACTTCCTTAGGTGTTTCCTCTAATACGAAGATACATATTTCGATCATCTACAGCCACTTTCCATTTTTAACCAAGAGCTTTTCAGCAGTCCCGGTCAAATAGCTTGAAGGCTGCGTCGTCGCCCATGGCTACGATGCGAGGCTCCATCTCGATCCGACTCACACGGCGGTAAGCGACCTGCACGCCGAACCCGCTGTAGAGCTGGCCGTCCAGGAGCGCCGCGTCCCGCTCCGTGGTGGTGCAGACGTAGAAGTCTCCGTCCGGCGTCTCCGACATCTTGAAGGAGCCGCTCCCGAGGAGCGACATGGTCGCCGCGGTCGCGACGAACAGGCGCCTGGTCTCCTCCGTGGCGCCGGTGAACCTCACCAGCAGGACGTTCTTGGCTTTGCCCTTTCCCGGCATGGAGAAGTAGGTGCGCACCGCGGCGACGCCGTCGACGACGACGGCACAGTGCGCATCCTCCGTGTAAGCGTGCGGGACGGAACCCTCGGTGCCGGTGGTCGACCTTGACCTTGACCTTGACGCCGCGGCCAGGGACAGACGACGGCGCTTGGCCTTGCTCGTGCCGCGCCCGCGCGTAGGAGTAGGACCCATCCAGCCGGCGCTCTCCGAGTCCGACCACTGCAAAAATCAACAGCAGCTGAGACCTCAACGGGCGTCTTGAGACAAATTCCGGCCAGTACCAACCTCTCCGTCGTCCTTCCCTCCGGTGGAGGGACTTGACATGGCAAAGCTTCTCTGCCGCCAAGGCTCCAACAAGTAGGAGGTAAATTCCGCCGTGAATTCGGTCTGATATATCAATGGCGCCTGCTCGTCCATACGTTGAGTACCGTCGGTTAATTCCGAGTGGTGATGGTGATGTCTGCTTCTGATTGAGTGTGCCGGTCGATACGGCCGAGGTGGCCGGCATATATTTTCTGGCAGAGGTTTTTATGTTTTTATTGCAAAATCAACAAAGTTAGCAAGAGTCGACAATTTTGGTCAAGAGCAACAATGGGTATTTTCTATTTTGGGGGATGTATCGCAACGTGACGGATGTGCACTCGTCTTTTGGTACAATGATCATGTTTTGCCATAACGTACTTCTGATTCAAAGACGGAATGTGTGGGGGCTGTCAATGTGGACGGCAACTTTGGATTGTTAGCCAGGTAGTGAAAAGGGTGTTGCTAGAACTCAATCGGATGAGACTTAGCGAAGTCTCAATCGAGTGACGTTAGCACAGTTGTGTCGCTGCAAGCGGCACCGTTGGATGCTGCAAACGGTGACAACAAATCTTGCAATAGTTTTGCAACCAACGACAACTGACGTTACAACTGGTGTGACTAAATGCTACATCTGTCAATGGCGGATGTTGCGACCGATGAGACGATGTGCTACGAACGACGAGGGAAGATGTTGTGACCGGTGAGAATACATGCTACAACTAGCAATGGTGGATGTTGTAACCGGTAGGATGACATGCTGCAAACGGTGGGATGAAATGCTGCAAGGGATGTTCAGTCCAACATGAATCTTCATGTAAAAATTCAACGGCTTAGCAATCGACGGAGACTTGGTTAAATCTTAGTCGACTGAGTTTTGGCAAGCCCGATTGAACAAAGTAGCCTTTGCCATTGTTTATCATGGTTTACTTTGGTCGCCACGTGGCTTCCGTTAACATATGTGCTCTATCTCATCCTTTCATATTGCCATCGCCTCCATTATTCTTGACTCCATGATGAGCTCTATTAACTTTTAATGAGTCCATAGATCCTTCCTAACCAAACAAATCCGGTTACCGCAAAAAAACGAGGTGTGTCTAGCTCTCATCTAGATGAGACCTAACTAAGTCTCATCAAGTCCTACTCATTTAGAAGCAGAGTGGCGGGATCACCTCCGATTGACTAGGATCATTACTATTTTCCTCGATAAAGAGTGTTTAGTTATTATCTCATAACAAAGCATTAAGGGGATACAAACTCGGTGAGCACACATCTCACCTCTGGGCTAGTAAGATGCAACAGCCGACACCAACACACACAAGATATCACACCAGCAAAGAGCAAAGTCGTACATGACCAAGCAAGAAAATCTTATATGACTTCGTCTTATGGCTGATCTCAGTAGACACCATTGAGTAGCTAACACGTGGATTTACGAATCTTAAAGCAAGAAAAAAAAACCAACATCATCTTCCCCACTACCAAATCATTAGGACTCCGCACGATGGCGAGTTTCAACCGGCACGGCAAGACGCGACATGATTTTTTCTGTACCGACGTTGGTGGGGTGTGTGAGCATCTTCGACCTGCAAAGTTCACCGGAGATGGGCAACAAACTGAAGTTCCACTCCGGTTCGCCGTCGCTGGCTGGTGTGTGGTTTTTCTTCAGGAAGCCCGATATGGTTTTATTATATAACACCACCACGAGCACTTGTGTTCCTCCATGTTTAGTTTCTTTTGCATCCCCGAGGCCCTGGTTGAGCTGCGTGTTGTGCTCTCATGCGTCGCGATTGAGTGCGACGCGCCGACGCCTGGTGCTCAAGACATCAGAAACTAGGGGAATGGAATAACCGATAATGGAGTTGGGTCCTTTGAGATTCGTGAGTCCATGTCGCCCGAAGAAATTGGTCCACACGGATGTAGCTGTACAACCAGGTCGTATAAGATTTTTCTTCCCAGACCAACACTATGCCTACAGGAAGGGAAAAATAAAAAAGATCAGAAAATGAGCAACACTGGTCATCTCCGAGCAGCTGCAAATCCAAACAAATGTAACTATTTGGTACGTGAGGTATACGCAATGCTGATTAGGCTAGAGCCCTCAAACAAAATGGAAATCAATTCTTAATGAGGCCAAACATAATGTTTTGATTGACCTACTCCTAGTATCTGCATCATCCTCTAATTATCCAATTATCCAATATGCTGATGATACTATTTTGGTGCTCCCAGCCTGTTCAATCCAAATTCAACATGTGCAAAGTCTGCTTTTACACTTTGCTGCCTACACTGCATTAAGAGTGGATTATAGCAAATCCCTTCTTGTTCCCATTAATGTTTCCCTACAAAAGTTCCAACAGCTCACAAGCATTCTTGGATGCTCCGGGGGATCACTGCCTATCAGTTATATGGGTGTCTCCTCTCCTTAACCAAGCCTAGTGTTGGAGATTTTATTCCCTACATGTAAAGGATTTAGAGAAGTCTCTCTGGTTGCTCTACCTTCCTCTCCTATAGGGGAACACCAAATCTGATCAAATCAGTTTTCACCGGTCTGTCAATTTCATCATGTACTCTTTAGAGCTCCCTAAGGCTGCGCTTGAACAAATTAACAACTATTTAAGACACTATTTTTCAAGAATATATGGCATGGAAGACAGAGGTTCAAACATCATTGCTTGGAATTGGTTAATTGTTGTAGCCTTGTTGATTTATTCTTTTCTTCTCCTTGTATATATATTTGTAACTCTTTTTATATTATATTATAATGGAAAAATATACCGTAGAGTAATTGGTCTACAGTCAAAGCTTAAAAAATGGAAATAAATTTATATGTTTGCCGTGTGTATGAAACACAGGGTTTGCCAAAAAGAAATGTGACCTTGGTTGATAAACCCATGAGCATGTGCTCGATCACATGAAAATTCCTCGGCCGGCTCAAGCTGCACATTCTCCACGCACATGTGCATGAAAATATCATCAAGTCTAAGAAGTTCTCCATTTTTCTTAATTTTTCACATGGGTTAAATTCATAATTTATTACTCATACTCTTGATCAACTTTAGTCTCCTGGTGACTTAAGAATCAATCGACAGCTTGAAGGTTTGGAGGGTAGATGTACTCCAACCAATCAAATCCTAGGTTTGACACCGTGTGTCTGGTTAATGTAGAATATTATTTCTCGATGTCTATGGTTTTCAAAGTTTTCCTGGCCGATGTCCAGAGCAAGAAATAATAAAGTTTATGATCCTAAAACATTTACAAAAATAACAAACTTTATGAGACCATAGGGAGTACTATGTGATTATAAAATATCAAACGGTTCCTATATACGAACACAAGTCCATGTGCATCATTTTTGTCACTACAAACAAGGTATGTGTATTCAATCCAAGTTACCTTGTACAATAAAAAGACCATGGTACGTACAACACATTTGCCATGGTATGTAAAAAACATACAATTCCCATAGGATATAAAATACAAATATCAAGGCAAGTACAATTTATTTTTCATGTGACCGTAGAAAAACATTTTAAAAAAATCCCATGATTTTGAAAATCAAAGACTATGACATGTGAAACTACAATATATTTTATTTTTTTGGCATGTGACCATTACATATTTCCACAAAAAGTTGGTCTCGTTTGTGGAGCAAAAGTACTAAACTTGCAGTGTGGAAATTTTTAAAAGTTGTAAAGTTGCCATCATTTACAAAACAACAATTATCTAAATGTGCCGCATGACAAAAAGGAGAAAAGTTTGTAAAAAAAATCCATGATTTAGAAAAAATATCAAAAAATTCTCATGTGACTACAAAATTTTGTTTGAAATTTGCCATGTGAGCATTGCCATGATTTAGAAAAGACATTATAAATTTGCCATGTGACATTGCAAATCTATTTAAAATATTTGCGGGAACAGAAGAAAAAACTGAATTTCCGTTTGTAAGCAGTACAAAGAATGGCCCTTATAAAGTGGCCCATATACCCCGCAAAATCTGCCCAGAGAAAATGTAGCTCAAGCTTTGCCATCGACACGAGGGTATAGAACTTGTCATCTCACAAGGAAGTATGCGCAGAATTTGACATACCAAAGAAAAGGAAAAGCGTAGAACTTGACTGGAGAACTGTGCACACACGTGTACGCCCAAGGTTGTTAAATGTACTCCCTCCGTTCCATAATGTAGTGCGTCTTCGGTTTTCGAGCTTGAGCTTTGATCATGAATTTGACCAACGAGACCGATTAGTGGTATAGTTTTTGCTCCCGCCGCAATCGGTCTCGTTGGTCAAATTCATGGTCAAACTTAGATTTTGGGAAGCGCGGGCGCACTACATTGTGGAACGAAGGGAGTATTCGGTAGTTGGTATTTAGGTGGCCTTGTGCGCCAAGTTTGTAAGTTTGTAACAGGAGTTTAAGTTAGGATCTATCTCTATCCTTCTTAACCTCCTGTGTAAATCTCTTCGGTTGGTCTCAACTACCGAATATTGTAACCTATTGAGAGATGGGTCTCTCCACATCAATATATACCATGCTGTTGAGTATATTGATTATTAGGAAATATGAGATAGACTAGGATTTGTCCTGCCTTGTCTTGTACTCCAAGTTGGTCATTGTACTCCTATATATATATGCCCATGAGGCTCAAGCAATACATCAAATATTCCACCAATCCTTCTCTCCCTTCCAACATGGTATCTGCCGCAAGTTCTTAGACCTAGCCGCCGCCCACCGCTTCCGCACCGCGTGCCGCCCTCGGGGTGGTCGGCCTACATGACCGCCGCCGGGGGCCGCGCCGCCCGTACCTAGGGTTCGTCTGCCGGTCGTGTTGACCGACTGCCCTAGAGAGTCTTTTTCCCGATCTCTTGATCCGGGGTTTTCTCTCTTCCGCCGGTCGCATTGATCGGCGTTTCCTTTTTGGTTTTCCGATCTAAGATCGGTTTGCGTCGCCCGCCGCCGCCGTCGACCCCGCGCCTCTACTCCGACATCGGCGCGACCCGGCCTTTACACCGACCCGGCAGCCTCGCGCGACGCGGCGGCCCCTCACGGCCGTCGCCCGCGCGTCTGCTCGCCCGTCACCCTACGCCGGCCGTCACCGCCCTGCTCGGATCGGGATTCCTGCATCGCCCCAACCCGGCGGCCTCGCGCCATGCGGCAGCCCATCACAGCCGCCGTTCGCGCGCCGGCCCGCCCGTCGATCTACGCCGCGCCTGTACGGCCGCCCTGCCGACCGTCGTCGCCGGCTTCATCTCGGACTCCGCCGCCATCCCGCCTCCATCAAGCGGCGTCCCCGACCTCGCGTGCGATCGGATTGATCACCCGCCCGCCGCCGCGATCCGCCTCATCTACGCCGTCCGACCAACCTGGCCCGTCGGTTGCACGCGCCTCCGCAGGTCCCGTGAAGACTGTCCCAAGTAAAGCGCGCCCCTCCACCGATCGAGCACCGGGCTGCCGTTGCGTCGCCCCTTCGGGCCACAGCGCCGCCACCCCGTGGTTCTCCCCGCGGCCCCATCGACCCGCGTGCTGCCGCTGCGTCGCCCCTTCGGGCCGTAGTGTCGCAACCCGCGGTCCACCGCCGCCTCGAGGCCGTCCGCTTCAGGTCGTCCCCGTGGCTGCACCGACCCTCGCGCTGCTGCTGCGTCGCCCCATCGGGCCGTAGCGAGCGTGGCACGCGGTCTCCGCCGCCGCCCGAGGCCATCCCCGCGGTCGCACCGACCCGCGCTTCGCCGTCGTGCCGCCCCTTCGGGCCGTAGCGCCGCGGCGCGGTCACCGCCGCCGCCCGAGGTCTTCCCGCCGTCGCCCCGACCCGCCTGCTGCCACTGCGTCACCCCTTCGGGTCGTAGCGCCGCGACCCGCGGTCCACTCCGTCGTCCCTGCGTGTCGACTTCCCGTGGTATGCGCCGCGCCGTCTCCCTCGGCGCAGGAACGCCACCGTCCGCGCCGGTCTTCGTCACGCTATTGGGTTCCTCCTCGCCTACTTCGAGCCTCGCCGCCGCGCTCCTAACCAGCCGCCGCCGCCGCCGCTCTTCTTCGGCGCCGCTGCAGCTTGCTCACCCGAGCCACGCCGCCAGTCCACCCCCTTCTTCTTCGTCCAGCACCAGCTCATCGCCAGCGTCGCCATCGTCTACCCCGACCACTTCATCTACTCCGACCACCGCGGGCGACATCGGCTTCCCGCCGATTTGCGCCGCAACCGTCGTCGAGTCCTTCTCTGCTAGCCTTCTCGACATGGCGTACAAGTTGTGTGCAGGTCCCCTTCTACGCATGCCCGGTGCTGGCAACACCGACGCGTGCCTTCATCCCCGATGTGTTCCCAGGCCTGGCAAGCCTGGAGCGACGCATCGTCAACATCGACTTCGTCCGTCTACGCATGCCCGGTGCTGGCAACACCGATGCGTGCCTTCATCCATGATGTGTCCCCGGGCTTGGCAATCCCGGCGTGACGTGTCGTCAACTACGTCTTCTTCCCGGCGCACCACTACTTCAACACCACTGCGCCCATGCTAACTTGGCGCCTCCTTGCGCCCGCGGCTCCACGGCGACTTCCTCGACACAGGCTACCCCGACTCGACATCGACCACGGCGTTCTTCGCACGGCTACCTCAACCACGGCTACACCACCCTACGCTCTCGGCTACTTCGACATCGGCACAAAGGGCTACCGCCTTGCTCGAGCAACCTCGTCGGTTTCTACTCCAGCTACGACTTCCGCGATGCATCGACAGTTACGACTGTGGGGGGATGACCGTCGGCTTACCTTCGGATTCTTCTCCAGTCTCACCGTCTGCGTCGCTACCGTTGTGACTGCGGGGGGGTGTTGAGTATATTGATTATTAGGAAATATGAGATATACTAGGATTTGTCCTGCCTTGTCTTGTACTCCAAGTTGGTCATTGTACTCCTATATATATGCCCATGAGGGTCAAGCAATACATCAAATATTCCACCAATCCTTCTCTCCCTTCCAACACATGCGGCCCTCAATGTACGAGGGTGAGACGCTTCGACCATCTTTGACATGGTATCAGAGCCTCCCTCTTCCTCCACATCTAGAAAAACTCATCTCCTACCTCGCCGCACCCACCTGTTCATCCTCTCCACCGAAACACAACCATGTCCTCCTCCAGCCTAGTTCCAGCCGCCGGCCTAACCAGCACCACATCTGAGCCACTCACCAGAACCAACTACATATTATGGAGAGCCCAAGCTCGCTCCCAGATAATGGGTGCTGGCCTATATGGGTACATAGATCAAACCACACCCGAGCCATCCAAGACCATCCTCACAAAAAACTCAGAAGGTAAGGAACAACTAGTTCCGAATCCTGCCTACAACCCATGGCTGATTCAAGATCAGCAGATTGTTGCCTACCTTCTCCGCAATCTTTCAAAGGAAGTACTAGTTCAGGTAGCATCTCTAGAAAAATCCCATGCTATTTGGTTAGCCCTAGCAAATATGTTCGCTGCCCAATCCCGCTCCCGCGTAAACAACTGTCGCATATCCTTGTCCAATGCACAGAAAGGTTCCCAGAGTGCCTCCACTTATTTTGGTCAGATGAGAGCACTTTCTGATGAACTAGCTGCAGCTGCAAAACCAATCTCCGAAGAGGAGCTTCTCTGGTTTATTATTGCAGGACTTGATATGGACTACCAGCCGCTGATCTCGGCGTTGGACGTGCGCACTGAACCCCTCTCGGTGGATGAACTCTTTGGCATGGTCGCAAATTTTGATCAACGCATTGAGATTTTCCACGGGACAGGGGCTGGTGCCTTCAAGTCCTCCGCAAATTCTGCATCTCGAGGTCGTGGCAACTTCACCAAAGGCTACCGCAACTCCAACAGGGGTGGTGGCGGTGGCGGATCTCGCGGTGGCGGCGGCAATAGCAGCGGTGGTGGCGACGGCCACTACTAGAACGGTGGTGGCGGCGGCGGCCACTACAACCACAACGGCAACAACGGCAGCTACAACCACAACGGCCACTACCGCAACGGCGGTCAATCCAGCAACAACAACAGGCGCCCCTACTACAACAACACAAGGGGGCGCCCCTTCCAAGGGTATGAGGAATATGAAAATAAATGCCAAATATGCAAGAAAGATAATCATATTGCCAAAGATTGTGATTGGCGTTACGTCGAGAACAACTCCCGTAAGAAAGTTGCAGCGGCGGCAGATACGTCATATGGAGTTGACACCAACCGGTATGTCGACTCCGGTGCCACAAACCACATCACCAACGAGCTTGAGAAGGTGACGATGAGTAAGAAGTATCATGGCCATGATCAAGTTCACAATGCAAATGGAGAAGGTATGAAGATTCATCATATTGGTCATGCAATTGTCACAACTCCCCATCGTAATATTCATCTTAACAATGTCTTGCATGTTCCTGAAACATCAAAAAATCTTCTTTCCGTTCATCGCATTGTCATAGACAACAAAGTTTTTTTTGGAATTTCACCCATATTTCTTTTTGATCCGTGATCAGGCCACGAGGAAAATTCTCTACCGAGGTAGATGTGTGCATGGGCTCTATCCGTTGATTCCCCACTTTAGAAGCTTCAATAAACAAGTGTGCGGTGTCATCAAACTTTCATCGGAACGGTGGCATGCACGTCTAGGACATCCATCTTTTGTTATTGTTCAACAAGTGCTTAGAAATAATCAGCTCCCATGTGTTGGTGAGCGCAGTCTTGAAACTATATGTGATTCGTGTCAGCAAGCAAAATCTCATCAATTGCCATATCCTGTTTCCACTAGTATTTCTACTAGACCATTGCAACTTGTGTTTTCTGATGTGTGGGGGCCAGCCCCCTCTTCTGTTGGACGCCATACTTACTATGTTAGTTTCATAGATGACTATAGTAAGTACACATGGATATACCTTCTTAACAAACGATCTAATGTTTTCCAAGTTTTCCAACACTTTCAAGCACTTGTTGAACGTCAACTTAGTAGCAAAATTCTTGCCATCCAATCTGATTGGGGTGGTGAATATGAAAAATTGGACTCATTCTTCCAAACTTTGGGCATCTCACACCATGTTTCATGTCCCCATGCACATCAACAAAATGGCTCTGCCAAACGCAAACATAGGCATATTGTGGAAGTCGGCTTAGCTTTACTTGCGGGTGCCTCTATGCCTCTCAAATTTTGGGATGAAGCTTTTTTGACTGTTGTTCATCTTATCAACATGCTTCCCAGTCGTGTCATTAATAATGACACACCCATGCATAAGCTTCTCAATACTCGACCAAATTATACCTCCCTCCGTGTGTTTGGTTGTGCATGTTGGCCAAACTTGCGTCCCTACAACAACCGCAAGCTTATGTTTCGCTCCAAGCAATGTGTCTTTCTTGGCTATAGTGCTAAGCACAAGGGTGTAAAGTGCCTAGATGTGCCCACTAGGCGTGTTTACATCTCCCGTGATGTTGTTTTTGATGAAACTGTGTTTCCCTTTGCTCACCTTCATCCTAACGCCGGTGCTTTGCTTTGCAAAGAAATCCTTCTTTTACCCTCTCATTTAACCAGTTTTTAGCAAGGGGATGACAATTGTGCTGATCATATGACTAATGCTTCTAACCATGAGAATGAGTTGTGTGGTGCTGCAGGAACAACAGGAGAAAATTTGGTACAAAATGGACATCATTTTATGTGTCCACAACGTGACACTGCTGCGACAGGATCCTCCTCGGGATCGGCACAGTCAGCAGCGCCAGAGCTGGTGCAATCAGCTCCGGGATTGGAGCCGGAGCAGCAGTGCAGGATCCGGAGCGGCGAGTCTCCCCCACGCGCGCCTCACCAACCTTCGCCTGACACGCGGCGGAACGTGGGCCAGCAGCCCCACGAGCGCTCGTCGCCTCTCGGGGACAGGCCGACCGACCGCTTCGGTGCGGTTCCACGTGTCTACGCCAGGCGAACGAACCGCCAATCAAGCCCCGGCGCGGATCTCCATCAGGATACGGAGGCGTGTGTGAGTTATTGTTTTTCGTGCGTTTTGTGAGGGGTAGCTGCAACTTGTTGATTCAGACCGATTGGTCGGGTCACGCTTTTTCTCTGTCTTCCTTGTTAGGCTCCTCTAGCGGTGGATTCACGGTACGCTCGGGGCAGAGATCCCAGCCAACATGAGCACCTCTCAGACAACCGGTATAGCTAGGCCTTGTGATAGTAGATCTAACATCCTTGTTGGGAGATGACTAGGTTGAGTTATTGGAGTCCTTTTGGGGACGAAAATCAATGTAGAGATCGATTTTGAAAGGTTGAGGCATGAGTGAATTGGGTTTTATGCGGGTGTGCATCGTACA
Source organism: Elymus sibiricus (assembly GCA_039707655.1). Taxonomy (NCBI): domain Eukaryota; kingdom Viridiplantae; phylum Streptophyta; class Magnoliopsida; order Poales; family Poaceae; genus Elymus; species Elymus sibiricus. Next base: position 481,985,459 of record CM077671.1, on the reverse strand, counting down.
TGGGCCTTGGCACATGCCTACACGTGCCAGCAAAGAGAGAACTTAGGGGGAAAAGAAGTCCATTTCAGTGTATGGCGCGTCACCCTCCATCAAATCCAAGATGTAATTTTTTTTCTCAAATAAATAGATAAATCCAAGATGTAAAGAACGGCAGGTTTCTTTATATTAATCCAAATCCAAGTAAATCATCAGAGACTCATAGTTATCCAGGGTTGCATGTGCAGGGAAGAGAACACGACGTCCCACCACGGACGCTACCAGCCACACGACACGAGCAACCAGTGAGGGACGCGCGGTGCCCCGGTTCGTTCACACCGAAACCGACACGGGCTCCGCGGCCGGCTCGCCGCCGGCGTGGGCGGCCCCCTTCAGCAGCTCCGCGACCCTGTTGGCCAGGCTGAGCTTGGCCGCAGGCGACACGCCGTGCTCGCCGATGATGGACTCCAGCACGGCCTCGCAGAGCCGGGCGTTCTCGATGGCCGCGCCGCCGGACTCCGGCACGGACGAGTCCTTGGAGAAGGCGACGGTGAGGACGCCGGCGGGGGAGTGGGTGAAGAGTATGGAGGCGCCGGGGGCGAAGCTGTGGGGCCCGAAGGCCTCCTTGAACTTGTCGACGGCGGCGGCCTCGGCGTCCGTGTACACGCCGGCGGCCTTCCAGTAGGCGACGCAGTTCTCCGTCACCTTGTCCGAGTACTGCGCGCCCGTCAGCGGTAGGATCATCGTCACCCTCGTGAACTTCTCGAACTCGCCTGCAACCAGGTCGCGGCGGCGTGTCAAGCGTCGGAGACAGTTAGCGTGCGTGAGCGCTTAGTTATGAATGTTACTCGTAATTAGTTACCGGTGACGACGTCGCGGAAGAAGGCGGCGTCGGAGGCGAGGTCGGCGGCGGGCTTGCCGGCCCACGTGGCGGCGAGCGCGGAGACGGCGGCGTCGGCCTGCAGGTACACGCCGATGGCCGTGAACTTGATGAAGTTGCCGCCGATCTCCATGCCCCGCACGCCTGCACGCAACGAGAGCAGAGCACGCCGCTCAATAACAATCCATCTCAACCGACCAGCGCCAGATACGTTACAAAGGGAATCTAAAGTCGCAGTCCCCGGAGCCGCGAACGGACAAATCACCTGCGCCGGCGAGGAAGTGCGCGTGCTCGGAGCCCGGCGGGCGGGCGAGCGGCGGGAAGACGACGCCGTCGACCTCCAGCTCCGACACGGCCATGGTGGTGTACCGACGGATGGACGGATGGAGGGTCGGTCTCCGGAGGCGGCACGTAGGGAGGAAGCGCTTGTATGGACGATGGGGGCGGAGGGTAGGTGCGATCTGGCGAGGCGTGGGCGCACGGGATGGTTAGCTGGGGTGGTGGTGCCCCCGGTATATGACACCCCAACAGCTATGCAAAAGCCCGTCGACTCTGCCCATAATTGCGATTGTGCCACGGCATGTAATTTGGCTTGGTTCTCCGGAGACGGAGGGTGACCTTGCGCCTCGTGGCAAACATGTACTCTCTCCGTCCGGTGAAGAGTGTACGTTTGGCTTTAAAATTTGTCCACAAAAGAGTGTACATCTATCTTCCCAATGCACTTTAAAGTAGGAAAAAATACTTATATCTCATCACACGGTAATCAAGACCAATAACATTCTACACATGGTCTCCTTAATTTCTACATGCACTTAGCTCATTGGGGGTTGAGTAATTAAAGAGAAGAGAGATGATGACTTGCACCTTTCCAATGCATTGTTTACTTCACTTCATAATTTGTCCTAAAATTTCTATATGTACACTTTTCACCGGACGGAGGGAGTAGTTTGTGGGCGCATCTGGGGGCGTGGGTAGTGGTAGTTGGGGGAGGCACGTTGCGGGGGGAAGAGAGGACGTGGCCGCAAGCCAGGTCTTGCGGCGAGGTCAAGCTACCATTCAGCTCACGCACGAGATCAGACACACACACACACACTCGTGCTGGCCGACGCGAGCAGGGTCTGCCGGTCTGGTAAAGGAAAGGAGCTTCACGTATCACCAAACTAAACTGCACATGTATTTCTTACGAGGAAAAGACCTAAACGCTCTCGTGTTGAAAAAAAGACCAGGAAAAGGAAGCAATAAATTTGTCTTCAGTGATGAACCAAAGGAATAGTGACCTAAACGCTCTTGTATTTCTTACGAGGGAGTAGTTTGCATTTCAACGACCTTTTTCCCAACACATGAGTGGTGGCAAGAGGCCTGGTCGAGACCTCATGGCACAAAGAGGAAGGCTCTAAATGCATTGGTGCCCATAATCATCTGGAGCATTTGGAGGAAGAGAAACGACATGGTTTTCAACAACACATACTTGCCACTGCGAAGAGTCATCGATCGGATTAAAACTGATGCTAGGCAATGAATGGACCCAAGTGTTGGTTTTTCCATTCTATGATATAGGTTTTTTCTATGGTCGCAAGAGTTGGTCGTCTCTTTTCATGTCTTTGTTTTGTGTGCGACTGTCGTATTTTCTTTTTTAGTCTTCTATTTATAGTGAGTTGTGTCTGTCATCATTTTTGCTTCTCTCTCTTTTTTCCCGGTTTGTGGGTGTATGTTGATTGTGTAAAACATTGCCTTCTCTGATACTACCTCCATCCCAAATAAGACATTTTTTGCAGTTCAATTTTGAACCGCAAAAACGTGTTATATTTTGGCACGGAGGTATTATACATGCAATTCTCCTACATCGTTAAAAAAAAGATGCACAGTACATCTTTCAGTAAAAATTCTGTGAAGCAACATCTACAGAAAAATCTCTAAACTATAAATTCAGTCCTAGAGAGAGATACTGCTCCAAGAAGTAAATGAGTATGTAATGAAGGAAACATATATGCACTACTTAATCAACGAGATTTATTTCTTGTTGACGCAATAACAGTGTAGCTGTTCCCGCAAAAAAAAAAAATAACAATACAAATGTTGATGTCTATAACTGACCGACCTGATTTACAGAACTGTAACAACTGACAAAATCCAACAAAGGGGTAACAACTCTCACACATTTTGCTCCCCTTTGGTGCCAAGAATGAATTTCAACCATGCGCCTCCCTCACCTAACCTAACAGACCACACCACTTCTTGTCCCATACCCTATCCTACAACAAGCATCTGCTCAAATAATATGCTACAACAAGCACGGCGACTCAGACCCAAAAAGATAGTGCCAACCACTTGTTTAACAAAAAAAGGGGGAGCTTTGACCTTAAGGAGCAAAGAAACAAATACAACCAATGATCAAGCTGACCTAACACAGAAAGCAATGACCTACACTCCTACAGCAACTTTGCAACCTCCTTGGGCCTAAGAAAGCTGACAGCAACTCCAGCAGTAGCTTTGCAACTACTGGCTGGACATCAACTCCAGAACCAGCTCTTCCAGAAGATCATCCTTTATCATCCTCTCAACATCCCTACCTGCCCTGTCAATGTAATCTGCCAAGTCTGGCCATTTCTGATCAAATACTCTTTTCTCATTTTTAGGAATCCTTGCCACAAGTTCTTCTCGCCTCCTAGTCAACACTTGCAACAATTTCTCCAAGAGACCCTCCGAGCCCCACGCTGGCGCCATGTTCCTAGCGGTAGTCACCCAAGGGTGCATGTCCAAACATGGGGCAAGAATTTCTGAGAGTATGGAGTTTACCATGTCGAAAGTGAGCTTCCTGTCTGCACTTGACCATTGAGCCACTTTTTCATATTTCTTCTCAAGCTTATCAAACACATCATAGCCTGCAGGACAATCAAGGGACTGGCACACCTTGTACAGCTGATCCTCCTCAATGCCATGAATACCAGAGGCAATTAGAATGTCCAGCAAGTAGCAAAACTCTCTTTCCTCTTCGTCTTCATATTCGCAAGGGGTGTCTTCAACCAGCTGTATGGTTTCATCAGTTTCAGTAGCCTCCATCTCAGAGCACATGTAATTATTAACTGCAGCATCCACCACTATCTCCGCATCAGTTTTTGCCGATGGAAAGTTAACGAGCTCAGGCCTTGGCTGGGGAGCTACATTAAAAATTTAAAAGTAACACAAAATTAGCTACCAAAATAAGTTGACTTAAACATTAGAATGCCAAGATTGCTTACCATGAGGATCTTTTGTATCTTTCTTAATGTTTTCAGCATCGGAAAAATCTTCAGCTGGATATTCAAGAACGGATACTGGGCTTGCCTGCTCAATCTCTTTGCAGGAAGCTTGGGGGATATAGTTTATACGTGCAGCAAGTGGACAGTGTACCTGCAGTATGACAAAATGAGGGGCTCAACGTTAGCTTTCACATTTGAGGCGAAGTAAAACTAGAACATGAATAAAATAGTTTGTACTCGTGTATTTATAATTGATAGCTTAGTAGTCAGCTTATTTCGAGCGAGTATAAATAGAGTAAGGAGTTGCAAACAAACCTGCCCCATGTTTCTGATTCTACATTTACGACATACCCACTTAGCAGTAATCTTATTTTGAGACAAAGTAAATAAAGTAACGGGTTGCAAACAGAAACCTGCCCCATATTTCTGATTCTACATTTGCAAAATAACCACTATCAGTAAGCTTATTTTGAGAGGGGGTAAATAGAGCAACCAATTGCAAACCTAAACTGGCCCCATGTTCTGATTCTACATTTACGACATAACCAAAGCTCCTATGCAATATAGTATCATAAGAAAATAATTACTCATACATACTCATAGTAAACATTTTATCAGTATTAGTATGAACAGCTTCTATGTAATACCTTCTTGAAGGACATCCTCCATTGATCATTTGCCACTGTACCCAGAGAGGATAAATTGGAGTTATCACTTGTGTCACTAGTGTCACTTGAAAAAGATACTTGCAAGCCATCAATGCTCCCACCCGATGAAAAGCAGCATATCGCCTTATCAGATTCACTGTTTGTACAGCTCCATAGTTGTTCAGATGATTCCTCATTGGGCGGCTGTGATCTTCTTCGAACCAATGCATTGTCCAACAAAGTTTGCCAGTGCCTTCCTGTTGACAAATCGGACTGATTATAACTCTCCTCTTCTTTTACCATGTTGATTGCTCCTTCAGATTTTGTGATCCTATGCCTCCGATTTAATGCACCGATGCGGTTTTGATTCTGATAACTACGACCAAACCGCCGTTGACGTACCATTGACATTGTCTCTGCAAGGGAGAACCTTGCACTTGCAGGGCCCATCTTCATAGAATCAGATCTTCCAGCACCTCTAGCTAATTGATAACTGAAACTGCACGCGGCACTGGATTCTTTTGCTGTTGGAGCCTGCTTTGCATTGTTACTGCCTCTGCCAAGATGCAATTTATGACGGTAGGGCAACCCATAGTCCGAGGCAGTACTGGTGGCAGGAAGAAACTTTTTGTTGCTAGGGACACTCTTCTCTGTTGGCCACGAAAAGGAAGGTTTTTCAGTTGCTGCACTATGATTCCTTGATTCTGACATCACGGAAGACAGAGAATGGTGGCTTTCTATTTCAATTCTTAAGGGTTCACTAGGAAGACATTTTGTAGCATTGCCGCTGGACCTCTTACGCTTATATTCACATAAATCCGAATGAAGCTGCATCAGGAAACAAATTTCAGAATGATGAAGCAACAAACAAAGGAGCAGTTTAAGAATTTAAAATGTTTCCAAGTTGCAGGAATTTTATATTCACATGGAACTATTATATGTTGTTGATAGAAGAATAGTGAGCAAGTGAATAACTTACAAAATCTTGTATTATTGTGGATCTGCTGCTACTTCTGGAATCTTGTGATGATAGTCCATACACACGCTGCTGCTTGTCCACATGAGCAAACCCTGTGTACAAGAGATGAAGTAGAACAAGAACAGGTCAATTCCAAAGCGCAGTCCTCTTTTTTTATGCGAGAATATTTTCTTTGATGCATACCAAGAACCATTCAAAGATTAGCGCGCAAGCAAAGTCACATCAATCTCAAATGGTGGCATGCCAATGTCACCAAATATAATAGAGTTACAGAGCCATCGTCAGGGACGGCCAAATTACGGTGGATCCTTCCACTTGCTTTCTTGTTTAGATTGTTGGCGCATCTGAATTGCCAAGAAGACCCATCTAAATTGGCATGGAAAAAACAAAGGGGAATTGCGATGCAAGTTTGGCTCATACAGACGTTGACTCGTCCTCATCCTCTACGTTCCTCAAGTTTTATCCTACTCTAGTACTAGTAGTATTATTGTAGTATATCGAATGATGTTGTTTGATTTTTTTCTGGACGGACCGGTTCCTCTGAAATCTTGTATATGATCTCTTCCTCGTTGTTTGTTTTCCTGGGACAAACACTAAAAAGAGGACAATTGCAGTAATTTCTAATCTAATAACAAACTTCCATATCGTTTCTCCCTGATTTTTTTCCTAAAGCAACGAATTAAGCGATGCAAACAACAGAGCAAGCCACTCGGTCTGGCTGCCATAACAAGTTAGCACTAACAAGCTTGCATCCCATTACCGGAAGCAATCGCTAACAAACTAACCAACATCCGTTTGAAACGACCCGGCGAAATCAACCAAAAACAGCAGACGAATCAGGCAGCCATAAAAAGCAATTAAGCAAGCAGCACAAATACGCCCACGAATCCAAACAGCCACGCCAATTAAGCACCACACCAGACGCTGACCTGTAGTGCTCCGCCACGTTGGCGCGCCCGCGCCGCGCTCCTCCGTGGCCGTCACCACCGTCCGCGTGACTACCCCGCCCGCCCCTCCCGCCCGGCACGACCGCTGCGTCCACCTCCTCCGCCGGCCGCCGGTGCCGCTCGCGCTCGGCCCGCCCATCATCCTGCCCGCCAAGAGACAGGACAGAGGCAGACCCTCTCGTCCGAGCGGGCAGGAACGTATTTGAGGGAGCAGAAGCGCCGCGGGGAGGCGGGAGAGCTGGATTTGGGGCGGTGGCGTCGCCTCGGGGCGGGGCGGGGAGGGGAGGGGAATCCGGGAGGGAGGGAGGAGGCGCGAGGAGAGGAGAGGGAGGGGCGCGTGCGCGTGCGCGTTGGGTGGCGGCGCTCGCGCTGCTGCGCCCGCGCGGCCAGCGGTTGCGCGGAAGCAATTCCGCTTCCGCACCTGCCCTTTTCTTTCTTTCCACCGGGACCGGCCCTCTCGCCTCGCGCCTGCCCTCGTGGATTTCCACTCACGTTCCGGCATCCTCGCTTGTCTCATTATTGTACCCCCTGGGCGTGGGCCCGTGCTGACAACAAAATTTGTCTCCTGCATTTTTCTCTTGTGACAGTAGTGCGAGATTTGTCTTCTGCTTCTTAAAGTTTCGCGTACTGACGAAACGCTGTGAGGCTGTGGCCAGGCAGTCCAGACTCCGGAACGTCAGACTGGCTCACACATGCTAATTACTGTATTTACTTAGGCCAACCCACCGCAAATGGACGTCTGTTTTGTCCGGAATTCGTCCGTTCGGATAGTGCAATGGGACGGCGTCCGGACTCTTTTGCGGGCACGCTGGCACTGCGTCTAACGGGAGGACGCATCTCGGTCGTATCTTGTCCGGGCTACATGTGAATTTCACAAATTTAAAACACGGATGTAGATCCATGCTAGCGGCTCTAGTTCATGCCGGCAACAAAGCCAGCGGCAGGCAAACAGATGCCAGCCTATAAAATGATCAAGTCCCAAGTTTCACGCCGGCAACAAAGCCAGCGACCGGCACAATAGCCAGACTCCCAAATGAATAAGTTTTGCACACCGGCAACAAAGCCAGCGACCGGCACATTAGCCAGCCTCCAAAAAGACCATAGTTCACGGCCGCACGGCCGAGACCTCCCTACTCCAGGCCGTCTTGCTCGAACATCTCCTTTTGCCGGTTCGCGAACCGACTCTTTCTTTTCGGTGACATGTTTGTCAAGTTCACGCTCATGATCGCAAGAGCCACCTCTTTTGCTTTGGTGTCGGCAATGGTGGCCTCGATCGCGTGCTTCTTTGCTTGGTCGGCCTCCTCCATGTCAAGCTTCCTTCGCTTGGCGGCCTCCTCTATTTCAAGTTTCTTCGTTTGGAGCTCCAAGTATATCTTCAATTCATCCTCCTTTCCTTTGCTCCTCCTCTTCCCCCGCACTTCCTTTTGAGTCATCATGCCTTGTAATGTTTCTTGCAAAGCGAAGGATGCCGCATCACGCTTCTCGTCGTTCTTCGAGTTGGTCTTGCCCCTCGGTCTCTTGGGCATATCTTCTCTAATCCCAGTCACGGACGCTTTCCCTTTCTTCTTCTTCATTAGTGCGGCATATTGATCTCTAAACTTGGGATAATCTTTGATGAGCGACCAACAATGTGTGAGGGTGAACGGCTTGTTCTTGTGGTGGGCCTTAAAGGCCTTCAAAGATTGGAATGCCTACACAATCAAAAAGAAGACCGCAAACAAAATGATGCATAATGCAAACATGTTCATTGTATGAAAATGCGCAATATGAGAGGTCATACCGAGTCTCCAACGCCTAGGCCGCTCACGAGACGGGATTCAACGCTCTCAAGCGCGGCACAATGCTTGTTGCACTCTTGTTGGATGAACCCCCATCTCTTTTGAATGGAGTTGATGCCACATGTGCTCGCAAACTTGAGGGGGCAAACTTCCTCCTTTCATGAAAGGTTTTGTGAACCCTTGCCCAAAAGACGGCTCCCTTTTGCTCTGCACCGGTCTTGGGATCTTCGCCTATCTCCATCCAGCTCTCGCAAACCAAAGTGTCCTCTTTTTCGTTGTATGATCCGGTGCGAATGCTCTTTCCCCTCCTTTGTGCCTCGCCTTTTTGAGTGAGCTCATCGATGAAGATCAATGGCTCGTCCGCAATGTCGATGTCGTCGTTTTCTCATGGCAGATGCCATGGGGTGGCTTATCGAGAGTGGTTGGGGCCGAAGGACGCCGGCGGGCTCCGGGAGCGGGATTGGGCACGAGCGGTGAGGGACACACGATGTACCCAGGTTCGGGGCCCTCTGTGGGAGGTAACACCCCTAGTCCTACTTGTCTAGTTGATGGGCGTTCGGTGTACAATGGTGCTCCTTGAGCTGTTGTCTAGAGGAGGAAGAAGGAGCAGCCGGCTCCCCTTCCCTTGCTACGTGAGAGTGAGAGTGAGTGTGAGAGTGTGGGATGCGGCGAATGCCTTTGTGCCTCCCCCTCCCCTTATAAGTAAAGGGGCGACGCCCAGGGGACGTGGGGATTAACTGCGCCCACTCCCTCGAGGAATCCGCGGGACGTGGGCACTGCGGGCCGCGGCCGTTGGGGTCCGAGCACAGAGGATCCCCGCCTGCGGCCCGAGGCCTACTGGGCTAGGCCCGTGCCCTACCAGGCTAGGCCCGGGGCGACGTCCCGTCAAGCCCCCAGGTGCGGGGCCCTCAGCATCATCGCGCTCCGCGTGGCGCACCGCGGTCCGGCACGGGGCCCGAAGCGGCGCGACAGGATCCGAGGCGACGGGAGCAGTTGCCGACGTGGCTGATCGATCGATCCCGCGCGATAGGCAGGTGCCACCGGATGAAGCCGCCGGCTCCCCCTCGTCGGAAGAACGCGGGCCCCCGCCGGCTTCGGGGACTACTGACGGGGTTATTGCCCCTAGGTAGGCCAAGACTAGGGGGTTCCAACCCCTTTTGAAAAAACCATACGGCCGGCTGGTCCGCGACCGGCTGGCGTGCTGCCGGCTGGCCCACGGCCGGCTGGACCAAGACCGGTTGGCGGGCTACCGGCAGGCCTATTGCCGGCTGGCCCATGGCTGGCTGGTCAGGAGTCGGCCGCCCAGCCCCTGGCCAGCCTGCGGCCGGCCACTCTACGGCCGGCCCTTCCGCTGACCTCTGGACGGGCAGGCACCCGTCCCCTCTCACTACGGCCAAGTACACCGACAGGACGCGACCCCCATGATGGGCTCCGGCGTGGCTACAGCGACCGCTGACGCGCGGGCATGCGTGGCTACAGTCCGGGCGGTCGTACCGCTGACCAAGACTGATCGAGACCCGGCGGGGCAACAGTGCCGCCACGCCGCCGTCCACTCCATTACCTGCCCCGGCGTGGCTACAACGCAGCCGGCCGTACCACTGACTTCGGCCGGCAGGCGCAAGACGACGCCGCGCGGGGCGGCCCGTGCCGCGGCAGGTAGGCATGGGCCAATAGAAGAGCCGGCTGGCGGGCCCCAGTTGACGATGGGACCGCGCAGCCGGCGGGCCCTACGGGCGACGAGACGGCCCAGCCGTCGGGCCCCCTGGCCGGCCGGAGAGGCTGCCGGCCGGGTCCCCCCCCTTTTTATACCTTAGGAATATTGTGAGTCGGGGGGTTGGCCTATAAAACCCCCCGAGGCCCCCATGCATCGGGCAGGCACAAAGGCATTCGCCGCATCCCACACTCTCATACTCACTCTCACTCTCACGTAGCAAGGGAAGGGGAGCCGGCTGCTCCTTCTTCCTCCTCTAGACAACAGCTCAAGGAGCACCATTGTACACCAAACGCCCATCAACTAGACAAGCAGGACTAGGGGTGTTACCTCCCACAGAGGGCCCCGAACCTGGGTACATCGTGTGTCCCTCACCGCTCGTGCCCAATCCCGCTCCCGGAGCCCGCCGGCGTCCTTCGGCCCCAACCACTCTCGATAAGCCACCCCATGGCATCTGCCGTGAGAAAACGACGACAGTTGGCGCTCACTGTGGGGCCCTGAACCTGGGTACATCGTGTGTCCCTCACCGCTCGTGCCCAATCCCGCTCCCGGAGCCCGCCGGCGTCCTTCGGCCCCAACCACTCTCGATAAGCCACCCCATGGCATCTGCCGTGAGAAAACGACGACAGTTGGCGCCCACCGTGGGGCCATCCGCGGCGCCGGCCGGAGTCACGCTCCGGGCGGGACCCTTCACCACCTCCCCCGGCCGCCCCACGTCCGGGCGGAACTGCACGCTCGTGAGGCTTGCTCCCACGGGGCGGGACCCCGTTCCCGCCAGCCCTGCGGGCGACGCCGCCGTCCTATCCGACGAGCGGTGCGGCAGCAACGCTTTGTTCGACGTCGCCATCCTCACCGAGCGCATCGGCAGGCTGATCCTCGCCGACGAGCCAGCCGCCGACGAGTACCCTAGTCAGGTACTCGACTGCCTCGACCCACCCTCGTTCGTGGGCGCACTCGCTCCGGGCGAAGCCAACGACTCCCGCATCCGCACGGGGGTGATGGCCACCGGCTCCTCCACGACCTCCGGCCGCGTCAGGCCGGAGGCGGAGGAGGCTGCCGCGGCCGCCCGCGCTGGCCCCTCCGACCCCCTCGGAGCCGTGCTTCGGGGCCTCAGCACCCCCGTCGCGCCTACCACGAACCCAGCTACGGCTACGCCCGAGCTGGAAGCTGCTCGCCGGCTGCTGTTCAACGAGGCGACCACGCTCGCCACCACCAAGCGTCGGATGGAGTCCGCGCAGCGCGAGTACAACTCCGCCTACGGCCTCACCCCCGCCGGCAACGAGCCCAGCCGGCGCGGCGACGTCCGCAACCGCGGCCGTGTGGTCGCGGAAATCCTCGGTGGCAGGCTCCCCACCTACGACACGTCGGCTGCCAACCTGAGGGCCGCCCAGGTGGCCTATGCCGACCTCGCCGACCTAGTGGGCGAGGAACGGGAGCATCAGGAGTGGCACGCCCAGGACCTCATCGCCACCGCCAATGCCTAGCAGGCCCGGCTCGATGACGCCTACGCCGGCTCCGAAATTCCCGTCCCCGAGGGGGACGCCCCGCCAACTGCTGGCCAGCGCCGGCCGGTCCAGCAAGCCTCTTCCCCCCGTGGCTCCGGCCGGCGGGGCGCTGGGTCTCATAACGGACGCTCCCGGCAGAGAGATGAGCTGCCGGCCGTCAACAGCCGGCGCCACGACGCCCCGGTTGGCGGCAGCCGGTGCAGCCGGGACCATACCCCGCCCCCGCGGCGGGAACGCGCCCGCTCACCTGCCCCGACTGTCCGTCCCGAGCTTGCCGCTCGGCTCGGCCTGCGCGTCCCGCGGAGCGGAAACGACGCACGGACCCGCATCGACCGGCTAGCGCAGTCGGCCCTCCTCGAGGAGGAGGGCTCGATCGGCCCGGCGTGTTTCGGCCGCTGGATCCGCAACGAGCCGTTCCCGGCCGGCTTCACTCTCCCTCGCGACACCCCGAAGTACAACGGCACCGCCAAGCCGGAGGAATGGCTGATCGACTACACCACCACAGTCGGCATCGCCAGGGGAAACAAGCGCGTAGCCGTACGCTACGCCCCCCTAATGTTGATCGGCTCGGCCCGGACCTGGCTTAACAGCCTGTCGGCCGGCAGCATCAACACCTGGACGGACTTCGAGGAAGCGTTCGTCCGCAACTTTACCGGCACCTACAAGCGGCCCGGCCGGCCCCGCGAGCTGGCCATGTGTGTCCAGGGGCCGGAGGAACCCCTCCGCGACTACCTCACGCGTTGGACCGAGCTTCGCAACTCCTGCGAAGGGGTGCACGAGGTGCAGGCCATCCAGTACTTAATCGAGGGCTACCGCGACGGCACCCACCTCAAGCACAAGCTCTTGTGCTCCGAGCCGGCAACCTTGGCGGACCTAATGGCCAAGGCGGACAAGTACGCCACGGCCGACTCCGCGATGCGGACGAAGGTCACCACACCGGCCAAGCCGACCCCGCCGCCTGCCGCGCCGCGGGCGGCTGCCGACAACCGGCCTTAACAGAACAACAAGCGCAAGCCCGACCAGTCGGATCCCCGCTACGGGAGCCGGCAGGTCGCGACCATCGAGGAAGAGCAGCCAGCTGCCCAGGCCTCCAGCCAGCGTCAGCGAACCGACAAAGCCGCCTGGCAGCCCAAGCTCACCTTCGAGCAGATGCTCGATGCCCCGTGCAAAATGCACTCCGGGGCTAAGCCAGCCACACACATGATGCGGCAGTGCAGCTTCTCCCAGCGGCTGGCCCGAGGCGAGGGCCTTCCGGTCCTTCCGCCTCTGGTTCCCCGCGCGCCGGCTCCGGCTCCGGCTCCGGCCTAGCCACCCGCGCCGGCTCCGGCTGCCAACAACGGCCGCCTCCATGATCAGTTCCCCGACCAGGACGGGGCATACGTCATCTTCACCAGCGAGGGAACTGACAAGCACAGCGTGCGCCAGCACCGGCACGAGGTGAACGCCACCGTTCCCTCGGTCCCCCAGTTCATGCACTGGTCCGAAAAGCCGGTTACCTGGAGCCGGGCGGACCACCCGGCCGTAATGCCAAACCCCGGCAGTCACGCCCTCGTCCTCGATCCCACCATCGTCTCCGAGAGGCGCACCTGCCGTTTCTCGCGGGTGTTGATCGACGGGGGCAGCAGCATCAACATCCTCTATCGCGACACGCTGCTCAAACTAGGGCTCGGGGAGAAAGACCTGCGGGCGAGCCGGACGGTTTTCCACGGCATCGTGCCGGGAAAGTCCTGCACCCCCATCGGCAAGATCAAGCTCGACGTTCTCTTTGGCGACAAGATCCACTTCCGCCGTGAGCCGATATGGTTCGAGGTGGTGGACCTCGACAGTCCCTACCACGCGTTGCTGGGCAGGCCGGCCCTCGTCAAGTTCATGGCGATCCCCCATTATGCCTACCTCAAACTCAAGATGCCGGGTCTCAAGGGCATCATCACCATCGCCGGTGACTACAAAATGTCGATAGAGTGCGCGCGCGACAGCAGCCGGCAGGCCGAGGCCCTGGAGATAGTAGAGGAGAGGCGGCAGCTTGACCGGCTCGTGACTCACTCCTCAGAGCAGCCGGCCGTGCCGGCTCCTCCGTCCCAGTCCGCCGGCGAAGCATCGTTCCAGCCGTCCAAGGACACCAGGCAAGTGCCACTCGACCCAGCCAACCCCAAGCAGTGCGTCACCATCGGCGCCCGCCTCGACAGCAAATAGGAAGGCGAGCTCGTCGACTTCCTCCGTGAGAATCGGGACATCTTTGCGTGGTCTCCAAAAGACATGTCGGGTGTTCCGAGGAAGTTCGCCGAGCACAAACTTCACGTACAGCCGGATGCCAAGCCGGTCAAGCAACCCCTGCGCCGTTTCTCCGAGGAGAAGCGGCGTACTATAGGAGAAGAGATCGCTCGGCTGCTCGCGGCCGGCTTCATCATGGAAGTGTTCCACCCGGACTGGCTGGCCAACCTAGTCCTAGTACTGAAGAAAAACAAGACATGGCGCATGTGTATCGACTACACCAGCTTGAACAAGGCCTGTCCCAAGGACCCTTTCACCCTGCCCTGGATCGATCAAGTCATCGACTCCACGGCCGGCTGCGACCTGTTGTCCTTCCTGGACACCTATTCCGGCTACCACCAGATCAAGCTGGACCCGGCCGACCGGCTGAAGACCTCCTTCATCACCCCCTTCGGGGCCTACTGCTACATCACCATGTCCTTTGGCCTGAAGAACGCGGGCACTACCTTCCAGCGCTGCATGCAGAAGTGTCTCCTGCCTCAGATCGGCAGGAACGTCCATGTTTACGTGGACGACATCGTCGTCAAGACCAAGAAGCATTTCAGCCTCCTCGACGATCTCCGGGAGACCTTCGCTAACCTGCGCGAATACAAGATCAAGCTCAACCCGGAGAAGTGTGTTTTCGGCGTGCCAGCCGGCCAACTCCTGGGCTTCTTCGTGTCCGCCCGCGGCATCGAGGCTAACCCGGAGAAGATCAGAGCCATCGAGCGCATGCACAAGCCGGCCAAGCTCCGCGACGTCCAGAAGTTCGCCGGCTGCCTTGCCTCGCTCAGCCGGTTCATCAGCCGGCTGGGCGAGAAGGCGCTGCCCCTTTACCAGCTCATGAGGAAGAAACCCAAGTTTGAGTGGACCGACCAGGCGGACGAGGCATTCCGCGACCTTAAGTGTGCGCTCTCGAGCGCTCCCGTTCTGGCGGCGCCGGCTGAGAAGGAGCCGATGCTCGCGTACATCGCGGCGACCACCCACGTGATCAGCGTCGTGCTGGTGGTAGAGCGGCCGAAGGAGGGCAAAGCGCTGCCGGTCCAACGCCCCGTCTACTACCTCAGCGAGGTCCTCTCCGCCTCCAAGCAGAATTACCCCCACTACCAGAAGATGTCTTACGGCATATACTTTGCCGCCAAGAAGGTCAAGCAGTACTTCCAAGAGCATACCATCACCGTGTTAAGCACGGCGCCGCTCGACGAGATCATGAGCGGCCGGGACGCAACTGGCCGGATCGCCAAGTGGGCCATCGCCCTCGCCGACCACGAGATTCAGTACGAACCGCGCACCGCCATCAAGTCGCAGACGATGGCTGACTTCCTCGTCGACTGGGCCGAAACCCAGTTCGTGCCGCCTCCCCCGGACTCCACGCATTGGCGCATGCACTTCGACGGCACGAAGATGCGAACCGGCCTGGGAGCCGGCATCGTTTTGTCATCCCCAAAGGGGGACCAGCTCAAGTACGCACTTCAGATCCTCTTCGTCGCCTCCAAAAACGTGGCCGAGTACGAGGCGCTCGTCCTCGGCCTCCGGCTCGCCAAGGAAATCGGGATACGGTGCATCCTTTGTTTTGGCGACTCCGACCTCGTGGTGCAACAGGTCTCTGGCGAATGGGACGCCAGGGACGCTAACATGGCCAGCTATCGCTTCCTCGTCCAGCAGCTCACCGGCTCCTTCGAGGGATGTGAGTTCCACCACGTCCCCCGGGCATACAACGAGGCGGCTGATACGTTGGCAAACATCGGCTCCACCCGGCAGGCCATCCCAGCCGGCGTCTCCCTCGAACGGCTGCACAAGACTTCGATCAAGCCCTTCCCCGAATCAGAGTCTATCTTCGTGCCGGCCAACGCCGCCGGCTCTTCGGCGGATCCGGCTGCTCTACCGGCATCATCATCTCCGGCTGCTCAGCCGGCGCCATCGGCCCTGGTTGACCTGCCGGCACCGCCAGCTCCGGCTGCCATGCCGGCCCCGTCGGCTCCAGCGTCCGACGCCCCCGCAGCGGCTGGCTCTGGCTCCACGACTGTCATGATGACGATCGATCCCCCCCCCGCTGTCTTAGTCTCGGGGACTGGCGCTCTGGTCCCGAGGGCTGGCGAGCCGGTCCCGGGGGCTGGCGAGCCGGTCCCGGGGACTGACCAGCCGGTCCCAGGGGCACCAGCTGCCTCCAGCGCTCCATTCGAGCTCGAGCCGGCTCCCGTCTCGGCCCCCTCGTGGGCCCAGCCCATTCTGGCTTTCCTCTTGCGCGGCGAGCTCCCCCCTGACGAAGCCACGGCAAGACAAATCCAGCGCCGAGCCTGATAACCCACAAGTATAGGGGATCGCAACAGTTTTCGAGGGTAGAGTATTCAACCCAAATTTATTGATTCGACACAAGGGGAGCCAAAGAATATTCTCGAGTATTAGCAGCTGAGTTGTCAATTCAACCACACCTGAAAGATTTAATATCTGCAGCAAAGTATTCAATAGCAAAGTAGTATGGAAGTAGCGGTAACAGTGGCAAAAGTGACAGTAGCAGTTTTGTAGTGATTGTAACAGTAGCAATGGAAAAGTAACTTAGCAAAGATCAATATATGAAAAGCTCGTAGGCAATGGATCAGTGATGGATAATTATGTCGGATGGCATTCATCATGCAACGGTTATAACATAGGGTGACACAGAACTAGCTCCAATTCATCAATATAATGTAGGCATGTATTCCGTATATAGTCATACGTGCTTATGGAAAAGAACTTGCATGACATCTTTTGTCCTACCCTCCCGTGGCAACGGGGTCCTAACGGAAACTAAGGGATATTAAGGCCTCCTTTTAATAGAGAACCGGACCAAAGCATTAACACTTAGTGAATACATGAACTCCTCAAACTACGGTAATCACTGGAAAGAATCCCAGTTATTGTCACCCTGGGGGATGCGGATCATAACTCGTAATAGGTGTCTATAACTTGCAAGATAGGATCAAGAACACATATATATTAATGAAAACATAATAGGTTCAGATCTGAAATCATGGCACTCGGGCCCTAGTGACAAGCATTAAGCATAGCAAAGTCATAGCAACATCAATCTCAGAACATAGTGGATACTAGGGATCAAACCCTAACAAAACTAACTCGATTACATGGTAAATCTCATCCAACCCATCATCGTCCAGCAAGCCCACGATGGAATTACTCACGAACGGCGGAGAGCATCATGAAATTGGTGATGAAGGATGGTTGGTGATGACGACGGCGTCGATTTCCCCTCTCCGGAGCCCAAAACGGACCCCAGATCTGCCCTCCCAAGGAAGAACGGGAGGTGGCGGCGGCTCCGTATCGTGAAACGGGATGAACTCTTCTCCTTTATTTTTTTCTCCCCGAATAGGAATATATAGAGTTGGAGTTGAGGTCGGAGGAGCTTCTGGGGGCCCACAAGACAGGGGGCGCGCCCCCCTGGCTTGTGGCCAGGTGATGGACCCCCTCCGGTTGATTCTTTCGCCAGTATTTTTTATTAATTCCAAAAATATTCTCCATAAATTTTTAGGTCAATCCGAGAACTTTTATTTCTGCACAAAAATAACACCAAGGCAATTCTGCTGAAAACAGCGTCAGTCCGGGTTAGTTTCATTCAAATCATGCAAATTATGGTCCAAAACAAGGGCAAAAGAGTTTGGAAAAGTAGATACGATGGAGACGTATCAACTCCCCCAAGCTTAACCCATTGCTTGTCCTCAAGCAATTCAGTTGACAAACTGAAAGTGACAAAGAAAAACTTTTGCAAACTCTGTTTGATCTTGTTGTTGTAAATATGCCTAACTGATGTTCAGGTTTTAGCAAAGATTATAGACTAACCACATTCACAATAACATTTAGGTCTCACATTTACTCATATCAATGGCATAATCAACTAGCGAGCAATAATAATAAATCTCGGATGACAACAATTTAATCAAAACAATCATGATACAATATGATATAATGGTATCTCGCTAGCCCTTTCTGAGACCGCAAAACATAAATGCAGAGCACCTCTGAAGAACAAGGGCTGACTGGACATTGTAATTCATGGTAAAAGAGATCCAGTCACAATCATACTCAATATCAATTAATAGCAAAGCATACAAATGACGGTGGTGCTCTCTAACTGGTGCTTTTTATAAGAGAAGGATGACTCAACAATAAAGTAAAATAGATAGGCCCTTCGCAGAGGGAAGCATTGATTTGCAGAGGTGCCAGAGCTCGAGCTTTTAAAACAGAGATGAATAATAAGTTTGAGCGGTATGCTTTCATTGTCAACATGACGACCAAGAGATTTCACCATCTTCCATGCTAGATACATTATAGGCGGTTCCCAAACAGAATGGTAAAGTTTTTACTCCCCCTCCACCAATCAATCACACTCCACGGCGGGCCGAATCCACGGGTACCGTCCATACAAACAACAATCCTGGGGGAGTTTTGTTTCATTATATTTTGATTTGATTTTTTGAGCATGGAACTGGGCATCCCGATTACCAGCCACTTTCTCGTGAATGATAGTGAATCAACACATATCGTGAGAATAACCCACCTAGCATGGAAGATACCGACCGCCCCCAGTCGCTACATGAGCGATTCGGGCATACAAAACAGAATATTATTTGAAGGTTTAGAGTTTGGCACGTGCAAATTTACTTGGAACGGCAGGTAAATACCGCATATAGGTAGGTATGGTGGACTCATATGAAACAACTTTGGGTTTATGGAAGTGGATGCACAAGCAGTATTCCCGCTTAGTACAAGTGAAGGCTAGCAAAAGACTGGGAAGCGACCAACTAAAGAGCGACAACAGTCATAAACATGCATTGAGATTAATCAACATTGAATGCAAGCATGAGTAGGATATAAAGCACCATGAACATAAATATCGTGAAGGCTATGTTGATTTTGTTTCAACTACATGCGTGAACACGTGCCAAGTCAAGCCACTCGAATCATTCATAGGAGGATACCATCCTATCATACTACATCACAACCATTTTAAAATGCATGTTGGCACTCAAGACAAACCATTATACACTCTTAGCTAATTAAGCATGGCATGAGCAACTGTAATCTCTAATTGTCATTGCAAACATGTTTCACCCATAATGAGCTGAATTCAGAACGATGAGCTAATCATATTTACAAAAACAAAATAGGTTGAGTTCATACCAGCTTTTCTCCATCTCAATCTTTTCATCATATATCGTCATTATTGCCTTTCACTTGCACGACCGAACGGTGTAAATAATAATAAGAGTGCACGTGCATTGGACTAAGCTGGAATCTGCAAACAATAACTCAAAGGAGAAGACAAGGTAATATGGGCTCTCTGATAGATAAATAGTAATGCATATTAGAGCCACTCAACATTTTCATCGTGGTCTTCTCCTTACGACCCAAAGAAAGAAAGAAATTTCAAAACAAGAGCGAGAAAAACTATTTACACGGGAAAGCTCCCAACAAGCAAAAGAAGAACAAGAAATCTTTTTAGGTTTTCTTTTAATACTACAACTAAACATACAAGAAGGTAAAGCTAGACTATTTTTTTTGGATTTTCTCAAGGTTTTTCTGACACACGAGAAGAAAGCGAGAAAAAGAAATAAACTAACATGGATAATACAATGAAAGAGTATAAGCACCGACTATTAAGATGAGTGTGTGAACATGAATGTAATATCGGTGAGAAATACGTACTCCCCAAAGCTTAGGCTTTTGGCCTAAGTTGGTCTAGTGCCATGGCTGGCCCGGATAATATCCAAAGTCATAGCTGGGGTTATACTGGGCTGCGGCGGCTACTGCCTGAATGGCTGCAGCGCGGAGGCGAGCGGCTTCTGCCTCTCTCTCGTACCCGTTTGCCTCCTCTCTGGTTATAAAGTGTCTCCGTTTTTCCTGAAAGTTAAAGAAGGCAGGAGCAGGAAGGGTAATATGGACAGCACGCTGTCTGTCAAAAATTAGTCGGTACAGGAGGGATTGTTCGTTCCTCGAAAGAAACTGGTAGCGCACCATAGCCTCATAATCAAGAAAAGCAGGTGGTAACTCAATGTCATTCCCCCTTATGGATACCCCAAGATAATTAGCTACCCGAGTGGCATAAATCCCGCCAAAGAAATCTCCTTCCTTAGCATTTTTATGTAGCCTCCTAGCAATAATAGCCCCCAAGTTATATCGTCTATCACCCATTACCGCACTCTTAAGAATACTAAGATCAGGTACGCAAAGGTGGCTATGCTCATGTTTACCGTTAATACATCTACCTATGAAAAGAGCAAAATAATGTATAGCAGGAAAGTGAATGCTCCCCAAGGTAGCCTGTGTAATGTTTCTAGTTTCTCCCACAGTGATGCTAGCAAGGAAATCATTATATTCCGTTTTGTGAGGATCATTATGGCTGCCCCATTGTGGAATTTTGCATGCGCGGTTAAAATCTTGCAGGTCCATGATATATGATTCATCATAAAGATTAAATAGGACAGAATGCGTATTACGCCTGGATGAAAATTCAAACCTCCGCACGAAGGAATCAGTGAGTTGATAATATTGCTTGCATTGGTCTGAAATGAAATCTTCAAGGCCAGCATTTTGTGTGTACGCGTAAAATTCTTCCTTGATACTGGCCTGAACCATGAATTGATCCGATGGCCATTCACAAGGCTGCACTTGAGCCTCCCTCGGTGGTTCAAAGTCGGGCTCATGTAACGCGAGTCTCGGGGCCTTCTTGCTCGAGGAACCACCTTGGTATATTCTCCTTAACATCTTTCTTTCTCTGAAAAATTTCTGAAATTTTTAGTGACTCAAAATAAAAGTGAACCAAACTCAACAAAACTTATAGCAACTACTCCCACAAGTGCCTATAGGCTATATCATGCATCAAATCTACTTGGGAGCATACAAATGTGACATGCAAGCTCAAGAACAAGGTCACCACAGCAGCAAAAATTTGCAATATATAAAGCACTAGAACAAAAACTAATTGGACCATTGGAGGAGTCACATACCGAAGAACAATCCCCCAAAACAGTTTTGCAAATGGAGCTTTGCACAAGGAGATCGAAAATGGCAGCAAAATGAGCTAGAACACGGGTTTGAGCAATGGTGGGATTTTTTCTGGAGGAAGACGAAGTGGATGGGTGCTGGAATAAGTGAGGGGGGCCTACGTGGGACCCACAAGCCAGGGGGGCGCGCCCAGGGGGGGTGGGCGCGCCCTGCAGGCTTGTGGCCCATTGGTGTAGCCCCCTGATGTTTCTCATTGCCAAAAATTCTTAAATATTCCAGAAAAAATCATACTACATTTTCAGGGCATTTGGAGAACTTTTATTTTCAGGTCATTTTTTTATTGCACGGATAATTCAGAAAACCGAAAAATAATAGCATTTTTACTTTATTTAATCTAAATAATAGAGAGTAAAAGTTGCGTACAGAAGGTTGTGCCTCCTAAATTCATCCATCTCATGCCCATCAAAAAGAATCCATCAATAAGGTTGATCAAGTCTTATTGACAAACTTTTTTCGAATGACACGGAACCGGAGAATTTTCGAATAACACTAGGTTACCTCAATGGGGACAGGCATGTCCCCTATCATGATTATTTCATATTTCTTCTTGACAGTAGGGAGAGGGAATTTAAAACCTCCAATAGCAATTGTTGGAATTTCTCCAATAGAGTTGATACTATGAACTTGAGGTTGTTTCTTCGGAAAGTGTACCGTATGCTCATTACCATTAACATGAAAAGTGACATTGCCCTTGTTGCAATCAATAACAGCCCCTGCAGTATTCAAAAAAGGTCTACCAAGGATGATCGACATACTGTCGTCCTCGGGAATATCAAGAATAACAAAGTCCGTTAGAATAGTAACATTTGCAACTACGACAGGCACATCCTCACAAATACCGATGGGTAAAGCAGTTGATTTATCAGCCATTTGCAAAGAGATTTTAGTAGGTATCAACTTATTCAAATCAAGTCTACGGTACAAAGAGAAAGGCATAACATTAACACCAGCTCCAAGGTCACATAAAGCAGTTTTAACATAATTTCTTTTAATAGAGCATGGTATAGTAGGTATTCCTGGGTCTCCTAATTTCTTTGGTATTCCACCCTTAAAAGTATAATTAGCAAGCATAGTGGAAATTTCAGCTTCCGGTATCTTTCTTTTATTTGTCACAATATCTTTCATATACTTAGCATAAGGAGACATTTTCAGAATATCAGTCAAACGCATACGCAAAAAGACAGGTCTAAGCATTTCAACAAAGCGCTCAAAATCCTCATCATCCTTTTTCTTGGATGGTTTAAGAGGAAAGGGCATGGGTTTCTGAACCCATGGTTCTCTTTCTTCACCATGCTTCCTAGCAACAAAGTCTCTCTTATCATATCTTTTATTCTTAGGTTGTGGGTTATCAAGATCAACCACAGGTTCAATCTCCACATCATTATCATTACTAGGTTGAGCATCAACATGAACATCATCATTAATATTATCACTAGGCTCATGTTCATTACCAGATTGTGTCTCAGCATCAGAAATAGAAATATCATTTGGGTTTTCAGGTGTATCTATAACAGGTTCACTAGCAGCATGCAAAGCCCTATCATCATTCTTTTTGCTTTTATTACTAGAACGACTAGGTGCATCAGTATTAACTCTCTGAGAATCTTGCTCAATTCTCTTAGGATGGCCCTCGGGATACAAAGGTTCCTGAGTCATTTTACCACCTCTAGTCACAACTCTAACAGAATGATCATTGTTCTTACCATTCATCTCATTAAGCAAATCATTCTGTGCCTTAAGTACTTGTTCTACTTGAGTAGTTACCATGGAAGCGTGTTTACTAATAAGCTTAAGATCATTGATAGTTCTACTCATATAATCTCCTAAGCGATCAAGCATGTAAGCATTATGTTTCAATTGTCTACTAACATAAGCATTGAAATTTTCTTGCTTAACAACAAAGTTATCAAACTCATCCAAGCATTGGCTAGCAGACTTATTATAAGGAATATCACCTTCATCAAATCTACGGAGAGAATTTACCTCTACTACCTGTGTCAGGGTATCAAGACCATGTATTTCTTCAATAGGTGGTAGATTCTTAACATCTTCAGCTTTAATACCTTTTTCTTTCATAGATTTCTTTGCCTCTTGCATATCTTCAGGACTGAGAAATAGAATACCTCTTTTCTTCGGAGTTGGCTTTTGAGGTGGTTCGGGAATAGTCCAATCATTATCATTGCTCAATATATTATTCAATAGTAGTTCAGCTTGTTCAACAGTTCGTTCCCTGAAAACACAACCAGCACAACTATCTAGGTGGTCCCTAGAAGCATCGGTTAGTCCATTATAAAAGATATCAATTATTTCGTTTTTCTTGAGAGGATGATCAGGCAAAGCATTAAGTAATTGTAGAAGCCTCCCCCAAGCTTGTGGGGGACTCTCTTCTTTAATTTGCACAAAATTAAATATTTCCTGCAAGGCAGCTTGTTTCTTATGGGCAGGAAAGTATTTTTCAGAAAAGTAATATATCATATCCTGGGGACTACGCACACAACTAGGAGCAAGAGAATTAAACCATATCTTAGCATCACCCTTTAATGAGAAAGGAAACAACTTAAGAATATAGAAATAACGAATTTTTTCCTCATGAGTAAATAGGGTGGCTATATCATTCAATTTAGTAAGATGTGCCACAACAGTTTCAGATTCATAACCATGGAAAGGATCACATTCAACCAAAGTGATTAACTCAGGATCGATAGAGAATTCATAGTCCTTATCAATAGCAAAGATAGGTGAAGTAGCAAACTTAGGATCATATTGCATTCTAGCATTCAAAGATTTTTCCTTCCACTTGCATAGTAATTTCTTAAGATCATCTCTATCCTTACAAGCAAGAAAGTCCCTAGCTACCTCTCCATCCATAACATAACCCTTAGGTATATTAGGCAATTCATATCTAGGAGAGCTAGGTCTAACAGGTGTCTCATAGTGTTCAGTTTCAATAATTTCATCAGTTTCAGAAATATCATCAGTTTCAGCATTGACTCTAGCAATTTGTTCATCAAGAAATTCACCCAGTGGCACAGTATTATCAAGCAAAGTATCATCATAAGCATCATGCATAGCGGAAGTGGCATCATCAATTACTTGCGACATATCAGAATCAATAGCAGGTGGTGGTGTCGCAAATTTACTCATAACAGAAGGTGAATCAAGTGCAGAGCTAGATGGCAGTTCCTTACCTCCCCTCGTAGTAGAGGGATAGATCTTGGTCTTTGGATCTTTCAGATTCTTCATAGTGATCAACAGATATAAATCCCAAGTGACTCAGAGAATAGAGCTATGCTCCCCGGCAACGGCGTCAGAAAAGGGTCTTGATAACCCACAAGTATAGGGGATCGCAACAGTTTTCGAGGGTAGAGTATTCAACCCAAATTTATTGATTCGACACAAGGGGAGCCAAAGAATATTCTCGAGTATTAGCAGCTGAGTTGTCAATTCAACCACACCTGAAAGACTTAATATCTGCAGCAAAGTATTCAGTAGCAAAGTAGTATGGAAGTAGCGGTAACGGTGGCAAAAGTGACAGTAGCAGTTTTGTAGTGATTGTAACAGTAGCAACGGAAAAGTAACTTAGCAAAGATCAATATATGAAAAGCTCGTAGGCAATGGATCAGTGATGGATAATTATGTCGGATGGCATTCATCATGCAACGGTTATAACATAGGGTGACACAGAACTAGCTCCAATTCATCAATATAATGTAGGCATGTATTCCGTATATAGTCATACGTGCTTATGGAAAAGAACTTGCATGACATATTTTGTCCTACCCTCCCGTGGCAACGGGGTCCTAACGGAAACTAAGGGATATTAAGGCCTCCTTTTAATAGAGAACCGGACCAAAGCATTAGCACTTAGTGAATACATGAACTCCTGAAACTACGGTAATCACCGGAAAGAATCCCAGTTATTGTCACCCTGGGGGATGCGGATAATAACTCGTAATAGGTGTCTATAACTTGCAAGATAGGATCAAGAACACATATATATTAATGAAAACATAATAGGTTCAGATCTGAAATCATGGCACTCGGG
The DNA here is from genome assembly GCA_039707655.1 of Elymus sibiricus. Lineage (NCBI taxonomy): Eukaryota > Viridiplantae > Streptophyta > Magnoliopsida > Poales > Poaceae > Elymus > Elymus sibiricus. The sequence continues at coordinate 481,960,443 of CM077671.1, read as the reverse complement.
CCCTAGTGACAAGCATTAAGCATAGCAAAGTCATAGCAACATCAATCTCAGAACATAGTGGATACTAGGGATCAAACCCTAACAAAACTAACTCGATTACATGGTAAATCTCATCCAACCCATCATCGTCCAGCAAGCCCACGATGGAATTAGTCACGAACGGCGGAGAGCATCATGAAATTGGTGATGAAGGATGGTTGGTGATGACGATTGCGTCGATTTCCCCTCTCCGGAGCCCAAAACGGACCCCAGATCTGCCCTCCCGAGGAAGAACAGGAGGTGGCGGCGGCTCCGTATCGTGAAACGCGATGAACTCTTCTCCTTTATTTATTTTCTCCCCGAATAGGAATATATAGAGTTGGAGTTGAGGTCGGAGGAGCTTCTGGGGGCCCACAAGACAGGGGGGCGCACCCTAGGGGGGGTGGCGCCCCCCTGGCTTGTGGCTAGGTGGTGGACCCCCTCCGGTTGATTCTTTCGCCAGTACTTTTTATTAATTTCAAAAATATTCTCCGTAAATTTTCATGTCAATCCGTGAACTTTTATTTCTGCACAAAAATAACCCCAAGGCAATTCTGCTGAAAACAGCGTCAGTCCGGGTTAGTTTTATTCAAATCATGCAAATTAGGGTTCAAAACATGGGCAAAAGAGTTTGGAAAAGTAGATACGATGGAGACGTATCAGGGCCCCGGCCTACAGCATCATCAACCGCGAGCTGGTTCATCGCAGCACCACCGGCGTGTTCCAGCGCTGCGTCGAGCCAGAGAAGGGGCAAGAAATCCTCCTCGACATCCACCAGGGCGAGTGCGGGCATCACGCCGCCTCCAGAACCCTGGTGGCCAAGGCATTTCGCCATGGCTTCTACTGGCCGACGGCCTTGGAAGAGGCCAAGCGGCTGGTCGATAAATGCGAGGGGTGCCAGCGCTTCAGCACACAGAGCCACCTGCCGGCAACATCCCTCCATACCATCCCAGTCTCGTGGCCCTTTGCCGTCTGGGGGCTGGACATGGTAGGCCCCTTCAAGACCGCGCGGGGTGGCATGACGCATCTGCTAGTGGCTGTCGACAAGTTCACCAAGTGAATCGAAGCCAGGCCCATCAAGAAGCTGGACGGCCCCACAGCCGTCCGGTTCGTCAAAGACGTCACGGTCCGCTACGGCGTTCCCCACAGCATCATCACCGACAACGGCACAAATTTCGCCAAAGGCGCGATGGCACGCTTTTGCTCCCAGGAGGGCATCCGGCTCGACCTCGCGTCGGTGGCCCACCCACAGTCGAACGGCCAGGCAGAGAGGGCAAACGGCTTGATCCTGGCCGGCCTCAAACCTCGACTCGTGGCGCCCCTTGTGCGGTCGGCCCGCTGCTGGGTCAATGAGCTGCCGGCTATCCTCTGGAGCCTCAGAACCACGCCCAACCGGTCGACCGGCTACACCCCTTTCTTTCTCGTATACAGGTCCGAGGCGATCATCCCCACAGACATCGAGTTCGACTCGCCTCGGGTCACCCTGTATACGGAGAAGGACGCAAAGGAGGCAAGAGAAGACGGTGTCGACCTACTCGAAGAAGCACGCGAGCTGGCCCTGAGCCAGACGGCCATCTACCAGCAGAAGCTCCGGCACTACCACAACAAGTGGATCCGGCCCCTCTCCTTCCGTGAAGGAGACCTGGTGCTCAGGCGGATCCAGCGGACCGCCGGCCAGCACAAACTGTCCTCCCCATGGGAGGGCCCGTTCATCGTCAGCAAGGCGCTGCACAACAATGCCTACTACCTGATAGATGCCCAGAAGTCGCAGAAGCGCAAAAGAGACACCTCCGGCGAGGAGACGGAGCGCCCATGGAATGCGGCGCTCCTTCGACCGTTCTGCTAAGAAAAAAAACCGTGTATGTATGTATCTTCCCCTTCTGTTGGAACTTAATGAATGCAATGGGGGCCCCAGGCTGGCACTTGGGACACGCCCCTTTTCAATTCCATCAAAGGCTTGTCATTTTTAAGCAAGGCACCCGGGTCCGGCTCCCTGGCCCGGGGGCTCGCCGGCTCTTCTCCAAAGCGGACAAGAAGTGTGAGCGAGCAACCCTTTCCTACCCCCCCTACCCAATCACAGACCGGCCACCGGCTTTCCGGCTAGCGGAACCATGGGGTAGGAAGGAACTTATCACGCGAACGCCGCCTGAAGAGTAGCAGCCGGATAAGTCCAACCGGACCGTGTTACCTCTAGAAACCAGCCTCTGCCGGCTCGCCCCAACCCTAGCCGGACGACTCTAAGGCTCGTTTTCCCCAAGGACGACGTCCCGTCCCTGTCCCAGTCCGGCTCCCGGCTGGCTGACAGGCGGGGCGGAGGCCGGAAGGAATCCTTGCGTAAAATATGAGTCGAAAGGTAAAGGGCAAAGGAGGAGCTGGCACGCAAACGTTTTGAACTTCAAGCAAGTTATAAACGAAAGGCCACAGGCCGAAGATTCTTTACAATACACCCCCAGTGGGTGGAAATGCGTCTTAAATAAGTTTTTCAGCAAAAGAAAAAGATACAAAGTGCGCAGGGCCGCTCAGACTGCCGGTGCATCGCCGGCCGGCTCAACAGTCTGCCCAGGGGAGGCCGCTGCCTTCGGATCCGCCTCCATGGCCTCCGTGGCTTCGGTGTCGCTGCCGGTGCTAGAAGCCGTGCTCTCATCGGCAACCTCCTCATCCCCGGGCCCTTGGGGAATGCCGAAGGAGTCCTCGCAACCGGTTCGTCATCCTCACCCAGCGCCGGCAGGAGCTCGTCCGGGTCAACGTAAGAGGCCAGCTCGTTGGCTCGGCGGACGAGGGCGCCTTCGCGGGCGGCTCGCTCCGCCTCGGGGACTTCGCGCATCGTGGCCAGCCGGTCCAAGTTGATGCTGGGGTACCACGAGGTGACGAACCGAAGGGCCATCTGCGCCCCGGAGCGGGCCGCCGATGCCTTCCAAACCTCGAGCCGGGCCACCGCGTTCTCCAGCCACAGCGCCACGCGGCCCGCCGGGGCCCCGCGACCCGGCCAGAGGGCCGCAATCACCTCCGAGGCGGCCGTACGGAGCCGGTCCATACCATGCTGAAGGAAGAGCAGCCGGTTCTCGATGGCCAGCGCAAACTCCGGCAAGTCCCAGCCAGCGTGCTCCTCAATCTCCTGCCCGCGCTGCCGCAGGCACTCCCGATGCTCCGCCACGACCCGCTCGGCGCGGCGCTGAGTGTCCGGGAACCGGTCTAAGGGAAAGGGAAGAATCAGAAGAGCAGGGAGAGAAGCAGCCGGCAAGGAAAGAAGACTCAAGAATAAGAAACTTACGCTAGAAGGCTTCATCCACCTCGATCGCAAACTGGAGGCCTGAGCTCTGCTCCCTCTCGTGCGCCTCCTCCGCCTGGGCGAGGGCGGCCTCACGCCTCTCAAGCTCGCCGCCAAGACGAGCAACCTCGTCCTGCAGGGCGGTGACCCGCCGGCTGGCGTCGGTCGCCTGCTTGGCGGCCTCCTCCCGGGCCGCCACCTCCTTCTGCAGCTCCGCGGTGAGGCGCTCCTGGGCCGCCTGCCCATCCATGACCAGGCCGCCCAGCCGGTCCCGCTCCGACGTGATCGCCTGGAGATTCCGCTCCAGCCGGTCCCGTTCGGAGGCCACCTCGTCCCTCTTCTGCCGGATCGGGGCCAGGACCTCCAGCTCCTCTGCGAGAGGGTCGACCCAAGTTATTTAAAGAATGCGGAAGATTCGTGCCGGCTGCCGAGCAGCCGGCCCGACTCTTGGGGGCTACACCCAGTGGGTGCGCTCGCGTGCCCCCACTGGAACAAACGTACCTTGCGCCTTCCGCAGCGTCTCCTGGACCTGATAAAAGCCGACCTTGCCGCGGTTGTGGATGGCGACCGCCTCGTCAAAGAGCGCCTGCCGCTTGGCGTTCTCAGCCTGCTCCGCCCCAAGAGACGAGAAGTTAGACAAACGAAAAAGAGATAGATCAGGCCCGGCTGCCATGCAGCCGAGCAGCCGGCCCGAATCTCGGGGGCTACACCCAGTGGGTGCGCTTGCGCGCCCCCACTGAAAGTCCAACACAAGACAGAAGAATCTCACCTCCACCGCCTCCTCCACGCGCCGAAAATTGCTTTCGGCGGCCTCCGCAAACCTAGCCAGTCCCTCACGGCAGTGCGCCATGATGCGGCCTGGCTCCCCAGGCGCAAGGACCTGGCTGCTGGCTGGCGGGGCCGGGACGACTGGGACGAGGGCCAGCGCTTTCCAGTCCCGGATCACGTCGAGCATGGTCCTTCTCGACCGGCTCGCCCCACCACTCGACCCGGTGTCCGCCGTGGCGGCAGCCGGCGGAAGGTTGGAGGTAACCACCAGGGCTCGAGAGCCCGCCTCGGGCCCCTCAACCACATGCCGGACCGGCTCGGCAGACGGCTGGACCGGCTCGCTCCTCCCACCGACCGTTGTCTCCGGGGCCACCTCCGGCACAGCCGAGGCGACGGGCACATCTGCCGCGGCTGGCTCGACGGTGGGTGGGGTCACTACCGTCTCCCCCCGCTGGGTCGTCCCCTGAGCCGGCTCGGGAACCGCTCCCGCCGGCCAGGCCACCTCCGCCATGGGCGGGGCCGTGGCCGTCTCCACAGCCGGCTCTCGCGGCTCGCTCGATGGAGGTCTCGACATCCGCGTCGATTCCGTCGCCGAGTCCGTCGCACGCGCCGGGTCGGCGGGCCGCCTCCGCCTCCCGTCGCTCGAGGCCCCGGAACGCGAGGGCGCGCCCTTCGCCCTGCCCTCGCGGCTCGCATCTCTGCGAGCCTCCTCTTCTCCTCCCGCATCGTGGCCGCGTGCTCCTGCGCCTGCAGGCTGGTGGCGTCCACCGGGTCGGCGGTCGACTCTGTGTCATGGAGCTCGATGGCGTCCCTGGGATAAACAAAAGATGGGCCCTCAGGCGCTTGCCGGTTCGAAAACTCGAAGAAACCCATAAGAATCAGGAAAAAGTACTTACCCGGCGACGACGGGAAGGGCCTGCCTGGCCCGGGGCGGCGGATTCGCGACGGCCGCTCGCACTCTGTTGCGAGCCGGTGGCTGTGTTGGCGGCTGCCCCGAAGCCGGCCTCTTCTCCCGACGGGAGGCCTCGGCTGTCTGGCCCCGACCCGGATGCTCCTCGCTCCGCCCGCGTGGCTGCCGCCGAGCTGTGGGGGGAGGCGCGTCCAAGATCCAGACGTCATCATCATCATCATCATCATCATCGTCAGTCCAATCTTTGATCGAGGGTCCGGAGGGGAACTCACCAGCCGCCCTAGACCCGCCGGCTCCCGGGTCACCCATCGTCCCGTCCGCCTCAACCTCTCCCGAAGAGTCGACCTCCTCCTCGACGCCGCCTCCCAGCTCGAAATCCTCCGGATCGGAATCAGCGCGTTCCGCCTCGAATATCTGGGGGTGCGGGCCGTCCGGCGTGTTCTGTCGAACAAAGTGTTGCGGTCAGCACGGCGTGTGAGCGGAGGGGACGGTTGGAGGAACACAGACGGAAAGGAAACCACCTCGACGGGGCGTACCAGGGGCGCCGGGTCGTGCCGGCTGTACGACAACTTGCCGAAGCTCCAGGTCCCCAGCTTCAGTTTGAAGTTGGTGATGGTGTTCACCCGCTTCGTCACCTGGGCTGTCGTCAGCTTGAAGGTGGATAGCCGGCAGGGGTCCCGCCGGCCCGACATGTCGCAGATCTGGTGCGGCCTCTGCTGCAGGGGCAGCACCCGGCGATCGATGAAGGCGGCCACCAGATCGGCCGCAACCAGCCCCTCTCCACTCCTCATGGTTTGGAGCCGGCCCAGCATTCCGACCAGATCTCCAGGCGGCCCGTCGGCCGTCTAGTTCATCCCCGAGGACGGGGTGTTGACGAAGGCCGGTAGCCGGATGTAGTCCCGCGCCGGGTCGACGTTCTTCACGTAGAAGAACGTCCGGTTCCATTTTTTTACGTACTCGATGAGGGTGATGCGGGGGAATAGCGGGCCGCGGACGCACACCACCGCTCCCCCGCAGGCGTATGCCTCATCGTTGTTCCTCAAGACCTTGAGGTAGAAGAGCTTCCTCCACAACTCCACGAAGGGGAGATGTTGGAAATATGCCCTAGAGGCAATAATAAATTGGTTATTATTATATTTCCTTGTTCATGATAATCGTTTATTATCCATGCTATAATTGTATTGATTGGAAACTCGAATACATGTGTGGGTACATAGACAACACTGTGTCCCTAGTAAGCCTCTAGTTGACTAGCTCGTTGATCAAAGATGGTTAAGGTTTCCTAGCCATGGACATGAGATGTCATTTGATAACGGGATCACATCATTAGGAGAATGATGTGATGGACAAGACCCAAACTGTAAACGTACCATATGATCGTGTCAGTTTATTGCTATTGTTTTCTGCATGTCAAGTATCTGTTCCTTTGACCATGAGATCATGCAACTCACTGACACCGGAGGAATACCTTGTGTGTATCAAACGTCGCAACGTAACTGGGTGACTATAAAGGTGTTGTACAGGTATCTCCGAGGGTGTCTGTTGGGTTGGCATGGATCAAGACTGGGATTTGTTACTCCGTGTGACGGAGAGGTATCTCAGGGCCCACTCGGTAATACAACATCACAATGAGCCTTGCAAGCAATGTGACTAAAGCGTTAGCCACGAGATCTTATATTACGGAACGAGTAAAGAGACTTGCCGGTAACGAGATTGAACTAGGTATAGAGATACCGACGATCGAATCTCGGGCAAGTAACATACCGAAGAACAAAGGGAACAGCATACGGGATTAACTGAATCCTTGACATAGAGGTTCAACCGATAAAGATCTTCGTAGAATATGTAGGAGCCAATATGGGCATCAAGGTCCCGCTATTGGTTATTGACCGTAGAGGTGTCTCGGTCATGTCTACATAGTTCTCGAACCCGCAGGGTCTACACACTTAACGTTTGGTGACGATATAAGTATAGTTGAGTTGTTATGTTGGTGACCGAAAGTTGTTCGGAGTCCCGGATGAGATCACGGACATGACGAGGAGTCTCGGAATGTCCGAGAGGTAAAGATCGATATATTGGACGATATGTTTGGGCCAAGAGGTGAGACCCACGGGGCGTTAGCAAAAGGCAGTTTTGCAGAGTGCAGGGTCCAGACGCCAGGAACCCTGGCGTCTGGCCCTGGGCCAGACGCCGAGGCCCATGGCGTCTGGGCCAGACGCCGGGAACCGTGGCGTTTGGTACTGGAATCCGAGAAGGAATCTTCCATTTGTTCCAAACCGACTTTGAGGAGGCTCTTTCTCCAAGTTTCGACCCCAGGGCTCAACATATAAATAGAGGGGCAGGGCTAGCACCCGGAAGACATCAAGATTTCCCCAAGCCGTGTGCGGCAACCCTAACCCTCTAGTTCCTACGTCATAATCTCCGTAGCGCTTGGCGAAGCCCTGCAGAGATTGTTCCTCACCACCATCACCACGCCGTCGTGCTGCCGGAACTCATCTACTACTTCACCATCGCTCGCTGGATCGAGGAGGTGAAGGCGTCATCAAGCCGTACGTGTGTTGAACGCGGAGGTGCCGTCCGTTCGGCACTAGTTCGTGATCGGTTCGAGGGACGACTTGCGATTTGGATCGCGGAGACGTTCGACTACATCAACCGCGTTTCTTAAACGCTTCCGCTTAGCGATCTACAAGGGTATGTAGATTCACTCTCCCTCTCGTAGATGCTCATCACCATGGATAGATCTTGCGTGTGCGTAGGAAAAATTTTGTTTCCCATGCAACGTTCCCCAACAGTGGCATCCGAGCTAGGTCTATGCGTAGATGAGATCTCGAGTAGAACACAAACGAGTTGTGGGCGTGGGTGTATACATATTGCTTGTCGTTACTAGTTGATACTTGATTCGGCGGTATTGTGAGATGAAGCGGCCCGGACCGACATTACGCGTACGCTTACGCGAGACAGGTTCCTTCAACTGACATGTAACTTCGTTGCATAAAGATGGCTAGCGGGTGTCTGTCTCTCTCACTTTAGTTGAATCAATTTCAATGAAGAGGGTTCTTTTAGAAGATCAAAAAGCAATCACTACACCACGTTGTGGTTTTGTGTAGGTAAGAACGGTTCTTGCAAACCCGTAGCAGCCACGTAAAATTTGCAACAACAATTAGAGGACGTCTAACTTGTTTTTGCAGGGTATGTTGTGATGTGATATGGCCAATTACATGATGAGATATATGTGATGTATGAGATGATCATGTGTTGTATAGAATATCATGACTTGCATGTCGATGAGTACGGCAACTGGCAGGAGCCATAGAGTTGTCTTTAATTATTGTATGACCTGCGTGTCAATCATTAAGCGCTATGTAATGCTTTACTTTATCGCTAAACGTTAGCAATAGTCGTGGAAGCAACAGTCGGCGCGACAACCTCATGGCGACACGTTGATGGAGATCAAGATGATGGAGATCATGGTGTCATGCCGGTGACGATGGAGATCATGCCGGTGCTTTGGAGATGGAGATCAAAAGCACGAGTTCATGGCCATATCATGTCACTTATGATTTGCATGTGATGTTAATCCTTTTATGCATCTTATTTTGCTTAGGACGACGGTAGCATTATAAGGTGATCCCTCACTTAAATTTCAAGATAAATTGTGTTCTCCCCGAGTGTGCACCGTTGCGAAAGTTCGTCGTTTCGAGACACGCCGTGATGATCGGGTGTGATAGACTCTACGTTCACATACAACGGGTGTAAGCCATGTTGCACGTGCGGAAACACTCGGGTTAAACTTGACGAGCCTAGCATGTACAGACATGGCCTCGGAACACAAGAGACCGAAAGGTCGAACATGAGTCATATAGTAGATATGATCAACATGAAGATGTTCACCATTGAAACCACCTCAACTCACGTGATGATCGGACTTGAGTTGGTGGATTTGGATCATGTTACGCTCGAATGACCGGAGGGATGTCAATTTGAGTGGGAGTTTTTAAGTAATATGATTAACTAAACTCATTATCTAGAACAATAGTCTAAGTTGTCTTTGCTATATTTATGTTGTAGATCATGGCTCGCGCAGTAGCACCCCTGAATTTTAATGCGTTCCTAGAGAAAGCTAAGTTGAAAGATGATGGAAGTAACTTTGTGGACTGGGCCTGTAATCTAAGGATTATCCTTACGGCTTCCCAGAAGGCTTATGTCCTTGATGCACCGCTTGGTGATCCACCCGCTCCAGTTGAGTCTGTAGACGTTGTGAACGCCTGGCAGGCTCGTTCTGAAGATTACTCAATAGTTCAATGTGCAATATTGTATGGCTTAGAACCGGGACTTCAAAGACGTTTTGAACGTCATGGAGCATATGAGATGTTCCAGGAGTTGAAGTTTATCTTTCAGAAGAATGCCCGGATCGAGAGATATGAGATCTCCGATAAGTTCTATGCTTGCAAGATGGAGGAGAACGAGTCTATCAGTGATCACGTACTCAGAATGTCTGGGTACTCCACCCGTCTGGCTGAATTGGGGATACCCCTTCCGCCAGAGGCTATCACTGACAGAGTTCTTCAATCATTGCCACCTAGCTACAAGAGCTTCGTGTTGAACTATAACATGCACGGGATGAACAAGTCAGTCGCCGAGCTGTTTGCGATGCTGAAAGTCGCTGAGTCTGAAATTCAGAAGGAGCATCAAGTGTTGATGGTCAATAAAACCACTAGTTTCAAGAAAAATGGCAAGGGTAAGAAGGGTAACTCCAAGAAGACTGGCAAAGCAGTTGTTCCTCTCGTGAAGAAACCCAAGGCTGGACCCAAACCAGAAACTGTGTGTTTTCATTGCAAGGGAACAGGACACTGGAAGCGGAACTGCCCCAAGTATTTGGCTGACAAGAAGGCGGCCAACAACAAACAAGGTATATATGATATACATGTTATTGATGTGTACCTTACCAACTCTCGTTGTAGTGCCTGGGTATTTGATACCGGTGCGGTTGCTCATATTTGCAACTCAAAACAGGAACTGCGGAATAGACGGAGGCTGGCAAAGGACGAAGTGACGATGCGCGTGGGAAATGGTTCCAAGGTTGATGTGATCGCCGTCGGCACGCTCGCTCTTCGATTACCATCGGGATTAGTGATGAACCTGAATAATTGTTATTTAGTGCCTGCGTTAAGCATGAACATTATATCTGGATCTTGTTTATTGCGAGACGGTTACTCATTTAAATCAGAGAATAATGGTTGTTCTATTTTTATGAGTAATATCTTTTATGGTCATGCACCCAATGTAAGGGGTTTATTCTTATTGAATCTCGATAGTAATGATACACATGTTCATAACATTGATGCCAAAAGATGTAGGATTGATAATGATAATACCACTTTCTTGTGGCACTGCCGTTTAGGTCATATTGGCATAAAACGCATGAGGAAGCTCCATGCTGATGGACTTTTAGAGTCACTTGATTTTGAATCACTTGACACATGTGAGCCATGCCTCATGGGCAAGATGACTAAAACGCCGTTCTCTGGAACAATGGAACGGGCAAGTGACTTATTGGAAATCATACATACTGATGTGTGCGGTCCGATGAGCATTGAGGCGCGCGGTGGTTATCGTTACTTTCTCACCTTCACTGATGACTTAAGTAGATATGGGTATATTTACTTAATGAAACACAAGTCTGAAACATTTGAAAAGTTCAAACAATTTCAGAGTGAAGTTGAGAATCATCGTAACAAGAAGATTAAATTCCTACGATCTGATCGAGGAGGAGAATATCTGAGTTATGAGTTTGGCAGTCACTTAAGACAATGTGGAATTGTTTCACAACTAACACCGCCTGGAACACCACAGCGTAATGGTGTGTCCGAACGTCGTAATCGAACCTTATTGGATATGGTGCGATCTATGATGTCTCTTGCCGATTTGCCACTATCGTTTTGGGGTTATGCATTAGAGACAGCTGCATTCACTTTAAATAGGGCACCATCGAAATCCGTTGAGACGACGCCATATGAACTTTGGTTTGGCAAGAAGCCAAAGCTGTCGTTTCTTAAAGTTTGGGGATGTGATGCTTATGTCAAAAAGCTTCAGCCTGAAAAGCTGGAACCCAAAGCGGAGAAATGCGTCTTCATAGGATACCCAAAAGAGACAGTTGGGTATACCTTCTACCTCAGATCCAAAGGCAAAGTGTTTGTCGCTAAAAATGGAACGTTTCTTGAGAAAGAGTTTCTCTCGAAAGAATTGAGTGGGAGGAAGATAGAACTTGATGAGGTTGTTGAACCTTTACTTCAACCTGAGAGTAGCGCAGCACAGAAAGATGTTTCTGTAGAGCCTACATCAGCTGAAGAGGAAGTTAATGATGATGATCATGAAGCTTTGGATCAAGTTGCTATCGAACCTCGTAGGTCGACAAGGACGCGTACTGCTCCTGAGTGGTACGGCAACCCTGTCTTAGAAGTCATGTTGTTGGACAATGATGAACCTACGAGCTATGGAGAAGCGATAATGGGCCCGGATTCCGAGAAATGGTTAGAGGCCATGAAATCCGAGATGGGATCCATGTATGAAAACAAAGTGTGGACTTTGGAAGTATTACCTAAAGGGCGTAAGGCCATTCAGAACAAATGGATCTTTAAGAGGAAGACGGACGCGGACGGTAATGTCACCATCTATAAAGCTCGACTTGTGGCAAAGGGTTTTTCACAAGTTCAAGGAGTTGACTACGATGAGACCTTCTCACCCGTAGCGATGCTTAAGTCCGTCAGAATCATGTTAGCAATAGCTGCCTTTTTCGATTATGAAATTTGGCAGATGGATGTCAAAACAGCGTTCCTTAACGGTTTCCTTAAGGAAGAGTTGTATATGATGCAACCAGAAGGTTTTGTCGATCCAGAGAATGCTGACAAAGTTTGCAAACTCCAACGATCCATTTATGGACTGGTGCAAGCATCTCGGAGTTGGAATCTTCGCTTTGATGAGGTGATCAAAGCGTTCGAGTTTATACAAGTTTACGGAGAAGCTTGTATTTACAAGAAAGTGAGTGGGAGCTCTATAGCGTTTCTAATATTATATGTGGATGACATATTGCTGATTGGAAACAATATAGAAATGTTGGAAAGCGTAAAGGAATATTTGAACAAGAGTTTTTCAATGAAGGACCTAGGAGAAGCTGCTTTCATATTAGGCATCAAGATCTATAGAGATAGATCAAGACGCTTAATAGGACTTTCACAAAGCACATACCTTGATAAGATTTTGAAGAAGTTCAAAATGGATCAGTCCAAGAAGGGGTTCTTGCCTGTTTTGCAAGGTGTGAAGTTGAGTAAGACTCAATGCCCAGTGACTACAGAAGATAGAGAAAAGATGAGTGTCATCCCCTATGCTTCAGCCATAGGCTCTATTATGTATGCAATGCTGTGCACAAGACCCGATGTCAGCCTTGCCATAAGTATGGTCGGAAGGTTTCAAAGTGATCCAGGAATGGAACACTGGACGGCGGTCAAGAATATCCTGAAGTACCAGAAAAGGACTAAGGACATGTTTCTCGTTTATGGAGGTGATCAAGAGCTCGTCGTAAAGGGTTACGTCGATGCAAGCTTTGATACTGATCCGGATGACTCTAAGTCTCAAACCGGATACGTGTTTATTCTTAATGGGGGTGCGGTTAGCTGGTGCAGTTCCAAGCAAAGCGTGGTAGCTGATTCTACATGCGAAGCGGAGTACATCGCAGCCTCGGAGGCGGCGAAGGAAGGTGTCTAGATGAAGGAGTTCATGACAGATCTTGGAGTAGTGCCTAGTGCGCTTAACCCAATGACTCTGTTTTGTGATAATACTGGTGCCATTGCTCTAGCCAAGGAACCAAGATTTCACAAGAGGACCAGACACATAAAGCGACGTTTCAATTCCATCCGCGATTATATCAAGGAGGACGACATAAATATTTGCAAAGTACACACGGATCTGAATGTTGCAGATCCGATGACTAAACCTCTTCCAAGGGCTAAACATGAACAACACCAGAACTGCATGGGTGTTCGATTCATTACAATGTAAATCACATAGTGATGTGAACTAGATTATTGACTCTAGTGCAAGTGGGAGACTGTTGGAAATATGCCCTAGAGGCAATAATAAATTGGTTATTATTATATTTCCTTGTTCATGATAATCGTTTATTATCCATGCTATAATTGTATTGATTGGAAACTCGAATACATGTGTGGGTACATAGACAACACTGTGTCCCTAGTAAGCCTCTAGTTGACTAGCTCGTTGATCAAAGATGGTTAAGGTTTCCTAGCCATGGACATGAGATGTCATTTGATAACGGGATCACATCATTAGGAGAATGATGTGATGGACAAGACCCAAACTGTAAACGTACCATATGATCGTGTCAGTTTATTGCTATTGTTTTCTGCATGTCAAGTATCTGTTCCTTTGACCATGAGATCATGCAACTCACTGACACCGGAGGAATACCTTGTGTGTATCAAACGTCGCAACGTAACTGGGTGACTATAAAGGTGTTGTACAGGTATCTCCGAGGGTGTCTGTTGGGTTGGCATGGATCAAGACTGGGATTTGTTACTCCGTGTGACGGAGAGGTATCTCAGGGCCCACTCGGTAATACAACATCACAATGAGCCTTGCAAGCAATGTGACTAAAGCGTTAGCCACGAGATCTTGTATTACGGAACGAGTAAAGAGACTTGCCGGTAACGAGATTGAACTAGGTATAGAGATACCGACGATCGAATCTCGGGCAAGTAACATACCGAAGAACAAAGGGAACAGCATACGGGATTAACTGAATCCTTGACATAGAGGTTCAACCGATAAAGATCTTCGTAGAATATGTAGGAGCCAATATGGGCATCAAGGTCCCGCTATTGGTTATTGACCGTAGAGGTGTCTCGGTCATGTCTACATAGTTCTCGAACCCGTAGGGTCTACACACTTAACGTTTGGTGACGATATAAGTATAGTTGAGTTGTTATGTTGGTGACCGAAAGTTGTTCGGAGTCCCGGATGAGATCACGGACATGACGAGGAGTCTCGGAATGTCCGAGAGGTAAAGATCGATATATTGGACGATATGTTTGGGCCAAGAGGTGAGACCCACGGGGCGTTAGCAAAAGGCAGTTTTGCAGAGTGCAGGGTCCAGACGCCAGGAACCCTGGCGTCTGGCCCTGGGCCAGACGCCGAGGCCCATGGCGTCTGGGCCAGACGCCGGGAACCGTGGCGTTTGGTACTGGAATCCGAGAAGGACTCTTCCTTTTGTTCCAAACCGACTTTGAGGAGGCTCTTTCTCCAAGTTTCGACCCCAGGGCTCAACATATAAATAGAGGGGCAGGGCTAGCACCCGGAAGACATCAAGATTTCCCCAAGCCGTGTGCGGCAACCCTAACCCTCTAGTTCCTACGTCATAATCTCCGTAGCGCTTGGCGAAGCCCTGCAGAGATTGTTCCTCACCACCATCACCACGCCGTCGTGCTGCCGGAACTCATCTACTACTTCACCATCGCTCGCTGGATCGAGGAGGTGAAGGCGTCATCAAGCCGTACGTGTGTTGAACGCGGAGGTGCCGTCCGTTCGGCACTAGTTCGTGATCGGTTCGAGGGACGACTTGCGATTTGGATCGCGGAGACGTTCGACTACATCAACCGCGTTTCTTAAACGCTTCCGCTTAGCGATCTACAAGGGTATGTAGATTCACTCTCCCTCTCGTAGATGCTCATCACCATGGATAGATCTTGCGTGTGCGTAGGAAAATTTTTGTTTCCCATGCAACGTTCCCCAACAGGAGAAGCCCGAGGTAGCCCTCGCAGAGAGTCACGAAGCTCGATAGTTGAAGAATGGAATTGGGCCCGAGGTGGTGCGGCTGGAGATCGAAGGTGTCCATGAAGAGGCGGAAGAACTGGCTCACCGACAGGCCGAAGCCGCGCGAGAAGTGCCAGGCGAACACCACGAACTCTCCCTCCTTGGGCTCGGGCACCACCTCACTGCCCGGCGGACGGGCGGCGACGCGGTCCTCCGACGGCAGCATGCGGGCACGGCGGAGGTGCACGATGTCCTCCTCGGTGATGACGGAGCCACCCCAGCTGCCGGAAGGTCCATCGGCCATCTCCGAGGCAATCGAACGCGAAGAAACAGGCCAGCGGAGTGGCAGCGCGAGCTGAAGCGGCGGTCTGCGATAGGAGGAAGACGATGGGGTGAGGGGTGCGCGAACTGCCTCCGCCCCTCCCCCTCCCCTTATAAGTAAAGGGGCGACGCCCGGGGGACGTGGGGATTAACTGCGCCCACTCCCTCGAGGAATCCGCGGGACGTGGGCACTGCGGGCCGCGGCCGTTGGGGTCCGAGCACAGAGGATCCCCGCCTACGGCCTGAGGCCTACTGGGCTAGGCCCGTGGCCTACCAAGCTAGGCCCAGGGCGACGTCCCGTCAAGCCCCCAGATGCGGGGCCCTCAGCATCATCGCGCTCCGCGTGGCGCACCGGCCCGAAGCGGCGCGACAGGACCCGAGGCGACAGGAGTGGTTGCCGACGCGGCTGATCGATCGATCCCGCGCGATAGGCAGGTGCCGCCGGATGAAGCCGCCGGCTCCCCCTCGTCGGAAGGACGCGCCCCCCCGCCGGCTTCGGGGACTACTGACGGGGTTATTGCCCCTAGGTAGGCCAAGACTAGGGGGTTCCAACCCCTTTTGAAAAAACCAGACGGCCGGCTGGTCCGCGACCGGCTGGCGTGCTGTCGGCTGGCCCACGGCCGGCTGGACCAAGACCAGCTGGCGGGCTACCGGCAGGCCTACTGCCGGCTGGCCCACGGCTGGCTGGTCAGGAGCCGGCCGCCCAACCCCTGGCCAGCCTGCGGCCGGCCACTCTACGGCCGGCCCTTCCGCTGACCTCTGGACGGGCAGGCACCCGTCCCCTCTCACTGCAGCCAAGTACATCGACAGGACGCAACCCCCATGATGGGCTCCGGCGTGGCTACAGCGACCGCTACAGTCCGGGCGGTCGTACCGCTGACCAAGACTGATCGAGACCCGGCGGGGCAACAGTGCCGCCACGCCGCCGTCCACTCCATTACCTGCCCCGGCGTGGCTACAGCGCAGCCGACCGTACCGCTGACTTCGGCCGGCAGGCGCAAGACGACGCCGCGCGGGGCGGCCCGTGCCGCGGCAGGTAGGCACGGGCCAATAGAAGAGCCGGCTGGCGGACCCCAGTTGGCGATGGGACCGCGCAGCCGGCGGGCCCTACGGGCGACGAGACGGCCCAGCCGTCGGCCCCCCTGGCCCGCCGGAGAGGCTGCCGGCCGGGTCCCCCCTTTTTTATACCTTAGGAATATTGTGAGCCGGGGGGTTGGCCTATAAAACCCCCCGAGGCCCCCATGCATTGGGCAGGCACGAAGGCATTCGCCGCATCCCACACTCTCACACTCACTCTCACTCTCACGTAGCAAGGGAAGGGGAGCCGGCTGCTCCTTCTTCCTCCTCTAGACAACAGCTCAAGGAGCACCATTGTACACCGAACGCCCATCAACTAGACAAGCAGGACTAGGGGTGTCACCTCCCACGGAGGGCCCCGAACCTGGGTACATCGTGTGTCCCTCACCGCTCGTGCCCAATCCCGCTCCCGGAGCCCGCCGGCGTCCTTCGGCCCCAACCACTCTCGATAAGCCACCCGATGGTATCTGCCGTGAGAAAACGACGACATTCGACCTCTTTTTCCTCACCCTCGCAGTATAAGTCTTCCTCATCCTCTTGCCAAGAGTTGCCATGGTCGGCCTCTTCTTCTCCATCCACACCATATTCGCCGCGGCCATCTTGGCTCTGTGTCTCCTCGGGGTCGAAAGGATGGCCTTCATTGAAAGTGTTGTCTTGGTCGTCAACATGGAAAGCCTGCCCATTGCCCTCGTAGATGACGTCTTGCATGAACCGAGTGTAATCGGGGTCCTCGGTCGGGGCCGTCGGGGCTGGCATTCCGTCGAACAGCTTGCATGCGCCGGAAAATGTCGTCGTAGGAATGGACCGGGCCTACATCCGGGGCATCCCATCCTACTACTGGTCAGCCACAGGCGTGACGTTAAGGTCGATGACAGGCGGGATGGAGGGGGTGGCCGGTGCGATCCCGATGTAGTCCATCGACATCGAGAACCGGGTATAGCCGTGCAGCCGTGATGTGGAGAACCTGGGCGTCTCCGAGGTTACGGAGGAGGTCGACGACTGGCCATGCGAAGGCCAAACGGTCGACGAGCCTGTGCTCGCCGCGACCATTGCGGTAGTGGAGAGAATGGCCAACGGCGGTCGGTAATACCCAAGCAGCATGAGGGTGTTCGCCGTAGCTGCCTACGCGATCATGGCGATGAGCTCGTCGTTCTTGTCGACGTCGGCCTTGAACTAGATGGTTTTCTTCTTGGTCGCGCGCTCGGCTGCGTACTCGACTGCGGCCTTCTTCTCCATTGCGGCGTACCATCGTTCCCTCCGCTGGGCCGATTTCACGGTCGAGGTGCGCCAGCTCCTCCGGCGTGAGCTCCGACAACAGCTTCATCTTTACAGCGGCGGCCGGGTCACCGGGTTTCTTCGGGGGCATGACGGAGGAAGGGGAGTGGGAGCGCGGGAGGGTTTTGGGAGGAGGAGGGAAAATGGGGGCGCCTCTGTTCCCGACGGGCAGGCCAGGGGAGGACAAGGGTGCGTCCCACCCGTCCGCGTACTGTCCATTTCGGCGCAAACGCGGCCCAAATTTGGGCCAGGATGGGGCTAAAGCGGACGGAAAACGGAAAAATGTACGTTTGCTCACGCGCGTTGGTCGGGTTTTCTGTCCGTTTACCCCAAACGGACTCAGTCGGACGATTTGGGGTCATGCGTTGGAGTTGGCCTTAGGGCATTTCCAACGCGGACTCTCAAACCATCTGCATTCCTGAAGTCATTCAACACCGGTGTGTATCGTCTGTAAGTGTTTGCTTTTTTCGCAAACTGTAGACAAAGTGGGGATTTTGCGGGCTTTTGGGCCGCTGTCACGTCTGCTTCTAACTGCCTTAACCCATCCAAAGCCCTGCTGCCTCGTCCGTGCGCGTTCTCAAGCATGGTCACCTGCCCGCATTCATGCTGTTGTAAAGCGACCGCTACGCATTGACGCTGGTCCAAAGCGAAAGCGACCTCTCACTACCGGCATTCAAGCGGCGCGCCACCGAGAGACGGCCACCCAATGTACGCCCGGTTTAACACGCCTCCTTGCCGCATTCAGATGGGCACAATATGCCCGCCTTTCTCCATTAAACCCGCGCATGTGCTGAGAAACTACTCCGACCACATGTCCATTCGCTAATCGATCGGCATTAAAGACAATGTCGGTTGGCTCTGTGCCTCCGCCTGCTATTTAAACTATGCAAAACACGTCACAAATAACCGCACCACACCTCCGCTCCCTATCTCCTCCTTGCATCACGTTCTCCATGGCATCCGGCGAGCAGGAAGATAAATTCTTTAGCATAAAAGCCAGCTGGATGGCCCGCCAAGCGCGCTGGATAGGAGCCAGGCATCTCTCTGCTCCACCTCCCTCACCGCTCCAGGCCACTACAGGCCAGCTTGTGGAGGAAGCCGCTCCAAGACGACGCGTGGTTAAGCAACTTGCCGTTCCAAGCCAGCTGGCCGCGGAGTGGCGAGTTGCTCCAGGCCGACATGTGGGGGAGCACGGACATCGTAGCTGACGTGGGCGGGGCCGTGTCGTACAACTCCTCCCTTGCCTGCGACCGTGCCATCCGCCGCCAACGTTGGCGGAACCGTGCCATGCCGACGAAGATAGAAGCTGGCTTAGCGGAGATAGACGACGCGGCGGCCAGCACGTCCTCGTATGATGTCATCAACAAGGAAAACAAGAACATGGGAGGCCGCCGCCATGGCGTCACCGGCATGCACAACCGGTGACTTGCCCGCTCTCGCAGGCCACCGATGTCCCCTCATCCCGTAATCTGGTGCGACTCTGATGAGCAGCGTTGCCAAACTAAGGGGAGTTGTCCTTTGCGCTCAAGCATATATCTTCGGGGCTCACGACAGTCCGATGAGCAGGCTGACGAATATGGGAAGACAAGGGAGACCGCCACGTCCGGCCGTAGACTAGTCAAGGGTATCCGTGTCACCAGCATGGATATCCGCCGGCGCGAACGTCGACTAGTTTTACCTTAGTCTGGTGTAGTTGGAATGGGGCCAGATCCGACATGATGGACGCGTCCGGGCCAGATCTCACTGTTCATCTCCTTGGTAAAGCTTCGTTTAGTGTCCAGAAAAAAATGGTAAAGCTTCATGTACCGAGGAAGCGCGGTGGCCACTCAGTCCAGAAGTGTGAGACCGGCTCACATGGACGACGCACTTGCTCCTCCATTAGCGTGTGCAAGCGGTGTATACTACTCGTATTAGCAACGTACGGCGGTTGCGTGCACGTGGTTCGATCGCATCGTCTGATCTGAGCCTTCCGGCCGGGTTGGTCGTCGCGGAAGGTGCCGGGAAAAGTGGAACAATCCAGATACGGAATGAATGATCACATATATACAGATCGACAGCAAATATTGAAAAACCAACCATCGAGAGATGAGTGCAACAATTTCATCATCATTTGGCACGGCCGGTCTCTCTTGCGTGGTCCGTCTATCTCGCCATTCGACCAATCAGTCGATGCCGAGGTACTAGCAGTAGTACTTGATTAATTTGGGGAGCGTTCAATAGTTGGCCGGCAACGACGTACGGTGCCGGTGGATCGGCCGGGCACGCTATTGATTAATGCGTGTACTGTCCACGGGAAGGGATGGCAGTGAAATGATGCTAATAAACAGGTTAGATAATGGAGCCGGTTTCCGAACCGGTGGCCTTCGTCTCGGCTCGTTCCGTTTGTCCGAACAGCGCTTCTCTTTCTTGAGATGTTGTCCAAACAACTATAGTGGACTGCTGGAGGGTATCATTAACCAAACGATCACAATGATGCAGGAGATACAAATTTGCGAATTCGAATCTTTGTTGGTGAGGTGTGCATATCGATTAACTAATGCCCCGTGTCATCAGTGAGAAGTAACCACGCTCCAAATTTCGGTTTTCAAATCGCGCGCGTAGGTGGACGCTGGTTTTAGATATTTCCCGCTACGCGCCTGGGAATTCTGATACAGAAAATTATAGGTCGGCTGCGATCGACCACGACTGGGCACCTACTCTCCTCTCTGCTCGCGCGTCTCGCAAGTCGTCTCTGTCTCCACTGTATACAACTCAACCGGTCTTCCTAATCCGTATTTTCTGTACTTACTTGCACATAAATAACTCCACGTCCGTAACGTAAGGTGCTCATGCAATCACTGGACACGTCCCGCTGATATTCATTGAGCGAGACCCGGTGCCCGGTCGCGCGCCAGCGAGACCTGAACTGTTCACCGTCAACAGGTGGACTTTGAATCCCTAATTTCAGTCTCTGTGCTGCGTTATCACTCGAAAACACACACACACAAAAAAAGTCTCTGAACTGCGTACACAACTATATGCAGCGTAGCATGCTGACTAGTGTAATCTAACCTAGTGGCTCGAGAAATCCCACTCCTTACCCGTACGTGTTAAGCAAGGTTTTCTAATCGCAACCGGACGAACGGGACGGCGTGATATCACTATCCGGGTGCCTATCTGGAGCAAGGAAACATTCGCACGAGATTCACATGAAGGGAGTAAATTGCTCAAAACCATCACATTTGTGACAAGGATACTTCAAAACTATCGTTTTAGTCAAAAATCACAAAAAACCACCAACTCTTCGGCAAGTGAGTAACAAATCGCACTGATTCAAAATTTATTGAACATGTCTAACAGCAAAACTGACGGGTGGGACCCATCTGTGTGGGTTGATGTGGCGAAGACTAGTCCTAGTCAATGTTTGACCTGCTGATGTGGATGTGGGTCCCACCTGTCAGCCACACCTCTTGTTTCCTCTCTCCTCTCCTTCTTTTGGATAAAGCAGGAGCCCAGCGCCGCCACGCCATGGCCGGGGAGGAGAGAAGCAGGCCGCTCGCGCCTACCTCCCCTCCTTCTCCTTATCCGGCGGAAGCCGCCCGCCGGTGCCGGAGCTACACGCTGCCGTCCTTGTCGCCGGTGGCGCCACACCTTGCCTCCCTGGCTTCTCCCGGATTCGGCGGGAGCCAAGCGCCGACGCGCTGAGTCCGGGCGAGCGCCTCCTGGCTTCGACGCCTCGCCCCGCTACGGCAACCACCGCCGTTGGACACGGCCAGAGGCGAGCTCCTTCCCCTCACGCCACAGACAACCTCGCCCCTCCCCGTCTTCCTCGCGAGCGCCGAGCTTAGATGCACGAGAGCCACGGGAGCCAGAGGCGGCGAAGGTGTGCTGCTCGCCGTGGCAACACTGGTGGCGGCGGCGCACCGGGAACCCCAAGGCGTGGGTGGTGTCCTGGGCGCGGGCGCACGGCAGCTCGGACTCGCCGGAGCGGGGCGGGGGGCGGGCGCGCGGTGAGGAGCAGGTAGGGGGGCGGGCGCGCGGCGACGAGCTAGGGCGTGGGCACGCGGCGGCTAGACCTCGCCGGAGCTGGCAAGGGGGCCGGCGCACAGGGACTCGGCCTAGCCGGAGCGGGCAGTTAGGGACGAAGGAGAGGAGAGAAAGAGGAGATAAGAGGTGTGGCAGACAAGTGGGACCCCTTTCCACCTTAGCAGGTCAAATATTGACTAGGACTAGTCTTCGCCACATCAGCCCAAACATGTGGGTCCCACCCGTCAGTTTTGCTATTAACGCGGCTCAGTTCCGAATTAGTGTGTTTTGTTACTCTCTTGGCGTAGAAGTGGTGGTTTTTTGTTATTTTTGACAAAAACAATAGTTTTGAAGTACCCTAGCCACAAATGTGGTGGTTTTGAGCAATTTACTCACATGAAGGAGTTGTCATCTCGTTGGGGATTAACTCCACACCTGGACCGGGGGCCCGACGCATACTTAATCACCACCCAACCTTTTTTTCCCAGTGAAGTCTCCTCCCCAGTTGCACAAGTAAGAGCATCTACGACCAGACTTGATAAATCCGTATGGAGAAGCTCACTCTTTGGCTAAAGCGGCTTCCTCTCTTCCTTTTGGGAGCCATGTGTGGCTAGCTGTTTTGCCCAATATCATTTGTATCCCTTTAAACATTGATCATTAATAAAGGATATAGTTGCTCAAAAAAAAGTAAGAGCATTTATAGCCAGGCTTGATAAATCCGATCCCTCAAACGTCCGCGGATGCGCCGACCGATCACATCTTAAATAATGCATTCTACATTCGGACACCTCAAATTAGAAATCTCAAATACATACTATTACTTGCAACGTAACAATCTTTAAACGAAGCTCGTCCGCATCTGTCGTGTTCGTGTTAGGTGGCCGCTGCACTCTACAGGAGTGTTGGTCCGGCCATCGGCGAGGTAGAGTAGAACATGGGACACTAGCCGTCTCACAAGACTCTAGCTCCCGCCGTCTCCCATGCCCTACTCTTCCTCGTCGGAGGCCGCAACCCGGACGGTGCTGGTGGACGTGAGATCGATGACGGACCCCTCCTGGGAGGAGCCGACATCCACCATGACGCGGTTGCGGCACCCGCAGTGGTTCACCATACGGGGCGCCGGAGAGTGTGACTCCGCCTCTCCAACGTCCACCGCTGCGAGGGCCTCCGACGCTTCCCGTGCCCGCTGCTTTGCACGGCGGGCACACCGCACCATGTTTGCGTCTGCGGACGCCCATGGTGCGTCCTCGGCGCGCCAACGGAGCAGTTGCGTGTCTGCCACGACGTTCGGAAGCCAGATGGACCGCACCGCCTCCGGTGAGGCAGCGATGCCAGATCCATGCACCGGTTGTGCGGACGCAATGGATTCCCGACATTGCAAGCGCTGCCGTCGGGCGGCCGCCTCCTGGGAGCGGCGGAGCGTAAGCCGGGCGGCCATCTCCTCCTCGGGGCCGCATGGGATGATCTCATGGTCGACAAATCTAAACGTGAAGGATTCGGATCCGCTGCGCGCCATGCCAGAGAAGGCCGGAGATGGCCGGAGATGAGCTTGGGTGGCGGATGGGAGTGGAGGGGAGTAGAGTGAAGTGGCCAGGGGTTGGTGCGACGAGCGGATGGGGACGAATATATGTGGGGTCGATGCGGGCCAATGGGCCAGGCCGACGTGGTGGGTGTGCTCGGGCGCCCCATATCCGCCTCATATTTGGGTTGGATATAAGGGGTGCCGGTCAGCCCGAGCGTTTGAGGCCCGTTTGAGGCGCCCGACTGGATCGAAATTTCGTGACTGGGCGGCCTGCGTGAGCGTTTGAGACCGGATGAGGGGTCCGGTTGTAGATGCTCTAACAAACTCCAAAAGGTGATTCTTAGACTGGTGCATACTAACCAACATTGCTGCTGAATGCCTATGTAAAATGGTTTTAAATGCCGGAAAAACAGGTTGTTAGTTGGCCTAGTGGTGTTGCAATACTACAGTACGCTGATCATACTGTTCTCTGCATATAGCATGTCCCTGATCAATCTTTGAAACTTAAGTTGTTACTATACATGTTTGAGTTGATGTCTGGCCTTAAGATAAATTTTCAAAAAGTGAAATTCTTTAGGTGGGAGAGGATGATGAGAGCCTTCAACATATGCTGATATTTTTACAACAACTTCTAGAGGCGTTTAATTTTCGCAATCGAAAATGACTCCCGATAAAGTGCAAATATCATATTTTTTGCTTATTGGTTACATTAGCTTCCAAGTTGTTTGAGAGATATGATAATGCGGTTCCAAGCACCAACAACACAACAAAGGTTGCTTTGAAATGTAATATATTCACAGACTTTGTCTGCTTGCTTCAAAATGGGAATGAGATTTCTGCTTGCTGATAAAATCCTTCAATTGGTAATAAATTTCCCATCGTTACGTGCTTGTTGTTCTTTCACAAAAGAATTTTTTATTTCCCTCTTATTGTCTGTACTGTTTATTAATATTCTGCTTGTGGATATCTATATGCCTCTTTATCTTATCTTTTTAAATTTAGTTTCAAGAATTTCATTTCCAAAGCTGTTGGTTCTTGCCTTTGTTTTTTCAATAATACTGGGAAAATGTTTCGTGTTTGACTAAACAAGTAGTCATGTGTAGTTATAATTTGTTGTTATGAGTTCCTTCCGAATGTGAATGTGTACAGTGCCTTTTCAAGAAGATTATTACAATGTTTTTGCAGAACATTAGTTCGTCCCTTGCCAAGTAGCAATCTTATGTTTGTTGCCAATCGTAAATAGGTTGTTTTGGTCATTATTCTTTGGTTGGAAAACCAAGTTTGGACCTTATTATATTATCTTGGAATAACTGAAGCCCTGACAAGAGAAATTTATGTATCATCAGTTTAGTGGACGAGAAAGGCCGAAAAATCAAAGAACAAGATATGAAGATTAAAGAACTCAGCAGAAGCTTGGCAGACTACATAGATGATGTGTTTGATGCTTCCGGAGAATCCATTGGCTTGCCCCGAAGGCATTGTGCCGCCGGCCAGTTCTACAACTGATAAGAGAACTCTTATGGATATTCATGATGCTATTGCTGACCTTGACTGGTTACTCGTGAATCCATACAAAACGCACATATTCATATCACAAGGAGTTTGATTTCACGGATGATAGAGCCTTGCTGTGTGATGTAGTTCCTGGTGAAGAAATATTTTGTTATTTTGTTGGGTCTATGCATGTGTGTACTGAAGTTTTGTGAATCCCTAAGAAGAACCAAACCTTCGTTTCTATCTTATCATATGCAATCTTAAATGCAAAGTGTTAGCTATGTTAACAACTATTTCAATCCCATGTTTGAAAATGTGATTGATTACAAATTGTCCGTCGCTAAGTATATATTTGTAAAGAGAAATCCTTATAACTTTTTGATTAAATATATTTGCGCCTGTACCTTAAGTGGTTGCTAGCACCTAAAGTTACTAACAAATGCAATTATTTTTCAGAGCTCTCATTGTTTTAAATGGGACTCCGCGCCATTTGATGCAACCAGTCATCTAGTATACTACAAAGCAGTGAGATAACCAAAGTGATGGAGACAAAGATGTATCCCAAGTGAGTTCACCTTCTCAAGGGAATGCTAATCCTCGTCGAAGAGGTAGAGGCAAATGAATGCCCTCAACAACAATGTCTCACACTTCTTCTCCGAGAGCGTCGACCAACCCATGCCGGGGCTCCCGTAGTTCTTATGGCAAACTCCAAACCCTCGCAAATTTCTTGGGGCTAATATGCACCTTTCATGCTCCCAAATGGTCTCCAACCATCTACGAGTCCACACAACTTCCAGAGTGATCAGCAGGAAGGCGGCGGCGCTCCGTGAACCCGCCGGCGAGGACTGATGGATACCAATGTGGCAGTGTCCTCTGCTGTTTGTGCCGAGGCCTTCCTTCTTCTAGTCTAGGAGTAAAAGGAAGAATTGATCATTGTTCACTTCCTTGCCGTCACGCTCGAGCCGTGGTGCTGCCTGCCTTTAGACCTGCTCCTGGACGACGACGACGACGATCCCGGGCTCTGGCTGAGCCGCCGCGATGCCCCCCGCCTTCTCCCTGCCATGCCGGCGCCACCAAGAGCGGCGCGCGCGACGCTGTCGGTGGCCAACTCCCGCGGCTTGAGTGGCTGCTTGTTGAGGTAGGCGAGCTGCGGGAGGAGGTCGGTGACGGCCTTGCGCAGCGCGTCGTCGCCGACGTTGGCCTGCACCGGGTTGCCCACCAGGTTGAGCGCCAGGAGGGAGTGATAGTTGGCCACGAGCTGGCCCAGCGCCTTGGCCGTGGTGAGCCTGTTGAAGCCCAGGTCCAGCACCACC
The DNA here is from genome assembly GCA_039707655.1 of Elymus sibiricus. Lineage (NCBI taxonomy): Eukaryota > Viridiplantae > Streptophyta > Magnoliopsida > Poales > Poaceae > Elymus > Elymus sibiricus. The sequence continues at coordinate 481,934,647 of CM077671.1, read as the reverse complement.
AGCTTCAGCAGCCGGTGCAGGCCCTCCACGCCGCCGATCTTGTTCCCCGCCAGGTACAGCTCCCTGATCGCCGTGCAGTTGGACAGCCCTGGTGACCATCACAGAAGTTCTCAAGCAGAATTCGCAATCTTATTACGCTTCTCGCAGGTTGAAGCACAGTGAAATTTACACAAACAATCGTATTATGCTATGCAGAAATGGCAGGATCACATTGCTGGAGCTGTGCCATTGTGCAGAGACGGACAAAAATTAAGATGGCATTGTACTGCTATTACTAGGGATGGAGCAGTGGTTGGGTGAATTATGCAGTGGACCACCTCACACATCACAATTGTACACGCACACATCTTGATTATGTCATGAGCTCTCTGATTAGCAGGATAAGGCCCACCCAACTGTCATGGCAGGCCCCAGCCACCAACAAATGTGGCCACTGCCATATCATTCAAGATATGATCCATATATCCTAGAATGTTACATGTATGTCTTGGGTATACATGCACCAGAAACAAATCTACCGAGGAATTTACTGAAGATGTGCAATGCAATGCAATGCAAGAACCCCAAGTTCTGCGACTTACCGTGGCCGATGCGCGAAATCCGGTTGTAGCTGAGGTTGAGCACGCGCAGCTTCGTCAGCTCCCGGAGCCCCTCGACGTTTGCGATCTTGTTCCGCGACAGATCCAGCGAGTGCAGGCCCTTCGGCAGCGATCCGGGGGAGATATGAACTGCATCACGAACAGGACACGCCAAATTCAGTAACAGAGGCCGTGTACTATCTATAGTTATTAGTTACTGAAAATCTGAAAGTGCTACTGACATTGCTGGATTGTATTGGCCGGACGACAGTGCTTACCGATGAAGTTGCCGGAGAGGTAGACGGCGCGGAGGTTGGAGAAGGGCGCGATCATGGGCACGACCTTGAGGCCCATGCCGGAGATGTGCGCCACGGACGAGAAACCGTTGAGGGACTGGACGATGTTGCTGGCCTGGGCCACGTCGTCCGCCGCCGCGCAGCGCTTGGCCAGCTTGCCGTGGCCCCCCTTACCCGACGTCTCCCCGGCCTCCATGGGACGCGGGCGCGCGACGCAATCGTCGGTGAGGTCCATGCTCTGGTCGCCACCTTCGTCCTCCTCCTCGGCGATGCGGAGGCACTCGTTGTCGATGCTGCTCACCCACTCGCTGACGCGGTCGCTCAGGGAGTGCTCGGCGCAGAAGGCGACCCACTGGTTCTGCGACGGCGGCTGCGGCGGCGACTCGTCCACCATCGCCTTCTTGTTCTTGCGGGCGGCCGGCTGCTCGAGCGTGTCCGACGTGTACCCGCCGCCGGGGGTGCCGGCGTCGCTCGGGCGCGCCGACCAGGGCCGGTGCAGGTTGCGGTGGCTCCAGAGGAAGAGCCGCCACCACAGCTTTCGGCTCCGCGACGGCAACACCTGGCTGGAGGACCGCCGCTTGAGCATCACGCCGTCGGCGGTGCGTGACGTCTTCACGGACGCGTCGGGGCTCGCCTCGTGCGCGCGCCGCGGGGTGGTGACCACGAAGAGGTCGCCCGGCAGGTCGCCGTAGGAACGCGCCCGCACCCGCATGCCCGGGGCGTCCCTCGGGCCATGCCGCTTCGTCTCGATGTTGGAGCACGAGCGCTTGAGCTTCGCCGACGGGTCCACCTCCACCTCCGCTGCCGCAGCCTCCTCCCCGGAGCTCGCGATCACCGCCGCGTCCGGCACGGTGCCGGTGGCACGCTTCTCCGCGCCGTGGACGTCGGAGCCGACGGACTTATGCGGGTGGAACTCGAAATCAAAGTCGTCGGACAGACTGTCCGATCTCGCTGGCGACACCTCACTGGCGCCCTTGCGCGCCACCACGATCACCACATCGGCGACGATCTTGTCGCCGCATTTGTCCACGACGGCAGCGGCAAGCGGCTGCGGCAACGCGTCAGTAGACTCCCCAGCCACCGGCTTTGCCGTGGCGCGCTCGTTCCCAGTTCCGCCACCGTTGTCGTCATCACCAACCTGCTGAACAGAGTAGGGACACAGAATCAAATCAAGCGACCCAAGCTTCATGGATCCATACTCACACGTACACAAAACCATTGAAGCACTGACCACTCGTTTCTGCCTCCGGCCGGTGAGCAGGATGGAGAAGCAGCTCATCTTGGCCATGGCTACCGAGCCCCGATCACCTTCGCAGCTTCCAAAACAGAGAGTGGCGGCAGGTCGAGCGTGCTCAGCCGTTGTCTAAGGGAGAGGCTCTCCGCAGCAGCAGCGACGGCGCGGAGATGGCGTACTCCTGTGCCCCCCCACACCCCATTATTCAGTGCGCGACCAAGCGGGGGCGCCACGAGGAAGGCCAGAGTGACCCGGGACGCCGGGAAGAGCCGGAGCCACCCGAGGTGGAGCCGTCTTGGCAACTAGCAGTAGCACTGCATCATCAACCAATAAAATGAATAAATCAATCAGCAGATAGATATTGAGCAACTTCAGAAGAGTGTCACTGATTGGAGTCAAACTACTGCAGCAGCAGGACAAAAAAATTGGCTTATGCAGCAGCAGAGATCAGAGGAAACAAACAAACAAACTGCAAAGATGACGCTTATGAGTTTTCTTTGGGGCGCTTCGTTTTGAGAAGAAGAAAGAACGATGATTCTCTCTGCTCTGGTGTTGGATGACTGACTGGGTAAACTCAGAGTGAGAAATAGCAGCACGCGGTAGGCAAAATTAGGTAAGAAAACTAACATTGGTTTGGTTTCCCATCCAGTCACCATGTAACCAGTTTTGTCAGAAAGAAGACCGGCGAGTAACCGACGGTTCAGAATCACGGCAAGAGACTGAATGACACACGTAAAACATTAACAACGAAGAGGGAACCAGGGACCGAAGAACTACTGGACGATTGATAATTCAGTGGAGTAACAAGTCTTTTGAAGGCAAAAGATTACTGACCTATAAGTGAAAGACAATTGCCAAGAACTGGAGTAGGATCTTCAAGAACACCGATAGATCAAGAAAGGAAAAGAAGAAGATGCAAACAGGGGCGAGGTTTACCTTCCTATCCCAGGCACTGGCAGCAGCCGATCGAGAGACGGAAGATCGAGAGGGTCCTCTGCCTGTGCTTCGGAGTTTCTGCTGCGCCGTTAGCGTGGGGGAAAGAAGTTTCAGGGTGTTGATGAGTAGGTTGCGGCACTAGATGGGACTAGATGCCGCCGGGAGGATGGAGGCAAAATGGACACATCTGACCTAAAGACGTAACTATTTCACAAAGTAAACCTATTCCGAAAAAATTTCACTCACGTAACCCTTTTGTGTGGCGCCCGACAACAAGGCGCCACACTATACTGTGTGGCGCCTTTGCCTCAGGCGCCACACTACACTGTGTGGCGTCTTTGTCTTAGGCGCCACACGACGTAATGTCGGGCGCCACACAGTATAGTGTGGCGCCTAAGACAAAGGCGCCACAAAAAAAGGTTAGATGAGTGAAAAAATTTCGGAATAGGTTCACTTTGTGAAATAGATGCGTCTTTGGGTTAGATTTGTCCATTTTGCCGAGGATGGAGAGGGAGAGAGAGAGGGACAGCGGAAAGGACGGGCGAGAGAAGGGGTGGTTGGAGAAGGCCCGTACGGATGCGATGCCGCCGCCACCCGCCACGCTGGTGGAGTGGTGGCGAGGACGCGGTTGGCACACGGCAGACTCGGGCCTCACTCCCCACCTCGAAAATGATAAACCTACGGGAAAATCTTTTACAGACTGCATCTACGACACTAATATGGAATAATTAAGAGCATCTGCAATCAGATACACTAGATAAGCTAAGGACGCGTTTCGTTGTCTGTATTAGGCCCAACCAAGCCCTTAAGAGATGTTTTTGGGCTGTTTGCTCGGATGAAAAAATTGACCCGCACGAAACTTAAACACATCTGGCCTCGGCTTGCATCCAAAGGAACGCTCAAATCGACCGTTTATACCGGGCCAGGCTGAGTTGAGCCACCATCGAGCGCACTTGGTGGGCGCTCTTGCACGAGAGCATGTGAGCAATATACAGTATGTACATTGTTTATTCTTCCACCTCGAGTGACCTTCTTCTCTAATCTTCTTTCTTACGTCTCTTCTAATCTACATAACGGTGCTTCGATTTGAGATAAGCTCTACATGAAAAAAATGCACATCGATGTTACGGTCCATTTTGGCGATCAATTCGTAGTTTCGTCGACCGTAAATGTTCAATTTTGTGTTCATGTTTGGAGCTATTTGATCAGTAGCTTCATCTTACAGTTTCACATGACTTTCGTGTTGCGCATTTTCTGTTTCGACGATCATAGACAATTAAATCTAATGTTTCCTCGTGAAAAGTATATACGCATATGTGTGATATGTGTTAATGACACTCCTCAATCTTGGTCTCCTCTCATCGGCGTCACCGCCGGCGTCGCTCCTCTTGACCTCCTCCCCCATGTGCTGTTGCACTAGCGCCACCGTCTGTGTCGTTCCTCTCAACCTTCTCTCCCCAACTAGACTCGAGCGATCGTCGTTCCTCTCTGCATTCTCTCCCATGTCCCGCTACACTGAAGCCATTGTTGGCGTCGTTCCTCTCGGCCTCCTCAAATATTACCTTGGTGTTCCTTGGTCATCCCCAAGCTTAGGGTCTTGCCGCTCCTTATTCCTTAATCCATCTTTCTCTCACCCAAAACTTGAAAACTTCAGCGCACAAAACTCAACAAAACCTCATGAGATCCGTTAGTATAATAAACATATCAAATACTTTAGGTACTGTTATAAATTGATTCATATTTCATTATTGCATAATATGTACTGTATTCTAACTTCTCCATGGCTTATACCCACCGATACAATCCATAGCATCATCAAAACAAGCAAACTATGCAAGCAAAAACAAAATTTGTCTAAAACAGAACAGTCTGTAAAGATCTATAGAAAAACTATACTTCTGTAATTCCGAAAATTATGGAAAATTATTACAACCTGGGAAATTTGTATACCAATACCGTGTAAAAAATTCAGATCAAAAAGACATTTCAGTAAAATCAGCGAAATTCTGCACTGGACGCAAAAGTTTCTGTTTTTGCACCGTATCAACTCTACTATCTTCCAAATCATACCAAAGGCTCTACTTGGCACAAACACTAATTTAAACATCAAAACACAATTATTACAATAGCAATAATCATGTCAACACACCAAAATAGAAAGTAAAACAAAAATTTAAAGATAACTATTGGGTTGCCTCCCAACAAGCACTACTGTTTTATGCCCCTAGCTAGGCATAATGCATAGTATCAAGTATTCTCATCCTTCACATCCAACTCCTCAATTATGCAACCATGCTTCCTAAGAGTTTTAGCACATAAATTATTAATAACCATACTCCTAGGGACAAAAGGAGGGGGCTTGATAATAGGTTCCTTTATCATATTTATGATTTGTGGTGGTGGATGGGGTGTTGTAGTTGTTCTCGGGCACCTATGTATCTTGCCTTGGGTGTGTGGGTTGTGGTGTGTTGTTGTGTGTTGGGTTACTCAGAGTTCTAAGGTGATCGTGCTTTATCTATAAAGCGGGACGGAAACCTTTTTCGTCATCATATTTATGAAATTGGGGTGCACACTAATCCTTTTAAGATCCTCATTCTTTTTACTAGGTGTACCACTAGTAGTCTTAGGAACATAGATAACCTTGGGGCTCTTGTTTATAGGATCTTTATCAGTAGTTTTAGTAGAAACGAAAGCGAAGCCAACTTTATTAAGGATTTCTTCTAACTTATCAATTCGGGAAAGACTTTGTCCTAACTCTTTACTAATCTTTGGCTTGCCTTATTTTAGAATATTTGGAATAATTCCTACTTTGGAACCAACTTGAGTGACTTGGTTATGGACCTTCTTGTCTAGATTTTCAATGTGCTCAATAGTAGGCATTTTATTTTTTATAGCATCTAGCCTACGCATAACATCTTCCAAAGTCAAAACGGTTCCATGAACAATAGTAGGGGGTGATCCTACAAGATTTTCAATAGCATTATAAGCATCTGGAGTGTGACTCATTAAAAAATTACCACTGGTAATGGTGTCAGGAACGAATCTATACCAAGTAGTCACACCCGCATAAAAATTACGAGGCAAAATATTGGTAGATCGCTTATGAGTTAACCTACTTTGAGAATTGCAAATCCTATACCATGCATCTTTTAAACTCTTTCCTTCCCTTTGTTTGAAATTAAGCACCTCATTCTCGGGAGTACATGAAACAATAGAAGAACTAGCCATGATATCAAGCAAGCAAGTAAACTAAATAGCCAAGCTAACAAGAAAATAGAAATATTTTTGTATTTTTAATTTTTATATAAAGTAAAATATAACAGAAAATAAAAAGTATAACAAGTGAAAGATAATTTATCTGTAGGGACTTGACGAGAATTTGATGATGTCTCCCCGGCAACGTCGCCAGAAATTCTTCCTGCTACTTGTGAGCTGCGGTGGGATTTTCCCTGGAGAGGAGAGGAGATGCAGTACAGTAGAGATAAATATCTCGCTCAGTGAGAACCAAGGTTATCGAACCAATAGGAGAACCAAGAAAATTCCTTTCGACATCACCTACACACACAAAACCAAACACTTGCCCCAACGCGGGCAAGAGGGTTGTCAAGCCCCTTGAACTCGTTACTTGCAAGGATTAAATCGTGATAGAATAGATAGTATGAAAGCAAAATAAAATAAAAGTAAATAATATGCAGCAAGGTAATTTAAGAGTTTTTGCTTTTCTGTTTGAGTAGACCCGGGGGCCATAGTGTTCGCTAGAGGTTTCTCTCTCGAAAGTAGCATACGGTGGGTAGACAAATTACTGTTGGGCAATTGATAGAATTGCGCATAGTTATGACATGTTATTCATAGCAATGATCGTGTATATAGGCATCACGTCCATTAACAAGTAGACTGAAACGATTCTGCATCTACTACTGTTACTTCACCATTCGACCGCTATACAACATGCATCTATGGTATTAAGTACATGAAAAATGAAGTAATGCTTGGAGCAAGATGACATGATCTAGACAAAAAAAAGACAAGCAGTATGTTTAGATCCCGTCGTTTTATCCTTAATGGCAACAATACATATACGTGTCTTGACCCCTTCTGTCACGAGGATAGAGCACCGCAAGATTGAACCATTACAACGTAGCACTCCTACTGAAGATAAATCAATCTAGTTGGCCAAACCAAACCGATAGATCAGAGAGGAATATGAAGCTATAATATCATGTATATTGAAATTCAGAGAAGACTCAATAATTTTTCATGAATTATCTGATCATAAACCCACAATTCATCGGATCCCAACAAACACATCGCAAAATAAGATTACATCGAATAGATCACCGTGAAGATCACGGTGAACTTCGTATTCAAGATCAAAGAGAGAGAAGAAGCCATCTAGGTACTGATACGTCTCCAACCTATCTATAATTTTTGATTGTTCCATGCTATAATATTATCATTCTAGGATGCTTTTTGGGCATTTATTTGCCAATTCATATTCTTTTTTAGCACTAACCTATTAACCCGGTGCCTAGTGTCAGTTGTTGTTTTCTGCATGTTTTTGGCTTTTCAGGTTTACAGTACCAAACGAAGTCCAATTGCCACGAAATTTTTGACGTTTTTTTTCTAGACCAAAAGAACACCTGGAAGCTTCGGGAGAAGACCGGAGGCCGCATGAGGGAGCCACGACCCAACAGGACGCGCTCAGGGGGGGTGGCCACGCCTTGTTAGGTCGTGGGACCCCTCTCGTCTCCCGATGTCCCTGTCTGGCCTATAAATTCACATATATTCTGAAAACCCTAGGAGAGCTCCCGAAACACTTTTTCCACCGCCGCAAGTCTCTTTTCCGCCGTGTGCCTGATACTTGTGATCTGCGTTGGGTTTTCCGTGAAGAGGAACGGGTAATTGCAGCACAAAGCGGATAAGTATTTCCCTTAGTTATGAAACCAAGGTTTATCGAACCAATAGGAATATCAACCCTCAACCGTCTTCAGCGGCTGCACACAAATGAACAAACAACTTGCACCCAACGCGGGCAAGAGGGTTGTCAATCCCCTTGATCTCGTTATTTGCAAGCAAATGAGTTGTGTAGATAATTGTTGATAAATATAAATTGCAAAATAAATAAAAAGTAAATAAAGGCAGCAAGGTAAATATAGCGTTTGCGAATATATAAGTGAATAGACCCGGGGGCCATAGTGTTCCCTAGCGACATCTCTCATGTAGGCAGCATACGGTGGGTAAACAAATTACTGTTGGGCAATTGATAGAAAAGCGGATAGTTATGCGATGTTCATGGCAACGATCATGTATATATAAGCATCACGTCCATAAGCAAATAGGCCGACTCCTGCCCGCACCTATTACTATTACTCCACTCATCGACCGCTATCCAGCATGCATCTAGAGTATTAAGTAAAACATAGTAATGCTTGGAGAACGATGACATGATGTAGATAAAGTAAACTCAAACAATATGAATGAACCCCATCGTTTTATCCTTAGTAGCAACAACACAAAGATGCATCTTGTCCCCTACTTTGTCACTGGGATATAGAAACTCGCCAGGTTGAACCTACCACAACGCACCACTCCCACCAATGAAATATCAATCTACTTGGCCAAAGCATATCAATAGATCGGAGAGCATTACGAAGCTATAATGTTCATGCACATAAGAGATAATATAATTCATAGGCATCTCAAATACTTTTCATGAATAATCTGAACATAAACCCACAATTCATTGGATCCCAACAAACACACCGTACAATAGGATTACATCGGATAGATCAAAGCGAAGATGCGATGATCATTATATTGAAGATCATAAGAGAGAGAGATTGCCATCTAGGTACTAGCTATGGACCCGTAGGTCTATGGTGAACTACTCACACATCATCATGAGGGCAGCAAGGTTGATGAAGAGGCCCTCCGTGATCGACCCCCCCTCCGCCAGGGTGCCGGAACGGAGCTCCAGATGGCCTCGCCACGGAACAGAGACATGCGGCGGCGGAAAAAGGGTTTTGGGACTGCCTCTAGGGTTTTTAGATTATTAGAGAATTTATAGTCCGAAAAGGGACGTCGGGAGGTGCCCGAGGGGGCCACCACATATCAGGGCACCCCCCAGGGCGTGCCCTGATGTGTGGTGGGGCCCTCATGCGCCTCCCGGCTTCCTTCCAAAGCTTCTAGGTCTTCATATAGTCCAGAAAAAATCATCAAAAAGTTTCATGGCAATTGGACTTCGTTTGGTACTTGTCGGGGATATAACTCCACGGTGTAACCCGCCCTACTGGGCCGGGTCAACATGTCAACAGCCGTTTGACTCTGTTCAGAGTGGGCCGTGTCCCAAGTGCAAACTACGTAAAGTGGCGCCTGATCGAGACGCCAGGGGGCCCACAACCTGAGGACGGCGGCTCAAAGCCCATGGAGCTACGGACGGCGGTTTAAGTTTCCTTAAGGAGAAAGATAAGTTAGAGATGTAGTAAGTCACGGGTCATAATATGACCCGGACTCTGTTGTAAATCCTAGGGCTTGACCTGTATATAAAGGCAGGCCCCTAGGACCAAAACTCTCAAGTCACAACCTCTCGATAGCTAGGTTAGCAATTTCGCACCCTTGTAATCGAGATCTACCCATCCAATACACGAAAAGCAGGACGTAGGCTATTACCTCCATAGGAGGGGCTGAACCTGGGTAAACCCGACTCTTTCTCTCGCTTAACCCCTTCGAGTCGCCACCAAGCGGCGATGGCCTCACACCTAAGTCCTGTTAAGAGGACATCTGTTGGGTTGATAAAACCACAACAGTTGGCACCCACCGTGGGGCTCTCGCCTGATGGAGTTGAGTTTTCGGAGGGGATCCAGCCAGGATTCGGGAAGTTTGCGGTCAACCAGATGATCAAGAGCCGCCATGACGGGATCTACGGTCCGGTTTGGGGCGTCAATACTGACCCAACTGGACGTAGGTCCCGAGATCCCACGGGAGAGATTGGATCAGAGACCTCCAAGCCGGACATCTACATCGACATCGACGAGCCGGCTCAGAACGCCCGATCCAATCTACGTCAAGATGGTCTTCGTCACGTGTTCGTTGGTTTTACCCAAGGAGTCAGCCTTTCGGATGAGCCGGCCTCCAGCGGAGACATCCTTGTTAATTCGGACAGCACGTCGTCTACGGGAGATACAGAGTCAATCTGCCCCCTTTACGATGGTGGACTTGGGGGCTCCTTGGAAGTCGAAGCCCCTGGGGAATACAATGAGTCGCCACGACAAGTCTCTGTTTACATGGCGGGAGCTACGGCGGTTCCAGATCCAGCCACGGCTGGAGGTTCTGGCGGGTCAACCAAAACGCCGGCTCAGGCCATGACCGAACTTATGGCCGAGATGGCAAAACTCGTGGATACCCCAGTCACTACGGAAAACCAAGAGGAGCGCAATGTGGAGCTAGCTAAGTTGCGTACTCAAATGATTGAGGTGCAAAAGGAGATAGATGTTGAAAACGCACGGATGACGGATCTACAGGTGCGTATACATCAGGAGACGGAACGCCTTAAGGCTGAGGCCTGGCAGTTAGGGGTCCAGAGAGAAGCATCGGAGGCGGTTTACGAGAGGAGACACCACTGAGGGCTTCCCCCGAACCTTGAGCCTCAACAGCTCTTTAATACCCCACATCAGACACCAGGAACTGTTCAGCAACCTGGGAATCGGCAGGAGGAACCGGCTCAACCCCCGTCGACTCAACTTCCCCCTCAGCGATTTCAGATGCCGTGGGGCCACTTTTCAAATCCTGTTGATAATATGTTGGCTGCAACCCAGAATTTGGAAGCATTGCACATTAATGGAAACTCACCGCTCGAAGTTGAAGCCAGAAACACCATCGAAATGCTGAAAACTGTTGTGGTTCAACAAGCACAGTATTCGTATAGTCGGGATTGGATGCATTCCACCCCCTATGCAAGCAAGGGCCATCATGTGGAATCCCCGGCCGTCTCTAGCAGTGGGCGAAGGCAGCAGCATCAGGTTTCTCTGACTCGTCCCCTGCCATCAGATGCCCAGGCGGTTGTTGACGCGGCGAGAGGTGCGCGCCAGGCAGAGGCGGAAGCGGCAGCACGGGCGATCCAACAGCTTCACCCTCAACCGGCAAGTTTGGGTGCTGGGTCCAATAGTAGAACGATTGGCATACCATGCTTATCCCCGACGCTACGCGCTGAGCGCATGCCCAAGGATTTCAAGGGACCTCGTAAGGTACCAAACTACACGGCAGATCTTGAGCCGGCATCTTGGATTGAGAGTTACGAGTTGGCAATGGACATGCTGGATGTCAGCGATGCTGTGTGTGCTAAATATTTAGCCATGATGTTGGAAGGCCCGGCTCGGACGTGGTTAAAAAATTTGCCGCCTAACTCCATCAACACATGGACCTAGCTGAAAGAGCGATTCATCAAGAATTTCCAAGGGACCTGCAAGAAGCCTATGACGATAGTGGATCTACAACATTGCGTTCAACGAGTGGATGAGTCGGCACACCATTGGACACGCCGGGTCGCAGAAATTATCCACTCATCAGATAGCATCACGGCGGCTTAGGCAATCCTGATACTGGAGAAGAACTGTCACTTTCAGCCTTTGGTCCAGAAGCTCAGGCGGCTCAAGCTAAAGGTGCAAGACATGGGCGACTTGATGGGCGTCCTCATCAGATATGTAGAGTCAGATAGCACAAAGGACCCTGGGTCAGATGAGGACAAAACCTCCAAGGGCAAAAAAGCTGAAGGAGGAAAAGGCCAGCACGGCCATGAAGGCAACCAGGTAGCTCAGAATAGCAATAAGCGGAAGCAGCCAGATGGTGGGTCCGATTTCATGGCCAACACCAATACAGACTTTAAGAACCAGCACCGGAACGGTCGACCCGGAGGAGCTTACAATGAGAATAAACCTCGCAAATATGAGGAGGCGCTTAAAGGACCTTGTCCAAAACATAGCACCCAAGATAAGCCGGCTAGTCACTCTTGGGAGAATTGTTATATCACGCAAGAATTCCGTAGCCAGGCTTTCCAGAATAATCTAGGAGGCAATGGTGGAGGACATCCGGGTCAACATGGATCCGGCGGGTCACAAGGTGGCCCAGGAGCTGGGTTTCAACATCAAGGAAATCATGGTAATGGGCAACATCCTAGCCAAGGCAATCAACATAATAACCAAGGGGGATTTCAAAGTAATCCCAAGCAGCTGAATAACGGTCAGTATAACTAGCCCTCGAAACCCTGGATGAAATTTATAATTCTGGAGAGTAACAGAGAAGAAATATCATGCCCTCAAGAAGGGAAATAAGTCGGCCTTGGGACATCAGTGGCCTTATCGAAATCTAGCTCCGCCGGTTCCTTTTTTGCAATTTCCTCCCCCCTTGCAGAATTCTGTATATACTTCTTTATGTTTCAGTTATGAATAAATCCGGCGTATTTTGTCGTTTCAACTTACAAGATGAGTTTGAGTCTTTATTTTCTGGAACAATGGGCGCTTGGGGGCTTCCGACTCATCGAGTCCAACTTTCTCACCCTTGTGACCTGGCATATCAATGCCACCTAATTAAGGGCATTTGGGGGCTTCCAGCCCATCGGGCTTAGCTTTCTCACCCTCTTGACCCGGCAAAAATAAATGCCATGTATGGTTAAACCTGCCTGTATGCTTGATGCGACTCCGATCAGATGACCCCGTGAAGTCTTGCGAGTCAATCCCTTTGTGGACCCTGAACTTGTTAAGGTTAAAACACCGGTTTGAGTCATGTGAGAGCCGGCATATGGAACGCTAGGATAAACCATGGGTTATCATACCCGCTTCATTGAAGCAAGAACCGAGCCTTGAAAGCCGGTCTTTTTCTGTCGAGCCTCGAAATCCGGCGTCATAACTATGTGTCCCCTAAAGGCTAAGGACCACTAAAAGTACCTTCAAGGGGAGCTATCTTATTTTTTCTCTAACCTTCGGTGAAGAACCCCCAACATGAATAGCTATCCGATGAAGATAATTTCGGCGTGACCCTATATGAAATAACTGGGTTACCGGCTGCATGACAGCGACAATTATGTTATCGCTTGAAGAGGCTAAGATAGGACCTCAAGTTTGACATCAATTTTTTAGCCAAGATTCATTGAATTGGCTTACCAACTTTTCTTTTAATTTGGCTTGTTTATTACAGCAAAGTTTCAGGTACAAAAGTTGTTACCCGCCCCCGTTTCCAAAGACCGGGTTAAAATAATTGAGTTTGCGTGAGCAACCAATTGACGAACTATCCTACAAATTCAACATTGTTGAAAGAGGAAAAAGTTGTTAAAATCAAAATCAAAGACCGGGTCATTTTGCCCAACTATATCTTATCAAAAGGCTTCTAAATGGAAGGATTGCCTAGACGGAGTAAAAAAGCATCAGATAAAGTGTCTAGCATCAAAGGTGCAAAACATGCACGATGTGATGACAGATGTTCGGCTATCCCTATTACATGAGGCCACAAATTGTTTTTTCTGCCCATACATGGGGGCTTAAGTTGACAGTTCGGGAAGCTCAAATCACCGACCACATGATCTGGGCCAGTAGCAGCTAATCTCGCGCATGAGACGCCTCCGGGTTGTCCATCGACTGGTCTTCTGGTTCCTGACTTTGAAGATTATCTGCTCCCAGTTGCAATGAGTCTTGGAACACAGCTTTGTCGTTAAGAATTGAAGACGGGTCGACTTCAGGGGCAAAAAAGTGCTCGCACCTTTGAGGAGCCAGATTTTTCGTTATCAGATCAGGTGGTGGAATCCGAGTATGGTTCGCACCATAAGTCGCCTGGTAGCTCCTCGGCTTCATCTCGGAGACTAGTTGAGTCGACAAAATTTGAGCGTCCTTGACACAAGCTGTGTAATCTTCCTGGGAGAATTCTTACCCGTCATTTTTAAATTCGGGAAAGCCTTTTGCCAGCTCAGACGGGTCAAGCTCTTCTTCGTAAGCCAGAGCCCGACTCAAGGCATATATGGCGCCCGATCGGGTGGCTGATCTTTTCAGTTCTAGAATATGCTGCGGGATGATGGAGAGATTTTCCAATACGTTCTTGATATATTTTAAGGGCTGCTTCTCCCCTAGTGTTGCCTTAATGGTGAGATGACTCCCAATGTAGAGCTGCTCCGTCAGCGAGTACACAGCCTTGAGCATGAGCAGACTGTTATCGTAAAAGCTGCTGGTCCGGGGACATGCATGATAGAATCAATACATGAGTCTCCAAGCACATTATATCTATGTTCCAAAGAGGACAGGATGATATGTATGTACACTTAACAAAAACAGCTTGAGCCATCTGGGCAATCTGTCGCTTTAACCCGGATAATTCTTCGGTAATGAGTTTGAGCCGGCTCTCAGCATCCTCGGCACGTTTAACCAAAGTTGTCTTCTCATCTTCAAAGGATTTTTTCTCTTTTAAGAAGCCCGCCTTGGTGTTTTCTAGCTCAATCAAAGAAAGGCGAAGTTTCTCTTCAACTTCTGCCTGGGAAGTCTGCCTGTTTTCCAGGTCCTTTTTCAAATTGGCCGCGCTGGATTCGGCTGTCTTCAGAGCTTCCTGCAACATGAATGAAATTTACATCAAGTCCAAAACAAATTGCAAAGCAATGTATTTCGCACTTGGGGGCTAATGTATCTCAGCTCTTTTCTAACATCAAAGTTATTACAAAGACCCGACACATCTCAAGAAGATGAGCCGGCCCTTGGGGGCTAAAGGTCGAAAGTTCTTTACAGTTATTACAAAGACCCGACTCATCTCAAGAAGATGAGCCGGCCCTTGGGGGCTAAAGGTCAAAAGTTCTTTACAGTTATTACAAAGACCCGACTCATCTCAAGAAGATGAGACGACCCTTGGGGGCTACAGGTCGAAAGTTCTTTACAGTTATTACAAAGACCCGACTCATCTCAAGAAGATGAGCCGGCCCTTGGGGGCTACAGGTCGAAAGTTCTTTACAATTATTACAAAGACCCGACTCATCTCAAGAAGATGAGCTGGCCCTTGGGGGCTACAGATCGAAAGTTCTTTACAGTTATTACAAAGACCCGACTCATCTCAAGAAAATGAGTCGGCCCTTGGGGGCTACATGGATATTACAGGCTTTCAGTTGTTTTATAAAACCGACTTATTATAACAAGCTGGTTTTTGGAAGCTAATGATGGTATGCAAGATAATGGCAAAAGGAGAACATACCTCATATTTATTTTTCATCATGCTTACAAGTCCGATTTCCATTTCACGGCTTGTAGCCAAGCGGTCCAAGCAGGCACCATGAAGATCTTCGACACTAAAGCTCTCATAATTTGGAAGCTCCAATTTGGCCTTCTCTTTTTCTTGCAGTACCGCCTCATACCGCCTCATCTTTAGCAACAACTTTTGTCAACACCCTGGAAATCTCGAGAGCAGCATAAGCCATCCCAGTAATGACAACTTCTGGGGCATCTCTATTTGTTGCTGGAGGATTTGACGTGTCAAGGTTAACTGTTTATGCGGCGTCAACAGTTACGGCGTCAGTATTGATTGGTTCAGATTAAGGAGGCAAATTATCTTGTATATCCTGAAGATCTTCAGGATGATCAACATGAACTTCATGAGCCGCCGGATCAGGAAGTTCCGGCTCAGGAGTCTCAAGGTTAGCAGAAGACCCATCAGTCTTCCTCTTCTTGGCTTTGGCCCTGCCAGGTTATAAAATTATGATATGAAAAATGGAAAAAGCAATAGCTTGCTCAAATGGATGAATTAATGAGGAAGTTACCCTTGATTAATGACAAAGGGCGCCAGTTTGGACGCAGTTTAGTCATCCGACGAAGGTGGCGTGTCCTGATTAACAACGGCATAAGAGGCAAAATATTGACATATCAAGCCGGAGTTTTCTTTGGAAAAGTTTGGAATTTTGAGTACCTTAGCTGATCGCTTCCTGGCGATTGATTTATCGGGCAAACCTTCAACAAGATCGCCACTCCCACTTCGGGTTTGACGCCTAGATTGGTGCTGGGTTTTCTTCAAAATAAAGCAAGGATCCAGATGAGTGTCCGGGTGAGAAAAGCCTACCTTCCGAACAACCCGCCTTGTTTTCAATGGAGGCAGAGGATCTGAGTCGGAAGATATGGAAATTACCTCAACATCGCCTGCTCGGCTTGTTTCAACATCACCCTAGGAAGGAAAAGGAGTCAGATGAGTTCAAGGAAATATAAGCAAAAGGTTAATTTTACCTCTGATCGGGTATCAGTAGCGGTTGTTTTGTCCATTTGAGATGGACCTTCTGTAGCAGCCTTGCTTTTCTTCTTGCTTGGGGCGGCTTTAGGCTTGTTAGCCGTTGCCTTGAGGCATCTCCGATTCCAGAAAGAAGAGGTGGCCTGCGAAATCAAATACGAAGGTAAAAGCTCAAAGTGCGTTGGAAAACCAGGTCAATATCTTAAGCTTTATACCGAAGGAGCCGGGTTGAGGGCGTAGAAGGATTTCAACCCGTAATTGTTGCAAGTCTCCAGGCTTTCACCCAGTAGTTTCTTCACAATCCGATTTATTTCATTGGCCTCCAAGGAGGAGTTGCTATACCTTAGAGGATCATTCAAATCGCCAGAATAGGTGCACATTAAGCCACTGCGCAGGCTTAATGGAAGAATCCGCGAGGATACCAAACACCGGGTCAGATCAATCCCCGTCAACCCATTGGCCAGTAGAGCTCTGAACTTTGGATAAACATGTGCGTGTTGGGAACGCTCTTCTGGGGAGGCCCAACCCGGAAGCTCAAGATCCATAGGAAGGCGGTTGGGCCTATAACCCGGCAAAGGGTTTTCCTCAGCAGGAGCAGTGTTTCGGCAGTAAAACCAAGTTTTGCTCCACCCTTTAGGGTGGCTTGGTAAGGTGTCAGTAGGGAAGAGGACGTCTTTCCGCCTTTGAATTGAAACCCCGCCAAGTTCTAAGCCGGGACCATCTGCGCACTCTGTCTGCGGGTTCAAATAGAAGAATTCCCTAAAGAGGGAAACAGTGGGCTCTGTTTTTTTTGCAGATACACCTCACAAAATACTTGGAACTGGCAGAGGTTCGATATGGAATTCGGGGCAAGATCTTGAGGATGAAGGCCAAAGAAATGCAAGACGTCCCGGAAGAATTTTGACCCAGGAGGTGAAAAACCCCTCTGTAGGTGATCCAAAAATATCACCACTTCTCCCTCCTGGGGGTGTGGGATCTCCTCTCCGAGGATGACTCGCCAGCCTACTACATTTTGAGGCGGCATAAACCCATGATCCTCATAATCCTTTAAATGGATATCAGAAACTTGAGTCGCCGCCCAGTTGCAGGCTTTTGACTCCGACATAATGAGTCGCCTGGATAAAAGTAAAAACAAGGCGGCTTAAGTAAATGGTTCAAGTAAAGTGATCTAAGTATTGGCAATGAAAGGACGAGTTTGGTAAAAGACTAGAATCTCTACAATGGCCTAAAATGAGTGGCAAGTTACAAATACTGAGCCGGCAACAGTAAAGGCGCCTTGTTAAGGCAATGGGTTCTGGGAAATTTTTACTAAGTATGAGACGAACAAGTTTCTCCTGAAGCAACAACAATTTCGGATCTAAAAATGGTTCAAAATGGCGAAAATATTTTCTAACCCTAGCAGGGGGCATGGAAGTAATGACACTACGGTTCATCTAATACAAGGAAGGTTTAAGACATGTCATATGCAAAGCGGAGTTGGCATTTGTACCGTTCTACTTTGATGAACACGTTCGTGGAATCTGTCTACAGAGCTAGCAATGGTGATGCACCGGAGGAAAGTTGTCCAGGAACTCAAAGGACCTTGAGGTGCTCTAATGAATCTAGTTGGAAGAATGATAACTTACTCGAAGCAGTCGATCGATGACGGAGAAAGCACGCGAAGAATCGACTGGCGAAGGAACGCCGCGACAACCGCAAGAAAACTCGACGAGATGAGGAAGTTGCGGTAGTGGCACGAGGAGCTCCCGGATTCGAGGAAGAAGAAGAAGTAGGAAAAGGAAGTGGAAAGCAAATCCGGGGCCCTTCGGTGAATATTTAAAGGAAGGGAGCCCGAAGTGGCAGCTGACAGGTGCGACAATCGAGGGAACACAGTGAATTTTGGGAGACGAAAATGCCTCGATTTTCGGGATAAGCGGATACGACCAGATCCGCCAAGATGTCATCATTGTTTTTCAGAGTGACGACAGGTGACGTCATGATAAATAAGCAGCGGAAAAATGACAAGTGTAGAAGCAGAACAAGCCAATGTTGTGAAATCTGCCGAAGATACCAGCTCAAAGATAAGTCGCCGTAGGAGAAGATGAGCCGCCACAGGAAAGAAGAATCTATTGATATGAATAAATTCAAATCAATCTGGGGCCTAATGTTGGGGATATAACTCCATGGTGTAACCCGCCCTACTGGGTCGGGTCAACATGTCAACAGCCGTTTGACTCTGTTCAGAGTGGGCCGTGTCCCAAGTGCAAACTAAGTAAAGTGGCGCCTGATCGAGACGCCGGGGGGCCCACAACCTGAGGACGGCGCCTCAAAGGCCATGGAGCTATGGACGGTGGTTTAAGTTTCCTTAAGGAGCAAGATAAGTTAGAGATGTAGTAAGTCACGGGTCATAATATGACCCAGACTCTATTGTAAAACCTAGGGCTTGACCTGTATATAAAGGCAGGCCCTTAGGACCAAAACTCTCAAGTCACAACCTCTTGATAGCTAGGTTAGCAATTCCGCACCCTTGTAATCGAGATCTACCCATCCAATACACGAAAAGCAGGACGTAGGCTATTACCTCCATAGGAGGGGCTGAACCTGGGTAAACCCGTCTCTTTGTCTCGCTTAACCCCTTCGAGTCGCCACCAAGCGGCGATGGCCTCACACCTAAGTCCTGTTACGAGGACATCTGCTGGGTTGATAAAACCACGACAGTATTGTAAACCTGCAAAGGCAAAAACACGCAAAAAACAGTAACTGGCACTGGGCACTGGGTTAATAGGTTAGTGCTCAAAAATATTATAAATTGGTAAATAATGACCCCAAAAAGTATCCTAGAATGATAATATATCAGCATGGAACAATCAAAAATTATAGATACGTTGGAGACGTATCAAGCATCCCCAAGCTCAATTCCTACTCGTCCTCGAGTAGGTAAATGAGAAAAACACAATTTTTGATGTGACATGCTATCCACTATGTAATCTTATTCAGGTATGCTCATTGAGAAAAGATGAATCAACAAATATTAACATAGCAATATTCAAAGTGTAAAAAACAAAATTGTTAATTCCTAAAAGTATACGATTCTCAAGAAATGTTTACCCCCCCCATTCATCTTATTGTATTAGCAAGGCATGGCTCCATCTTCACCACATTAATACAAATGTTAAGCACCACGGTGTCCAAGTCAGGCAATTGGTTCGTACTTTTTCAATATGCATCAACTTTTCATTCTTCACGCACTACTAGGAGAAAGGCTAGTAGTAGCGCTGGAAATAGGGCTAGCAGTAGCGCGGGTGCCAGCGCTACTAGTACGGCGCTACAGCTAACCTGTAGCAGTAGCGTTGGTGTGCCCGTGCTACTGCTATACCTACTTAGCAGTAGCGTAGTTCCGGCCAGCGCTACTGCTACTTAGCTGTAGCGTAGGCCCCACAAGCGCTACTGGTAATTGTGCATGTTTCTTTTTTTATATTTATACATTGTATTTACACACGGTTATACATATTAATATAGAACATAATTAATAATTGTGCAAACAACAACATTTAGAATAACACCATTTGGCGACTCATCATCCTCTTAATCATCTAACAACTCATCATCCTCTTAATCATCTAACAACTCATCATCATCTTAATCATCTAACAACTCATCCTAATCTTAATCATCTAACAACTCATCCTAATTGATCATGCCAAGTTAATATAAACCAAAAAAACTTCTCTCTCATAGGACCTAGTCCTCCCTCCTAGGTAAAATGTCATAAAACAGGATAACACCTCTGTCTCCATGATGAAGCAAAGAGATCCAACGGTTTCCAACTTGTGGCTTGCGATCCTTCTTTATTTCTCCCCATGCTTCAATTTGGAGCCGTCCTGGTGGTTTGCGCTCAGTCGAGTATGGAAAAGTGAACTAGACCCTCAGAGGGCTTTTAATTGTCATATAACCTTTGGCATGCATCAACGGAGGCACAACACCATTTGGCAGTTTCTGTTGAAGAACATAATAGTAGCCTAGTTAGCAATGTAATCAACACCATTTACGCAATAGTAGTGTACTTAATTACCTACTCTTACCAAGATATTTCCGCGAATGTCATCCGTCCTCAACCTATGCACTAGTGGCATGTATAATGTATAATTTGGGCCAGGTCCCGTATACATATTATACGGGAAGTTGTCCCTACCAAACAGGACACCAATAACAAAGGTGACAAGAACATCCTTCTCCTCCCAAGTTAGATGTGATCCATAAGTGTAGTGTGTCGTGTCAACTATTTTCCGTGTTTCACTCGAGGAAAGGAAATAAGCTATAAATTATAAATTAACAAATTTAGTATGGATGAACACCAACTATTTTTAAATATAGAATGCAAATTACTTGAGAAATATGGTTGACAAACTCACATGGAGGTAAAACTGGAAGCATATCGGCATCCACCCAAATGTCGATATTACCTTCAATATGATCTTCAGGACGAAGATCAAATGTTATTTCCATATCCTCCTGAAATCCATATGCCTTGGCTAGAGCTTCCCAATTTGAGCACCCTAATTCTGTGTTATTAACTGCATTCATTACTTTGACCAGAAATGTGTGACCATGTTTAGTCCTCAGGTTAGCTCTCCTCGTCTCCATACTCTCGTGGTCTCTGAAATCGAGCCTCTCCAAGACATACCGTCTTGCATGGCAGGGGATGAACTAGTCAAATTGTATAAAACAGAAATTACACATTGAAGCAAAGAAACAGAAGTCACGCTTAATTACGAAAAAACACTTGTCATCGTTGCGTACCGTACAAACATCGAAGGTCTCATCAAGCTTGAAGGTGAAGAACCTGTTGTCTCGCAGGTGAGGCCTGTCGCACAGACCCTGTGATGAGGATATATTCACGAAATATGATGATTCTGCTTGCTTAAGCTGGAAAGAAATATTGAGCCTCGTTGACAAATATCATAAGGTGAATTCATTCCTAGTTGAACTTGTTACTTTGATTCGAAAGAACTTTATACTGCCTAAATCCTTGTGTGTGTGTATCATTAGGTACATTGGAGAGGAAGGCATGGCACAAGGGAACAAGGAGGCATTGCAGCAAGGAAGGGAGGAAGACCCTGCAGTTTCTAGGGCGGTAGTACCACGCCACACAAGCGGTAGTACCGCTTAGCGGTAGTACCGCCCCAGTACTACCGTCCTAGTACCGCTTAGGAAATTTCTTCTGGAATCCAAGCGACCCCAAGCGGTACTAAAGCGGCACTAAGTATTTTTAGAACGGAAGTACCGCTTAGAAGCGGTAGTACCGCTTGCTATAAGCGGTACTACCGTGCTGCCTGCGCGCAGACTTTGGGGCTGACGGCCCGTGTACCCCTTCGATCTATCTTAGGATATAAATACCCTTCCTTAGGGTTAGTTAGAGAGAGACCATGTTTAAGATAAACCCTAGTTCTTGAGATTGCTTGTAAGCATTCATCTTGAATCCTCATCTCCAATTCGTATCGATATGGAGATCATATACTGCAAGTTGAGTGTAATCTGCTGTTCCATTGGGAATTAGTATATTGCAATTATACCGTTTCGTGGTCGACGGCTACGTGCGCAAGTGTGTGACGTTGTGAATATCCAAAGGGTTGAGACCTTTTGCATTGGCATCCGGGATCAAGCGAGGGAGAGTTCATCGGTGACATACAAGTTATCTATCATCTTCATCATCACCACCGCCGCTTACTGAGAAGATAGGGACACCCCATATCACCCTGATCTTCGCCACAGAGTTCACACTCAGGGATCCTATCGTCGTCAGACATTTCCTATGTTCATGATTCAAAAATTCGGCATGACCATTATTAAAATAAGACATATTGAGCGCTTGAAATTTGCCGGAACGGAAATGAATCAACATTCCGGCAAAACATAGGCACTAGGAGGTGTTCCCTGCAATAACATACACACATGTCCAAATACACCTAATTCAATATCGGTTGACTTTCGGTCTGTCGAGGCTTTCCTTAAATAACTCTCATATCTCATGTTGTGTTGGTGCGCACTCTCTCACACAGATATGGTGGTGTATATATGTTAGTTGACACTCTCTCACAGTAATAGTTTGACCGTCGGTGATGGACACATCTCCTCTCCTCTCCTTGCGCATTATACCAAGGTATATATCGCAAGAAGAGAAGAGGAGAAAGCGCCCCCCACGACAACTGTCGGGATTCCTCCATCAAGAACACACATGAAAGTCACACAAGGAGCAACGACAGACCGGAAGTACCTGGTTTTTTTACTAAAAATTTCTAGAGCTATTTTTATGCAATTGCTAATCAATTTATAATGAACGCGAATATAATATCACTAATACATCATCTCGAATAATCCAGTTAATGCATCATCGAATATTATCACTAATACATCTCGAATATTATCATATAATATCACTAATACAGATCGAATATTATTGAATAATCTAGTTGACTCGTGGTTCCTGAGTCGCGGGCGATGGACACCCAAAGAGAAGGAACCATCACAGGATCATAACTCGGGTTAGATCCCTGAAGAAACTACCAGGTATTGGAGAACCTGGCGTCCAACACAGCCATGTAGCGACGGACGTGCTTGTCCTCCTCCCTGACACGGCGACATACCACCTCCGCGGGGGCCGGCTCCCTCCGCAGCGAT
This sequence comes from Elymus sibiricus, assembly GCA_039707655.1. Classification (NCBI taxonomy): domain Eukaryota; kingdom Viridiplantae; phylum Streptophyta; class Magnoliopsida; order Poales; family Poaceae; genus Elymus; species Elymus sibiricus. The sequence continues at coordinate 481,911,713 of CM077671.1, read as the reverse complement.
AGTGGCCCACGCGACCGCCACCAAAGAAGCTCCGGGTCGACGACGAGACCCCGATTCCTCACCAAGTTGCGCGCCCCGGAAGGTAGCACCTCCCACTGCCAGCCCGACAGAGCCCAGTCCCGGACATGGCGCCTGTCAAGGATGTCGCTGCCGAGTCGACGACGAGGATGCGGGCCGGGCATCATCGACGTCGAGAACAAATTCCTATTAGAACATTTTCTTATCGTTTAATATTTTACTTTTTGGTTATCTTTTTAGAAATACACGAACAATTTATTTTTTCTCATAAAAAACATTATATAAAATATGTCCAAATTAATATTGCATGCCAAATTAATACTAATTTTCATTTGAACAGCAAGCATCTCATTTGAATTTGGGCATCAAAACCATTTTTCTGACTCATTTTGACTCAGTTTTGCTATTTCGGAAATGCTTAATTTCTGAAACTCATTTTTGACTCATTTTGACTCGGTTTTCTTATTAACTATCTAATTTCACAATCAATTTCAGAAACAATGTCCTAGCAAGAACCCTAGCAAGCACCCCTAGCAATGTCCTAGCAAGAACCCTAGCAATCCACCGAAACCCTAGCAAGCAAACGGTCGGAGGAGGCGTGGGTATGTCTCACCAGAGAAGGAGACGGCCAAAGCGCGGAGGAGACGGCCGGAGGAGAAGCAGAGGCCGGGCTCGGGGTCGGGGTCGAGGCCGGGGTCGAGGTCGCCGGGGCAGCAGAGTGGGTCAGGATCGGGGTCAGGGTCGCCGGGCAGCAGAGAGTCACCAGGGGCAGCAGAGAGTCGCGCGGGGTCGCGTTGGGAGGATCGGCGATGGCGCAAGGGAGTAGAGAGGGAGGGAGTGAGGAGGGAGAGAGGGAGAGAGTGAGGGGCGTGCACGGGGAAGATGTTAAGTCCACGAGGGCGCTAATTAGCAGTAGCGCTGGGCGGAGAAGGGCGCTACTGCTACTGCTTTAGCAGTAGCGTTGCTCACTGACAACTGCTACTACTGCAGGTCGCCCCTGTCGGTCACGATGGGACCAATTAGCAGTAGCGCCGGTTGAATATCCAGCGCTACTGCTAACTGGATACCTGTAGCGCCTGTCGCCGCCCGCGCTACTACTACTTAGCAGTAGCGCTGTCCTTCTAACCAGCGCTACTTCTAAAATCCTATCTATAAGCATTCTCCTAGTAGTGACGCAATACATGAGCGTGAGCCATTGGACATAGCATTTAGGTGGAATAGAGTATGATGGTAGATATCAAAGGGGTAGGAACTAGAGAAGATAGTCTCACATCAACTAGGCTTACCAACGGGCTATGGAGATGCCCATCGATAGATGTCAATGCAAGGAGTAGGGATTGCCATGCAAATGATGCACTGGAGCTATAAGTGTATGAAAGCTCAAATGAAGCTCAGTGGGGTGTGCATCCAACTTGCTTGCTCATGAAGATCTCGGGCATTTGAGGAAGCCCGTCGTAGGAATATACACGCCAAGTTTGAAATAATGAATAGGTAATTCCCACTAGCATATGAAAGTGATACATCATGAGACTCTCTACATGAGGAAGATGGTGCCACTTTGAGGCACAAGTGTGGTAAAGGATAGTAGCAGAGACCCTTATCTCATTTTCTCTCATCATTTTTTTGAATGGATGGTGGGCTCATTTGGCCTACCCCATATTTATTTTCGTCAGGAGTCTCATCTCGACTTATGGGAGAATCATCGTCTCCATCATTCTTTCCTCACTGGGATGATGCTCTAACAATGATGATCATCACACTTTTATTTACTTACAACTCAACATGGAGAACTGATATGAAGATATGACTCTGTATGAATGCCTCTGGCAATGTACTAGGATGTGCAATGATCTAGCGTGACATGTATCAAAAATATTATGAAGGTGGCTTTGCCACAAATACTATGTCAGCTCTATAAGATCATGCAAAGCAATATGACGATGAACGAACTAGTCATGTGAAGTGAGGATAGAATTTGCATGGCAATATATCTCGGAATGGCTATAGAAATGCCATGATAGGTAGGTATGGTGGCTTTTTATAGGAAGATATAATAAGGCTTATGTGCAATAGAGCGTATCATGTTACGGGGTTTGGATGCACCGGCAAAAGTTGCACCGATCCTCGAGGTGAGAATGGGTTATGCACAGTACTGAAGAGGCTAGCAAATTATGAAAAGGTGAGATTGCGTATGTCCATGGTTTCACATTAGTCATAAAGAACTCATATACTTATTGCAAAGTTTTATTAGTTTATCATAAATCAAAGTACTAATCACATGCCCCGAGGGAAGACGTTGGTAGGAGTTAACCATCACGCGCTTCCGACCCGAAACAACACTACGATTTCAACGAGGAATAGAAATGCTCACACATCATCACCATGCCTCTTCAATTTTTAGATGAACAAAAAGGTCAACCCCACTAAATATCGACACTTCTATGGTTTAACAATCATGAACTCATACCTATTTCACATTACTACATCAATATCATTAACCCACAATTTCTTTATATGTGCTACATGATAGTTTTGATTATCACTCTTTGAATACCTAATATTTTTGGACTAGTACGTATGACCCATGCAAATTTCCGTCACTATTTATTAACTCTAAACCAAATATAAGTGTAGAACGAGAGTGAAATCATTTCTTTAAAATCTACACGCCACCGTGCTCAAAAAGATATAAGTGAAGTACTAGAGCAACTGCTAAGCTCAAAAGATATAAGTGAAGCACATAGAGTATTGTAACAAATTATGATGAAAGTGTGTCTCTCTTACATAGGTGTGTCCAGCAACCAATGATTGTGGCAAACTGAAAGTAAAATCTAACAAAAGCAAACGACGCTCCAAGCAAAACTCATATCATGTGACGAATAAAAATATAGCTTCAAGTGACATACCGATGGATTTGAGACGAAAGAGGGGATGCCTTCTGGGACATCCCCAAGCTTAGACGCTTTTGTATCCTTTAAAATATTACCTTGGGGTGCCTTGGGCATCCCCAAGCTTAGACTCTTGCTACTCCTTATTCCTTTGTCCATCAAGATAACACCCAAAACTTGAAAACTTCAATCACACAAAACTCAACAAAACCTCGTGAGATCCATTAGTATAAGAAACATATTGCATACTTTAAGTACTGTTGTAAATTGATTAAAATTTCATAAATGCATAATAGGTACTGTATTATAACTTCTCCATGGCTTATACCCCCCGATACAGTCCATAGTTTAATCAAAATAAGCAACTATGCAAGCAAAAACAGAATCTGTCTAAAACAGAACAGTCTGTATAAATCTGTAGAGAACCTATACTTATGTAACTCTAAAAATTCTAAACAATTAGAAAAATCTCGAAAATTTGTATAGCAACACTGTGTAAACATTTTAGATCATTATCACGCTCCAGCAAAAAATGACAATTCCTGTACTGGAGTCTAAAGTTTCTGTTTTGTTACAGCATCGGTTATACTCATCTTGTGAGTCATCCCAAAGGCTTTACTTGGCACAAACACTAATTTAAACACAAAAACATAATAATTATAGAGGCAATAATCATGCTATTAAAACTAAAAAGAAAGTTCAAAGAAAATAATTTAAAGATAACTATTGGGTTGCCTCTCAACAAGCGCTATTGTTTGATGCCCCTAGCTAGGCATAATGCATAGTTTCAAGTATTGTCATCTTTGACACTCCACCCATAAGTGGCTCTCATAATTGATTCATAAGGTGGTTTAATTATCTTTCTAGGGAAGTGTTCCATCCCTTTCTTTAATGGGAATTGGAACCTTATGTTTCCCTCTTTCATGTCAATGATTGCACCTATAGTTCGTAAGAAAGGCCTTTCAACTATTATGGGACAAGAAGGATTGCAATCAATATCAAGCATAATGAAATATACAGGAACATAATTTTTTATTTTCAATAATAAGCACATCACTAATTCTACCTAAAGGTTTCTTGATGGTAGAATCCGCAAGATGCAAGTTGAGGGAACAATCTTCAATATTAGTGAGACCGAGTACATCACAAAGAGTTTTAGGAATAGTTAAAACACTAGCACCACGGTCACACAAAGCATTGCAATCATATTTATTGATATTTATTTTGATAGTAGGTTCCCACTCATCATGCAATTTTCTAGGAATAGAAACTTCAAGCTCAAGTTTCTCATCATAAGCTTTTATCATAGCTTCTACTATGTGTTCGGTAAAAACTTTGTTTTGTTCATAAGCATTGGGTGAGCTAATAACGGATCGCAACAAGGAAATACATTCTACTAAAGATCAATTATCATAATTAAAGTGCAGCAATATATTTTTGGGTTTTTGGTATAGTAGATCTGAAAACAAAGAGGCAAAAAGATAGATCGGAAAGCAATATGTTGGAAAAGTAGACTCGGGGGCCGTAGGTTTAACTAGTGGCTTCTCTCATGAGTATAGCACACGGTGGGTCAACAAATTACTGTTGGGCAATTGATAGAAGATCAAATAATCATGACGATTTCCAAGGCGATGATCATTATATACGCATCACGTCCAAGGTAAGTAGACCGACTCCTTCCTGCATCTACCACTATTACTCCACACATCGACCGCTATCCAGCATGCATCTAGTGTATTAAGTGTAGGACCGAAAGTATGTCTAGAGGGGGGGTGATTAGACTACTTGACCAAATAAAAGTTTTGCCTTTTCCCAAATTTTAGAGTTGGCAATTTTAGCATTTCATGGCAAGTCAAGTACACCCTACACATGCATGTCTAAGAGTATAGCAGCGGAAAGTAACAAGAAGCATGAGTAGTAAAGGATAGGGTAGGAAGATCAAACGCAATTGTAGACACGATGATTTTTTCCCGTGGTTCCGATAGGTGGTGCTATCGTACGTCCACGTTTATGGAGTCTTCAACCCACGGAGGGTAACGGTCGCGAGAGTCCACGGAGGGCTCCACCCATAAGGGTCCACGAAGTAGCAACCTTGACTATTCCATAACGGCTTCCGTCCACGAAGGACTAGCCTCACTATGGGTAGATCTTCACGAAGTAGGCGATCTCCTTGCCCTTACAAACTTCTTGGTTCAACTCCACGACACGAAGTAGGAGGCTCCCAAGCGACACCTAACCAATCTAGGAGGCACCACCCTCCAAAAGGTAATAGGCTCGGTAATGTCGATGAACTCCTTGCTCCTGTGCTTCAAGATGATAGACTCCTCAACACACAATCACTCTCTCACAGATTTGGCTTGGTGGAAGAGATGGGATTGGTGGAAAGCAACTTGGGGAGGCTAGAAATCAAGATCCATATGGTTGGAGTGGAAGATCTTGACCTCAACACAAGAATAGGTGGTTCTCTCTCAAAAAACTGGATGGGGCAAGTATGGAATAGTTCTGAGTGCTTCTCTTTCGAGTAGGTGGTGGTGGAGGGGTATATATAGGCATCCCCAAAAATCCAACCGTTACACACAAAATGACCAACTCGGTGACACCGACGTGTAAATCTCGGTGGTACCGAAGTGACCAAAGGTGGAAACTTTTGAATCTCGGTGAGACCGATATAGGAAACTCGGTTGCACCGATAAGGTGACCAACGGTTAGATTCCCAATCTCGGTGACGCCGATCCAACAATCTCGGTGGTACCGATATTGTGAATTTGCGTAACAGAGAGTTGGCAACCTAAACTCGGTGGCACCGGGATTGAATCGGTTGCACCGAAGTGGCTAGGGTTTGGCTGAGTCTGTCTGAGGTTGAGAATCGGTGGCACCAGGATGGAAATGTTGGTTGCACCAATTTTGAGTATTTGGCTTTGGACAGACTTTGGTGGGAGAGCTTGTGCGTGTTTTTGGTGACTATCACTTGTGCACGTATGAGCATTTTGTTCACCAACAAAACCTTACCCCCTTTTAATAGTATTGGCTTTCCTATGGACTCAAAGTGATTTCTCACAAATGTAAAATGTAGAGTCCTCTTCCTTGAAGCTTTGCCAACCTATTTCCTTGCATCTTGGGGTATTCCACAATCTCCACAATCCTTTTGCCAATCCTATCATTGAACATTTCCTGAAATATACTTAGTGGAAACATTAGTTCAATGACTTATATGTTGTTATTAATTACCAAAACCACCAAGGGAGCAAATGTGCTTTCAATCTCCCCCTTTTTGGTAATTGATGACAACATATAGATCAAAGCTTCGACATATGATATAATCAATGAATATAATCGTCGCTTTGAGAAGTATGTGATAAGCAAGAGCTCCCCCTAAATTTGTGCATTATTTTAGATTTGCGTTTGAATGCAAATGGACAATCGATTAGGTACATGGGGCACTTCTTCCATGTCACATACATCTTGGTGGTGTGCGAGAATAATTAGAATGAACATCATAGCACAACACAATCAAGCAAAGGTGAATGATCATCTCATAAGCATTAAGATAATAGGAAATAGTAGCATCACACATAACGCGTATGATCAAACACCACAAACATGTATCACAAGCAACCAAAAGATCAAATGTTTTGAAAAAGCAATAAACACCAAACGCTCTCTCACTCGAAGCCTAAAGATCTATATACACTTCTCCCCCTTTGGCAACAAGTTACCAAAAAGTTCAAAGGCATATATCTAAGCATTCTTGGGCTGATCTCCTCCGGTTGTTGATGAAGGAGTCGAGAGAACAGCGTCGGCGAAGATCTCTGCAGATGTCATGGATGGAGTTGGTGTGGCAACTGGAGGAACTGAAACTGATGGAGCAGGAGCTGAGGTGATAGTAGCAGGAGCTGATGAAGAGGGCCTCAAGTCTGGAGCTGGCATAGTGGCTGATCTGGCTTGAGTGGTAAACTGTGTGCCTAGCCTGAGAGGAGAACCATCCTCATCATCATCATCAGAAGAAGAAGTCTGAGGAAGAGGCACTGAGTCAACTTCCTTCTTGAGCTCATTGACTGTCTTAGTCAGCCCATCCACCTTATCATTAAGGGTCTTGATCCTGTTCTCGAAGATCCTCACAAGACTATTCTGGTTGTCCAGAATCCCCTTAATGTCCTTCTTCATGCCCTGAACTGATGAGATCAAAAGATCCATTTGCTCGTTCCTGGATCTGGGAACCTGAGCACTAGTGGCTCTAGCTGCCTCTGCCTCTGCCTGAGCTGCAGCTAAAGTGGGATGATCTGGGTTCATCACCACAACGTTGTCCTCGAGATCTGGCTGTAGGGGCAAGTGGGGACGATCTAGAGCAAATATGTGCTTCTCCAACTTTGAGTTGATAAGCATCTGGATGTAGGGTGCATAACAGCAAGAGCTCTTCTGATCAGCAGCAACCCTCTTGATTGTCTCAACAATCAAGTCCATGACTCTGATCCTGGTGTGTCTGTCGAGGTGGATCAACATGTTAATGGAGTAGCCTCGGATCATCTTGTCATATCCTGACTTGGGCATCAAGGTATGCCTCAGAATGGTGTTCATGGTGCGGAGGCCAGCCTGAAGAAAGTAGATAGATCCTAGCCTGTGAGACTTCACATTAGCAGTAGGAATCTCATTGTACATGTTGGCCATAGCATTGTGGTTTGCCTTGGATTCTGAGTAGACATCCAGGTCACCATCCTGTACCTCTGGGACTCCTAAGATTACATCCCACTCCTCAATAGTAGACTCATACCTTGCACCTTCAGTCATCCATACAATCCTACCATCTCCATAGAAATGTGCAGTGGAGTAGAATTGCATGATCATCTCATCATTCCAAGCAGTGAACTCTTTGCCAACAAACTCATCCAAACCAATGCAGTGGAAATTATCCTGGACATTTGGAAAATAGTCCTCATTCTCCTTGATGAATTTCCAGTCCACATACCGCATATCGCTCACAGTTGGACTTTTGTCAAACAACACAGTTTCATAGAAATCCTGTTGCTCTCTGGTGAAGAATCTGTAGTCCACAGTTGTCTTCTTCCTTTGGGCATATGGATCAGCAGCTCTCCATGCCCTCAAGCCAAAGTCCTTCCTTTTCTTCATATCCTCAGCAAGTGGGTAGCTGGCATTATGTACTGGAAGGTGTGGCCTAAGCTTCATTAGGGCAGACATAGCATCCTCATCCTCAACTCTGGAGGCAGTCCCTTTGTTCTTCTCAGATGCTGGAATTTTCCTGGACAATCTCTTGGGATTCTCAGCAGCAGGCTTCTTGGGTACATATTTAGTGCTCTTGGATGTGCCAGTCTTTGGCATAGCATCATCCATAAGCTTCTTTTTCTTCTGGGAGGGGCTTTCTCAACATGTTCTTCCTCCTCCTCAGCAGCAGCAGCAGCCTCCTCAGGTTCCTCAAGCATGGAGGTCTGCCTGCCAGTGACATAGACTATCCTCTTCCTAGCACCCTTCTTCTCCCCTGCCTTCTTAGGGGGTGACTCAAGGTGAAGAGCCATCTTTGTCCTAGCACCTTCAGGTGCTCTCATAGCCTCAGAGCTAGCATACACTTTCCTTACAGCTCTCCTTGAAGAGGTAGCTTCATTTGCAGCTTTCTTGGCAGCCTTTTCTTGCTTCTTAGCAAGAATCTCTTCTGGAACGAAGTCTGAATCCTCCTCATCTGAATTCAGCTTCTTCCTGGCCCTTGTAGCAGCCTTGGGCAACCCATGAGAGCTGGGGGTGCCTGGATCTGAAGATGAACTAGATTCAGGACTAGTGCCAGAATCCAATTCAACACTCTTCTCTCTGAAGTCGTTCTCACTGTCCTCAGCACTTGACATACTGACCCTGTGAACAGAATATAGAGGAGCAGAAAAGGATAAGTCATCACAAAATGTGGCTGGTTTTTGAAAGATTGAACAAAAGATTTTCAAAGTTTTGCATTCTGTCACATGCAAATCGGTACAGCCGAAGTAAAATTGTCGGTGCCACCGAGACTGACTATCTCATTAACAGAAACTTGGCACTCTTTTCGGTGGGACCGAAAAGAAGTACTCGGTTTCACCGAGACAGTTCTCAGCAACACAGACAGACAAATCGGTGAGACCGATTTGTTCACTTCGGTTCTACCGAGTTCCATCGGGCGGAAGGCAAACCCTAGAAAATCGATGGTTCGCTAATCTACGGAGTTTTCTCGTGGATAGAACGATGAGCAAACTGTGGCTTATAGAGAAAAACAACTTTATTGCGCGAGAATCGGACGGGAGCGCAAGAAAGATCGAATCCGTACCCTAGCTCGGTGACGGATCCACTACGGCGGCGACGGCGGCGAAGATGCCCGTCGACGGCGAGGATTCCCAACGGCGGAGAGGCTCGGGAAGGCAAGGCGATGACCAGGGGGTCCTTCTGCGGCAGCTTAGGGTTTGAGGCTCGACGATTTGAAGATTGAAATTTCGAACCATCGGGACCACAGACTATATACCCTTCACTGTCGGTGATACCGATTTTAAATTTTCGGTGTCACCGAGTTCCACAACTGTCAGCTGACAGGAAAACTCGGTGTAACCGAGAATATGAAATCGGTAGTACCGAGATAGAAAACCAGATCAACCCTAGGCATTCGGTGAGACCGAGATTTTGGGGTTGGTTCTACCGAGATGCACTTGGGAGGTTTTAATGGTCAGTCCTTGTCGATACGGAACTCCGAGTGCTCCACACACACAGGGATCGAAAAGTACTTGTTCAAATTTTGTGATGCAGCATGAATAGAATATGAGGTGAGAAAGCATAGATAGCTAAAGAGTGGTCCTAGGCATTCTTGTCCATCCAATTGGCAAAAGATAAAACAAAAGCCAAATAGCAACAATTGGATGTCCTCGAATGAGAAAATAAATGCAGACCAACATGCTCACACAATAAGATGTCAAATGAAATCATGACAAACATGCACATACACACTAGCATCTAACAAGCACTAGGGCGATGACGAAGTCATCTATATATGAGTATTTGACTTAGGAGCCAAGTAAGAATACTTGATCATAGGTCATACTCATCGTTTAAGCACAAGTGGGGTTACCACTTTTACATAAAGCATTTAATGTTGTCACATACTAAGAGATGCTTTGACTCAAGTCTTAGAGTAAAGCTCCCCCTTGATGTGACATCCCCCCATAAGAGGGATAGACTAACCTTGGGTTTTGTCGATGAAGATTTCATGTTGGTGAGGTAGTGGTGGATGCTCAAGGTTGATGAAGATCACCAAGAGTTGGGAGCATCCTTGTTGTTTCCTTACTCTTCTCACCTACATGGGTTAGTCCCAACACACAAGAGACAAATACAAGGATATCTATGGACATGGAGTGCAAAGCATGTGTAATGATGTCCATTGATTTGTTGATTACCTTGTCCCTTGCTTACCTTTGAGGGAATGTGTGACTCCTTGAACTATTGCATAGAGTTGATGTTGATTGCAAATAATTCTTGCCAATAATGAATGTGAGTGAATTTCATTGGCGGAGTCACCCCTCAAGAACTCTCTAGTTCTTCTTCTTGGGGACCCACATCAAGTTGATGGGGATCCTTGGTGTTGTAGTAGCCTTTGTAGAAATTGAGCTTGAACTAGCCTTGGGAACCCACTCCACCATAGCTAGGGATCCATCTTCATATGAGTCAATGTCCTCTTGAAGCTTGTTCTTGCCCTTGAGCTTGTGGTCTTGTGGTGGAAGGTCATCTTGAGTGCTTGTCCCCTTGGGAAGAGTATTTTCATACTTCTCCTTTTGAGGAACAAACTTGGGCTCGGGATATTGACCTTCTTCCCATTCAACTCCATTTGCGCTGAAGTAGCCAACACCACGATTCTTCCGGTATCCTCCGTGCTTGCGTACAATTTCCTCAAATTGCTTACACCCGGCAAGACTCTTGTAGATACCTTTTTCTATAATTCCTTTCAATAAAGCATTTTCTTGCTCAAGTGTAACTTGGCTAATAGAAACATCATTAGTAGAATCAATAGAACTACTAGAAGCAACATCACTGGGTTTAGCATTTTTATTGTTGCTACTAGATGAAGAACCTTTCTTGCCTTTGTTACTAGTTTGTTTAGATTTAACTTGTGGCATGAAAGTAGACAAGAGTAGTCGTTTGGCTAGATAAGATGAAGTCTTCTTTCGGAGATCGTCATTGATAGCTTTAAGAAACTCGTGCTCTTGCTCCAAGTTGAGCTTCTCGAAGTGTAGCTTCTCATGAGTTCTTCAAGAGTAGATTCATGAGCTAACTTAAGAGTGTTTAGTTCTTTAGTTAGTTCTTCTATTTTCATCTTATCATCATCAATTGACTTATCTTGACTAGCATGAGAATTATCAAGTTCATTTTGACTAACATCACTAGTTTTATCAAAGAGCAAGTCATCATCACAAAGCAAATCATCTTCATCACTATCGAAATCAAGATACTCGGGGTGTGATACCTTGGGGCCTTTAGCCATGAAGCAACTTCCACTCCCTTCGTTTGGTGAGTCAAATAGATCATGGGAGTTGGTAGTCACTAGAGCAATTCCGGCAACACCATCATCTTGACTATAGTCGGAGTCGGAGTGATAGCTTATCTCGTAGTTGTCGTCGGAGTCGGAGCCGGAAACCCATTCACCAACATGAGCTTGATGTTTCCTTCTTGTGTAGCTCTTGGTGTACTTGTCCTTCTTCTCCGAATCCCTACTTCTCATTGAGTGTCTTCGTTCATAACGATCATCTCTACTCCTTCTCTCTCTTTGAGGTGATTCATTCCTTGAGCTTCGTCTTCTTGGTGACTCTTCTCTTCGTTTGTAGGGAGCCGTGCACTCATTGGAGTAGTGTCCGGGCTTCCCACAATTGTAGCAATTGCGGTCACGACTTGACGAACGCTTCTCATCATATCTTGAGTTGGAGCTTCTTTCTTTGCCTCTATTCTTGTAGAACTTGCTGAATTTCTTGACCATGAGGCTTATCTCTTCATTGGTGACAAGGTTGTTACTTGAGGTTGCGGGAGCATCACTTGTGGCTTTGTAAGCACCGCTAGACTTGTGATGAAGCTCTTCCTTGTCTTTGAGTGTCATCTCATGAGCAACAATCCTTCCAATGACTTCCGTAGGCTTGAGATCTTTGTAGTTGGGCATCATTTGGATCAATGTGCACACGGTGTCGTATCTCTCATCCAAAGCTCTAAGTATCTTATTGATGATGAATTTGTCTGTCATTTCTTCGCTTCCTAAGCCGGCAATCTCATTGGTGATGAGAGCTAGCCTAGAATACATTTCTGCGACTCCTTCACCATCCTTCATCTTGAACTTGTCAAGCTGACCTTGAAGAACATCCAACTTGGATTCTCTCACGGACTCGGTTCCTTCGTGCATATCAACCAAAGTATCCCAAATCTCTTTTGCATTCTCAAGACGGCTGATTTTGTTGAATTCTTCTCGGCATAGGCAGTTGAATAGAATGTCGCATGCTTGAGCGTTGTATTGCAACATCTTCAATTCTTCCGCGGTCGCTTCACGATCCGGTTCCTTTCCATCTCCAAAGAATTCACCTTGCAAGCCAACACGAACAACAGCCCAAACGGCGGGGTTATGACCAAGAATATGCATTTTCATTTTGTGCTTCCAACTAGCAAAATAAGTGCCATCAAAGTACGGACCTCTACGGTGATAATTACCCTCACTAGACGCCATACTCTCCTAGGTTGTGAGACCAATGCAATGGAGACCAAAGCTCTGATACCACTTATAGGACCGAAAGTATGTCTAGAGGGGGGGGGTGATTAGACTACTTGACCAAATAAAAGTTTTGCCTTTTCCCAAATTTTAGAGTTGGCAATTTTAGCATTTCATGGCAAGTCAAGTACACCCTACACATGCATGTCTAAGAGTATAGCAGCGGAAAGTAACAAGAAGCATGAGTAGTAAAGGATAGGGTAGGAAGATCAAACGCAATTGTAGACACGATGATTTTTTCCCGTGGTTCCGATAGGTGGTGCTATCGTACGTCCACGTTTATGGAGTCTTCAACCCACGGAGGGTAACGGTCGCGAGAGTCCACGGAGGGCTCCACCCATAAGGGTCCACGAAGTAGCAACCTTGACTATTCCATAACGGCTTCCGTCCACGAAGGACTAGCCTCACTATGGGTAGATCTTCACGAAGTAGGCGATCTCCTTGCCCTTACAAACTTCTTGGTTCAACTCCACGACACGAAGTAGGAGGCTCCCAAGCGACACCTAACCAATCTAGGAGGCACCACCCTCCAAAAGGTAATAGGCTCGGTAATGTCGATGAACTCCTTGCTCTTGTGCTTCAAGATGATAGACTCCTCAACACACAATTACTCTCTCACAGATTTGGCTTGGTGGAAGAGATGGGATTGGTGGAAAGCAACTTGGGGAGGCTAGAAATCAAGATCCATATGGTTGGAGTGGAAGATCTTGACCTCAACACAAGAATAGGTGGTTTTCTCTCAGAAAACTGGATGGGGCAAGTATGGAATAGTTCTGAGTGCTTCTCTTTCGAGTAGGTGGTGGTGGAGGGGTATATATAGGCATCCCCAAAAATCCAACCGTTACACACAAAATGACCAACTCGGTGACACCGATGTGTAAATCTCGGTGGTACCGAAGTGACCAAAGGTGGCAACTTTTGAATCTCGGTGAGACCGATATAGGAAACTCGGTTGCACCGATAAGGTGACCAACGGTCAAATTCCCAATCTCGGTGATGCCGATCCAACAATCTCGGTGGTACCGATATTGTGAATTTGCGTAACAGAGAGTTGCACCGAAGTGGCTATGGTTTGGCTGAGTCTGTCTGAGGTTGAGAATCGGTGGCACCGGGATGGAAATGTTGGTTGCACCGATTTTGAGTATTTGGCTTTGGACAGACTTTGGTGGGAGAGCTTGTGGGTGTTTTTGGTGACTATCACTTGTGCACGTATGAGCATTTTGTTCACCAACAAAACCTTACCTCCTTTTAATAGTATTGGCTTTCCTATGGACTCAAAGTGATTTCTCACAAATGTAAAATGTAGAGTCCTCTTCCTTGAAGCTTTGCCAACCTATTTCCTTGCATCTTGGGGTATTCCACAATCTGCACAATCCTTTTGCCAATCCTATCATTGAACATTTCCTGAAATATACTTAGTGGAAACATTAGTTCAATGACTTATATGTTGTTATTAATTACCAAAACCACCAAGGGAGCAAATGTGCTTTCATTAAGTTCATGTTAAAACAGAGTAATACAATAAGAACTATGACATGATGTAGACAAGATCTATTCATGTAGGAATAGACCCCATCTTGTTATCATTAATAGCAACGATACATGCGTGCCTTGCTGCCCCTTCTGTCACTGGGAAAGGACATCGCAAGATCGAATCCATCACAAAGCACCTCTTCCCATGGCAAGAAAAATCGATCTAGTCGGCCTAACTAAACCAAAGATTCGAAGAAGAAATACGAGGCTATAAGTAATCATGCATATAAGAGATCAAAGAAGACTCAAATAATATTCATGGATAGAAACTGATCATAAACTCAAAATTCTTCGGATCCCAACAAACACACCGTGAAAGTTTACATAAAATAGATCTCCAAGAGATCATTGTATTGAGAATCAAAAGAGAGAGAGGAATCCATATAGCTACTGCCTACGGACCAGTAGGTCTATGGTGGACTACTCACGCATCATCGGAGAGGCACCTATGATGAAGATGAACCCCTCCGTGATGGTGTTAGATTCGATCTTGAGGCTCTAGAACTTGCGGCGGCTGGATGTGTTTTTCGTTGACTCACCTAGGGTTTTCTGAATATTTGGGTATTTATAGGCATCAGAGGCGGTGGAGGGGGGGTCCGTGGAGGGCACAACCCATCAGGGCACGCCGGGGGCCCCCTGGCGTGCCCTGGTGGGTTGTGGCCTCCACAACCCACCTCTCTGGCACTTCTTTAGCCCACTGGGTGTCCTCTGGTCCAAAAAAAATCTCCAAAAAGTTTCGTCGCGATTGGACTCCATTTGGTACTGATATTCTGCGAAGTAAAAAACTAGCAAAAACAGCAACTAGCACTTTGGCACTATGTCAATAGGTTAGTCCCAAAAATGATATTAAATTGCTATAAAGTGATTGTAAAACATCCAAGAATAATAATATAATAGCATGGAAAAAGCAAAAATTATAGATACGTTGGAGACTTATCAGCATCCCCAAGCTTAATTCCTACTCGTCCTCGAGTAGGTAAATGATAAGAACAGAATTTTTGATGTGGAATGCTGCCTAACATGTTCATCTCATATTATTTTCTTTGTAGCATGGACATTTGGACTTTTAGATGATTCAACGCAATAGTTTAGTTTTAACATAATGACTTCAATACTCAAGCATGTCAACAAGTACCCATGTCTTTTCAAAATATCAACACTAAAGAAAGTTATCCCTAGCCCATCATGCTCAATCATTGATCCATTCATGAAACACACTCAAATATTAGATACACCCAATGCTCAAGTACGATCATAGTGCCCCCTAGTTGGTGCTTTATCAGAGAAGATCGAGACTCAAAAAATAAAAATTGCATAAAGTAAATAGATAGGCCCTTCGCAGAGGAAAGTAGGGATTTGTAGAGGTGCCAGAGCTCAAAGTTTTAAATTGAGAGAGAAAAAATATTTTGGGTGGCATGCCTTTCCTGTCAACGAAAACGATAAAGTAGCTCACAATACTTTCCATGCTAGATATATCATAGGCGGTTCCCAAACAGAAAATAAAGTTTATTCCTTTTTCCACCATTCTTTCACATTCCATAGCGGGCCGTATCCACGGTTGCCTTCCATACCAACAATTTCCAAGAATTTATTATTTGACAACATAAAGTAAATATTTTTTCTTTTTCATTTCGGGAATGGGCATCCCTATTACCGCCGCACTCTCGTGCAATGACAAGTGAATAAACACTCATCTTGAGAATAACACATCTAGCATGGAAAAATATTGGACACTCCCCACCGTTTCATGAGCGGTACGAGCACACAAAAGAGAAGTTTATTTTGAAATTTAGAGATGGCACATACAAATTTTCTTGGAACGGCATGGAAATACAACATATAGGTAGGTATGGTGGACTCATAAGGCAAAACTTGGTTTAAAGATTTTGGATGCACAAGTAGTATTTCTACTTAGTACAAATGGAGGCTAGCTAATAGATTGAGAAGCAACCAAACCAAGAAACGAAAATTCACATAAGTGAGCATTGAGCATAACTAACACCGAATAATGCACCATAAGTAGGATATAATTTCATTGCTAACTATTGACTTTTGTACTTGCATAGGGAATCACAAACCTTAACACCAATATTCCTACTAAAGCATAATTACTCACTAACATGACTCACATATTACTATCATCATGTCTCAAAACTATTACAAAGAATCAAGTTTAATTTGTCCAATGATCTTGATGAAAGTTTTTATTATATCCTCCTTGGATATCTATCACTTTGGGACTAGTTTCATATATTGCCATTGCTTTTGACAAGCTCAAACAAATTTAAGTGAAGCACATGAGCATAAAGATTTCATCTCTCAAAAAGGTATAAGTGAAGCATGAGAGGATTTCTTGAAAATCTACTAACTCTCAAATTAATCTAAGTGAAGCATGAGAGTATTTCTACAAAAATTTCCAAGCACACCGTGCTCAAAAAGATTTAAGTGAAGCACTAGAGCAATTCTATAGCTCAAAAAGTTTAAGTGAAGCACATAGAGCAATTCTAATAAATCATAGCTTAATTTTGGCTCTCCCAAATAGGTGTGTCCAGCAACGATACAAGTGACAAACTAAAAAGCAAAGCAAGCAAAGACTCAAATGATACAAGACGCTCCATGAAAAACTCATGATATGTGACGAATAAAAATATAGCTCCAAGTAAAATACCGATGGTCGTTAGAAGAAAGAGGGGATGCCACTCGGGGGCATCCCCAAGCTTAGTTGCTTGTTTCTCTTTAGATATATCTTGGGGGTGTTGTAGCATCCCCAAGCTTAGGCTCTTTTCACTCCTTCGTGATCTCACCCAAAACTTGAAAACTTCAATCACACAAAACTCAACAAAATCTTCGTGAGATCCGTTAGTATAATAAAGCAAATCACTACTTTAGGTGCAGTTGCAAACCCATTCATATTTTATTATTGCATTATACCTACTGTATTTTAACTTTACCATGGCTCATACCCTTCAATATAACCCATAGATTCATCAAAACAAGCACACAATGCAACGAAAACAGAATATTTCTTAAACAAAACAGTCTGTAGTAATCTGTACTCTAACCATACTTCTGTAACTCTAAAAATTCTGAAAAATTAGGACAATGTAAAGAATTTGTATAGCAACACTATGTGAAAATTTCAGCTCAAGATCATGTTCCAGAAATTTTTTGGAAATTCGAACACTGGACGCAAAGTTTCTGTTTCAGATTCAGCATCGCTTCTACTCATCTTATGAAGCATCCTAAAGGCTCTACTTGGCACAAACACTAAATAAACCATAAAAACACAATCATAACAGAGGCATAATTGTTTCAACACTCAAAAACAGAAAGGAAAAAGCAAAAATAAATTTATTCATTGGGTTGCCTCCCAACAAGCGATGTCGTTTTACGCCCCTAGCTAGGTATAACGCATAGTTTCAAGTATTGTCATCTTTGGTTTTCAAGTCTTCAATCACACATCTAGAATTTTTCAAGGATTTAGCATGCATGCTCTCAATGACAACACTTCTAGGAAAAAGACCAAAGCATTCATTTTTGTAAATAGGATCTCTTACTATTTCAACAAAGTCGGGATGAATACTAATGATTTTAAGATCTCCCTTGTGGCCACTAGGTGTAGCAACTTTGTTCTTAGTGATTTGCGTGGTTTTGCAACTTTTTTGGGGTTTTTTTCAATAGTTTTGATAGAAGAAAAAGCCAAACCCAAGTTACTAAAAATTTCTTCCAACTTATCAATCTGGTAAGGACTCTCTTCTACCCTTTCGTTAACTACGGTTTCCTTTTCCTTTAACAATTTAAAGGCATCTCCCGCCTTAGACCCAATTTTATTAGCAAGATTATGCATTTTATTATCCAAATTTTCAAGATGTTCTTTGGTAATCATCTTCTTTTCAATAGCATCTAATCTCTCCATAACATGTTCAAGAGTTAAAGTTGTTTCATTGATCATAAGAGGTGGTGATCCCACTAAACTTCCCATAGCATTAAAAGCATCCAAAGATGGACTCGTCAAGAAATTCCCACCGGTAATAATATCAAGGACGAATCTATACCAAGTGGTGATGCCCACATAAAAACTGCGAAGAAGAACAACGGTAGATTGCTTATGGATAGATCTATTATGAGCATTGCAAATCCTATACCAAGCATCTTTTAGGTTCTCCCCTCCCCTTTGCTTAAAATTAAGAACCTCATTATCGGGAGTACACGCAATAAAGGAAGAACTAGCCATAATGACAAGGCAAGAGATCTGACGAGAAAAAGGCAAACAAAAAAGAGGGCGAATAAAACAGCAAATTGGTGAAGTGGGGGAGAGGAAAACGAGAGGCAAATGGCAAATAATATAATTGCAAGGAGTTAAGATTTGTGATTAGGAACCTGGTAGATGATGATGGTGTCTCCTCGGTGCCAGAGATTGGCACGTAGAAGAGACCGCTTCCTCCCCGACAACGGCGCCAGAAATTCCTTTGACGTGGCTTGAGACTGCGTCGGTATTTCCCCAAAGAGGAAGGGATGATGCAGCACAATGACGGTAAGTATTTCCCTCAGTTATGAAACCAAGGTATCGAACCAGTAGGAGGATCACCACCACCTAATAAGCAGCACCTGCACACAAATAACAAATACTTGCAACCCGACGCGTAAGAGAGGATGTTAATCTCTCTATGGTAAAAAGATAGATTAGGTACTGATAGATAGGAGAGATAGATCTCTCAAGAACACAAAATAAAAAGGGCAAATAAAAAAGTGCAGCAATATATTTTTGGGTTTTAGGTATAGTAGATCTGAAAACAAAGAGCCAAAAAGATAGATCGGAAAGCAATATGTTGGAAAAGTAGACCCGGGGGCCGTAGGTTTCACTAGTGGCTTCTCTCATGAGTATAGCACACGGTGGGTGAACAAATTACTGTTGGGCAATTGATAGAGGATCAAATAATCATGACGATATCCAAGGCGATGATCATTATATAGGCATCACGTCCAAGATAAGTTGACCGACTCCTGCCTACATCTACCACTATTACTCCACACATCGACCGCTATCCAGCATGCATCTAGTGTATTAAGTTCATGGAAAAACGGAGTAATGCAATAAGAACGATGATATGATGTAGACAAGATCTATTCATGTAGGAATATACCCATCTTGTTATCCTTAATAGCAACGATACATGCGTGCCTTGCTGCCCCTTCTGTCACTGGGAAAGGACACCGCAAGATCGAACCCATCACAAAGCACCTCATCCCATGGCAAGAAAAATCGATCTAGTCGGCCTAACTAAACCAAAGATTCAAAGAAGAAATACGAGGCTATAAGTAATCATGCATATAAGAGATCAAAGAAGACTCAAATAATATTCATGGATAGAAACTAATCATGAACTGAAAATTCATCGGATCCCAACAAACACACCGCAAAAGTTTACATCAAATAGATCTCCAAGAGATCATTGTATTGAGAATCAAAAGAGAGAGAGGAAGCTATCTAGCAACTAACTATGGACCCGTAGGTCTATGGTGTACTACTCACGCATCATCGGAGAGGCACCTATGAAGAAGATGAACCCCTCTGTGATGGTGTTAGATTGGATCTTGAGGCTCTGGAACTTGCGGCGGCTAGATGTGTTTTTCGTCGACTCCCCTAGGGTTTTCTGGATATTTGGGTATTTATAGGCATCAGAGGCAGTGGAGGGGAGTCCCGTGGAGGGCACAACCCATCAGGGCACGTCGGGGGCCCCCTGGCGCGCCCTGGTGGGTTGTGGCCTACACATCCCACCTCTCTGGCACTTCTTCGGCCCACTGGGTGTCTTCTGGTCCAAAAGAAATCTCCAAAAAGTTTCGTCACGATTGGACTCCGTTTGGTACTGATATTCTGCGAAGTAAAAAACAAGCAAAAATAGCAACTGGCACTTTGGCACTATGTCAATTGGTTAGTCCCAAAAATGATATAAAATTGCTATAAAGTGATTGTAAAACATCCAAGAATGATAATATAACAGCATGGAACAAGCAAAAATTATAGATACGTTGAAGACGTATCAAGTTTCCACATTAAGAGCAATTCTATCCATGTTTTTAGCCAAAGTGTCAACTACATGCATTTTTTCTTCTACCATAGTATTGAAAACCGTTTGAGAATTAATAAATTATTTAATTGTGTTCTCGAGATCAGAGGGTATCCTATTAGCATTTGTAGAATAATTTCCATAAGAATTAACATAAGAGTTTCCATAATTGTTAGAGGAATTACCGGGATACGGCCTAAAATTGAAATTTCCTCTATAAGCATTGTTATTGAAATTATTTCGCGAGACAAAGTTCACATCAATAGCATCATTATTTTGCTCAATCAAAGTAGATAAGGGAACATCATTGGGATCAACATGAGCATTTTTACTAGCAACCATATTCATAAGAGCATCCACTTTTTCACTCAAAGTAGCGATTTCTTCAACAGAATTTACCTTCTTACCGGTTGGAGCCCTTTCGGTATGCCATTGATAATAATTTGTCATGATGTTGTCGAGAAGATTTGTGTCCTATCTTAAGGTCACATCCATAAAGGTACCACCTGCAGCAGAATCTAGAATATATCTAGACACAAAGTTTAGTCCATCATAGAAGTTTTGGATAATCATCCACATATTTAAACCATGAGTTGGACAATTCCTTATCATTAATTTCATTCTCTCCCAAGCTTGTGCAACATGCTCTTGATCTTGCTGTTCAAAATTCATTATTTGATTTCTAAGAGAGATGATCTTAGCAGGAGGAAAATACTTGGCAATAAAAGCATCTTTACACTTATCCCATGTTCCAATACTATCACACGGTAAAGATGAAAACCAAGCTTTAGCTTTATCTCTTAGTGAAAAAGGAAATAATTTTAATTTCACAATATCATTATCCATATCCTTTTCTTTTGCATGTCACATAATTCAACAAATGAATTAAGATGTGATGCGGGATCCTCATTAGGACTTCCAGAAAATTGATCTTTCATGACAAGATTTAGCAATGCAGCATTAATATGAAAAGCCTCCGCACTAGTGGCGGGTGGTATAGGTGTACTAATAAAATCATTATTATTAGTATTTGAGACATGGTGACCGAGCTAGCGAAGTAACAAGCAAAACAAGCAAACTAGCAAGCGAAGAAGTAAACTAGTAACAAGCAAAGGTAAATAATTTTGTATTTTTGATTTTTATGAGACAAGCTAAATATAACAGCAAATAAAAAGAAGAACAAGTGAATGAAAATTTGTGTGAAGTTACTTGGCAGTTGATGATGATATTCCCCGGCAACGGCGCCAGAAATCTTTCCTGATACTTGTGATCTGCGTTGAGTTTTCCGTGAAGAGGAACGGGTAATTGCAGCACAAAGCGGATAAGTATTTCCCCTAGTTATGAAACCAAGGTTTATCAAACCAATAGAAATATCAACCCTCAACTGTCTTCAACGGCTGCCCACTAATGAACAAACAACTTGCACCCAACGCGGGCAAGAGGGTTGTCAATCCCCTTTATATTGTTATTTGCAAGCAAATGAGTTGTGTAGATAATTGTTGATAAATATAAATTGCAAAATAAATAAAAAGTAAATAAAGGCAGCAAGGTAAATATAGCGTTTGCGAATATATAAGTGAATAGACCCGGGGGGCATAGGGTTCCCTAGCGACATCTCTCATGTAGGCAGCATACGGTGGGTAAACAAATTACTGTTGGGCAATTGATAGAAAAACGGATAGTTATGCGATGTTCACGGCAATGATCATGTATATATAGGCATCACGTCCAGAAGAAAATAGGCCGACTCCTGCCTGCACCTATTACTATTACACCACTTATCGACCGATATCCAGCATGCATCTAGAGTATTAAGTAAAACAGAGTAATGCTTGGAGAAAGATGACATGATGTAGACAAAGTAAAATCAAACAATATGACTGAACCCCATCATTTTATCCTTAGTAGCAACAACACAAAGACGCATCTTGTCCCCTACTTTGTCACTGGGATATAGAAACTCGCCGGGTTGAACCTACCACAACGCACCACTCCCATGGACGAAATATCAATCTACTTGGCCAAAGCATATCAATAGATCGGAGACCATTACGAAGCTATAATGATCATGCACATAAGAGATAATATAATTTAGAGGCATCTCAAATACTTTTCATGAATAATCTAAACATAAACCCACAATTCATCGGATCCCAACAAACACACTGCACAATAGGATTACATCGGATATATCAAAGCGAAGATGCAATGATCATTGTATTGAAGATCATAAAAGAGAGAGATTGCCATCTAGGTACTAGCTATGGATCTGTAGGTCTGTGGTGAACTACTCACACATCATCACGAGGGCAGCAAGATTGATGAAGAGGCCCTCCGTGATCGATCCCCCCTCCGGCAGGGTGCCAGAACGGAGCTCCAGATGGCCTCGTGACGGAACAGAGACTTGCGGCGGCGGAAAAAGGGTTTTGGGACTGCCTCCACGGTTTTCAGAATATTAGAAAATTTATAGGCCGAAGAGGGACATCGAGAGGTGCCCGAGGGGGCCACCACATATCAGGGCGTGCCCTGATGTGTGGTGGGGCCCTCGTGCGCCTCCCTTCTCCCTTCTGAAGCTGCTAGGTCTTCATATAGTCCAGAAAAAATCATCACAAAGTTTCGTGGCAATTGGACTTCGTTTGGAACAGTAAACCTGCAAAGGCAAAAACACGCAGAAAACAGCAACTGGCACTGGGCACTGGGTCAATATGTTAGTGCTAAAAAATATTATAAATTGGTAAATAAATACCCAAAAAGTATCCTAGAATGATAATATATCATCATGGAACAATAAAAAATTATAGATACGTTGGAGACGTATCAGTGCCCATCTGGAGCCCTGCTCCGGTGCGTGATACGAGTGATCTGCGTTGGGTTTTTCGTGAAGAGGAACGGGTAATTGCAGCACAAAGCGGATAAGTATTTCCCTCAGTTATGAAACCAAGGTTTATCGAACCAATAGGAATATCAATCCTCAACCGTCTTCAGTGGCTGCACAGAAATGAACAAACAACTTGCACCCAACGCGGGCAAGAGGGTTGTCAATCCCCTTGATCTCGTTATTTGCAAGCAAATGAGTTGTGTAGATAATTATAAATTGAAAAATAAAATAAAAGGTATAAAGGCAGCAAGGTAATAGTAGCGTTTGTACATATATAAGTGAATAGACCCGGGGGCCATAGTTTTCCCTAGCGGCATCTCTCATGTAGGCAACATACGGTGGGTAACAATTTACTGTTGGGCGATGATACGTCTCCGTCGTATCTACTTTTCCTAACACTTTTGCTCTTGTTTTGGACTCTAACTTGCATGATTTGAATGAAACTAACCCGGACTGACGTTGTTTTCAGTACAACTACCATGGTGTTGTATTTGTGTAGAAATAAAAGTTCTCGGAACTGGACGAAACTTTTCGGAGAATTATTTTACAATAACTAAAAAATACTGGAGCCAAGAACCACCGAAGGGGGTGCCCTGGCTGGGCACGATACACCAGGGCGCGCCACCCCCTCCAGGTGCGCCCTGGTGGGTTGTGCCCACCTCGTGGCCCCATTGACCCTAATTCCAGCACTATAAATTCCTATTTTGGGAGAAAAAATAGGAGAGGAAGTTTTATCGTGTTTCACGAGATGGAGCCGCCGCCACCTCCTGTTCTTCATCGGGAGGCCAGATCTGGAGTCCGTTTGGGGCTCCGGAGAGGGGATTCTTCGGTCTTCATCATCACCAACCCTCCTTCATCGCCAATTCCATGATGCTCCCCACCGGGAGTGAGTAATTCCTTTGTAGGCTCGCTGGTGGGTGAGGAGTTGGATGAAATTCATCATGTAATCGAGTTAGTTTTGTTAGGGCTTGATCCCTAGTATCCACTATGTTCTGAGATTGATGTTGCTATGACTTTGCCATGCTTAATGCTTGTCACTAGGGCCCGAGTGCCATGATTTCAGATCTGAACCGTTTATGTTATCACCACTATATCTATGTTCTTGATCCGATCTTGCTAGTCATATGCACCTGCTATGTGTTATGATCCGTAAACCCCGGAGTGACAATAGTCGGGATACTTTCCGGTGGTGACCGTAGTTTGAGGAGTTCATGTATTCACTATGTGATAATGCTTTGTTCCGGTTCTCTATTAAAAGGAGACCTTAATATCCCTTAGTTTACTTATGGACCCCGCTGCCACGGGAGGGTAGGACAAAAGATGTCATGCAAGTTCTTTTCCATAAGCACGTATGACTATTTACGGAATACATGCCTACATTATATTTATGAACTGGAGTTAGTTTTGTGTCGCCCTAGGTTATGACTGTTATATGATGAATATTATCCAACGAGTTCACCGATCCAATGCCTACGAGTTTTCCACATATTGTTCTTGCTAAGTTACTATTGCTACTGCTATTGTTACACTTGCTACAAAATCATTGCTATCACTGTTACCGTTACTGTTACTACTGCTATCAAAACTATCATACTACTGTGCTACTGATCACTCTGCTACATATATTTAATCTCCAGGTGTGGTTGAATTGACAACTCAACTGCTAATACTTGAAAATATTCTTTGGCTCCCCTTGTGTCGATTCTATAAATTTGGGTTGAATACTCTACCCTCGAAAACTGTTGCGATCCCCTATACTTGTTGGTTATCAAGACCTTTTTCTGGCGCCGTTGCTGGGGAGCATAGCTATATTTGTTGAGTCACTTGGGATTTATATCAATTGATCACTATGAAGAATCTGAAGGATACCAGAACCAATATTTTCCCTCTAAGACGAGGGGAAGTAAGGAATTGCCATCTTGCTCTGTACTTGATTCACCTTCGGTTATGAGTAAACTTGCAACACCACCACATGCTATTAATCCTGATATGTCGCAAGTTATTGATGATGCTGCTTCTGCTATGAATGATGCTTATGATGATGCTAGTACCATGCTTGATGATATTGTGCAACTAGGTGAATTTCTTGATGAACAAATTGCTAGAGCTAAAGAGAATGAAATTATTGAAACTGATGAGATTACTGAAACTGATGAAGTCTTTGAAACTGAGAACTATGAAACACCTATTAGACCTAGCTCTCCTAGATTTGAAATGCCTAAGATACCTGAAGGTTATGTTATGGATGAGGAGATAGCTAGAGAAATCCTTTCTTGTAAGGATAGAGATGATCTTAAGAAATTATTATGCAAGTATAAGGAAAAGACTTTGAATGCTAGAATGAAATGTGATCCTAAGTTTGCTACTTCACCTATCTTTGTTACCGATAAGGATTATGAATTCTCTGTCGACCCAGAGTTAATTACTTTGGTTGAATCTGATCCTTTCCATGGCTATGCAACTGAAACTGTAGTGGCACATCTTACTAAGTTGAATGATATAGCCACCCTCTTTGCTCATGATGAGAAGATTCGCTATTACTATATTCTCAAATTATTTCCGTTCTCATTAAAGGGTGATGCTAAGATATGGTACAATACTCTTGCTCTTGGTTGCTTGCGTAGTCCCCAGGATATGATTTACTACTTCTCTCAAAAATATTTTCCTGCTCATAAGAAATGAGCTGCCTTACAGGAAATATTTAACTTTGTGCAAATTGAAGAAGAGAGTCTCCCACAAGCTTGGGGGAGGCTTCTCCAATTGCTTAATGCTTTGCCTGATCACCCTCTTAAGAAAAATGAAATACTTGATATCTTCTATAATGGACTAACTGATGCTTCTAGGGACTTCCTAGATAGTTCTGCTGGTTGTGTTTTCAGGGAACGAACTGTTGAACAAGCTGAGGAACTATTGAATAATATAGTGAAGAATTATGATGATTGGACTCTCCCTGAACCACCATCTAAACCCACTCCGAAGAAGAGGGGTATCTTATTTCTCAGTCCCGAAGATATGCAAGAGGCAAAGAAATGTTTGAAGGAAAAAGGTATTAAAGCTGAGGATGTTAAGAATTTACCACATATTGAAGAAATACATGGCCTTGACACACCACCACCTCTACAGGTGGTAGAGGTAAATTCTTTATTAAAGTTTGATGAAAGTGATATCCCTTACAATAAACATCCTAGTCAATGCTTATATGAGTTTGATAACTACATTAGGAAACAAGATCACTTCAATGCAAATGTTCTGAAACAATTGAAATATAATTCTGATATGATTGCTCGCTTGAGTGACTTGTTATTTAGAATCAGTAATGGTGTTAGGGGTTTAGGAAAACATGCCTCTATGGTTCAAACCCAGTTAGAACAAGTTGCTAAATCTCAAAGAGAATTGCTTAATGAAATGAATAATAATATGAATGATCATGCAATTAGAGTAGTGACTAGAGGAGGTAGAATGACCTAAGAACCTCTTTATCCTGAAGGTCATACTAAAAGAATTGAAGAAGACTCTCAGAGAATTAACACTCATGAACCTAGTCCTTCCAAAAAGAAAAATAAAAAGAAAAATGATAGGACTTTGCATACCTCTAGTGAACCTGAGATAGAAAAACCTCCTGATAATAATGATGTCTCTATTTCTGATGCTGAAACTCGGTCTGGTAATGAACATTCACCTAGTGATAATGAAAAAGATAATGATGATGTTCATGAGGACAACCAACCAAACAATGATAAAGAACCAAATAATGATATTGAAATAGAACCTGCTGTTGATCTTGATAACCCACAACCTAAAAATAAATGATATGATAAGAGAGACTGTGTGGCTAGAAAACATGGTAAGGAAAGAGAGCCATGGGTTCAGAAGCCCATGCCCTTTCCACCTAAACCATCTAAGAAAAAGGATGATGAAGAATTTGAACGCTTTGCTGAAATGATTAGGCCAGTCTTTTTGCGTACCAGCTTAACTGATATCTTAAAGATGGCCCTTTATGCAAAATACATGAAAGACATCATCACTAATAAAAGAAAGACACCTGAAGCTGAAGTCTCCACCATGCTTTCTAATTATTCTTTTAAGGATGGAGTACCTAAAAAACTTGGAGATCCTGGAATACCAACTATACCTTGCTCCATCAAAAGAAATTATGTCAAAACTGCTTTGTGTGATTTGGGAGCTGGTGTTAGTGTTATGCCTTTCTCTTTATATAAAAGACTTGATTTGAATAAACTCACACCTACTCAAATGTCATTGCAAATGGCTGACAAATCAACTGCCATACCTATCGGTATTTGTGAGGGTGTTCCCGTTGTTGTTGCAAATGTTATTATTTTAACATACTTTGTTATTCTTGAGATGCCCGATGACGACAACATGTCGATTATCCTTGGTAGACCCTTTTTGAATACTGCAGGGGTTGTTATTGATTGCAATAAAAGCAAAGTCACTTTTCATATCAATGGTAATGAGCATACGGTGCACTTTCCGAAGAAACAATTCCAAGTGAATGGTATAAATGTTATTGAAGAATCTCCGACAATCACTATTGGAAGTTTTCAACTACCTCTACCTACTGCCAAAAAGAAATATGACATACTTATTGTTGGGGATATGCATATCCCCATTGAGGTAACTCAGTGTTTTATGAAAGTTCTTCGGTTTCATGCTAATCGAAAGTGGTTGTTAATAAGACTTGATCAACCTTATTAATGGATCATTTTTGAGAGGTATATATGAAGTTGATGAATCTAGTAGGCACAACCTTCTGCTCCCACCTTTTTTTCCTATTCTTTTTAGCCAAATAAAATAAAATGCCATGTTAATCCTGTTTTCTGATTTCTCTGTGCAATAAAAAAATGACCCAAAAATAAAAGTTCTCAGAATGTCTTGAAAATTTAACACGATTTTTTTCTGAACATTTCTGAACTTCTGGTGCAAATAACATTAGAGGGGGGGTGCATGATACGTCCATTTTGCATCATGATTTCCTATTGTTATTTACTTTGTTTTGTTGAATAATAATGCTTTGGGGAGTGATTCTAATGTCTTTTCTCTCATAATATGCAAGGTTTACGCAAAGAGGGAGAATACCGACAGCTGGAATTCTGGA
This sequence comes from Elymus sibiricus, assembly GCA_039707655.1. NCBI lineage: Eukaryota > Viridiplantae > Streptophyta > Magnoliopsida > Poales > Poaceae > Elymus > Elymus sibiricus. The sequence continues at coordinate 481,883,455 of CM077671.1, read as the reverse complement.
CCCAAGAAAAGCACGTCAGAGATACCTATTCTGCACAACTCCAATGAAGCTGAAATTTTACGGAGATTATTTTTGCATTTAATAAAAAATACTGGAGCTGAAAACTACCGGAGGGGGCCTCCCAGGTGGGCACAACGCACCAGGGCGCGCCAGGCCCCCCTGGGCGCGCCCTGATGGGTTGTGGTCACCCAGGCCCACCTCCGGTGCCCATCTTCTGGTATATGGTCACTCTTGACCTAGAAAAAAAATAAGAGGAGGACTTTTGGGATGAAGCGCCGCCGCCTCGAGGCGGAACTTGGGCAGGAGCACTTTTGCCCTCCGGCGGAGCGATTCCGCTGGGGGAACTTCCCTCCCGGAGGGGGAAATCGAAGCCATCGTCATCACCAACACCCCTCTCATCTTTGGGAGGCCAATCTTCATCAACATCTTCAACGGCACCATCTCCTCTCAAACCCTAGTTCATCTCTTGTGTTCAATCTTTGTACCGGAACCTCAGATTGGTACCTGTGGGTGACTAGTAGTGTTGATTACCTTGCGTAGTTGATTACTATAAGGTTTATTTGGTGGAAGATCATATGTTCATATCCACTATGCTATTCAATACTCCTCTAATCTTGAGCATGATTATTATTTGTGAGTAGTTACCTTTGTTCTTGAGGTCACGGGAGAAGTCAGGTTGCGAGTAATCACGAAGCTGTTAGTTTTCTTGTTGAAAAACTTATCTTGGATCTCTAGTTTACAATTGTTGGTTTGGTTTTAATACCCTCAAATAGGCTTAGGGCAAGCTGTTAGTTTTCTTGCGGAGAAAGTGATCCGATATTTTGTCTTTGGAGATCTGGCTCGGTCCCTCCAACCCGACGTAAAGTTGTGTCAGCAACTTGAACTGGGTGAACAAACCATTGTCTTTGTCGAGCTATCGGATTGTTTTTTCTTCTATGTCTTTACATCAAGTATTTCCTCAGTGTTATGAAGTATTTCCCTTGTCTATTTTCCGTGTTATCGTTGTGAAGACATTGTTGAGAACTAACTTATTCCGTTGTATCAATTATGTTTGGTTTTGTATTCTGCCTCACTGCCTCAAGGGAATATGCTTATTTGTTAGACTTGAGTACCCCTAGTTATTCTTGTATCTGGCTTGCTCATTTATTTGAGTCAGTTGTACTAGTATACTTCCTCTGAGTCATGCTCTATTTGTTTAGATTTTCCACTATTCAGTTATGTCTTTGTGTAATCTACTTTGATCTCTTCTTCGAAGAACTTGTTTTTTCGAAGAAATTGTCGAATCTCCCACTCACCCCTCTATGGTCGACATCTGATCCTACATAAAAAAACCACCCCTGGCTGCGTGGGATATGATTTGTAGACATAAATCACAAGGGGGTCTTGGGATAATGAATCTTGAAGCCCAAAATGATGGATTTTGCTAAAGATGGTTTATCAATTCCTTAATTATTGTGATATACCATGGGTTCATCTGGTGTGGGAATCATATTATCACTATGGACCTCCTCTTGGCCAAAATGCTCAATGCTCCTTCTGGTGGACGGACTATTTTAAATTGCTACAACATTATAAGATTCATGGTTCATGTGTTCCTGGATCTAGGAAAGTAGTCATATTTTGGAAGGACTCATGAAATATCAACAGTCTGGAGATGAGTTGGCCACATTTATTTTCATTTTTCGAATGCAAATTTATCTTTGCAACATGTTTGGTTGGTTGAAGACCCTTGTTCTCTCTTCCACCTGCCCTTATATGTGGAAGTATATATTTAGTTTCAGGAATTGCAAGTCTTGTTACAACAAGTACATTTGGAGGACTAGTCGGATCCTTGATAGTATCCCTTTGGTGGTAATGTTTGAAAGTTACCAATGCATATAAAAATTTCATTGGTGAGAATACAACCATTTGTTCTATTGGCTTTGGAATGCATGCACCCAACTTAAGCACGAGATCTTTTTTTTATGCTCATCCACAACATGCTTAATACTAGAGAGCTCCTTTAGAGAGAGAAAAAATCTTCATCCAGTACTGCACATGTATCATGTGTGATCAATATGTCCTTGAAACACGAGACCATATGTTTTTCCAATGCAAGTTTGCTGAAAGTTGTTGGAAATACATTTGTCCGAATTTGTCCGAATTGGTCTCCTCTGTCAGGGAGTATTCAGGAGCAACGCTCCCAAATGAGATCAATAATTCACTTTCCCTTTGCCATGGACATTATCATCTTGATATCTTGGGCAATACTCGCAAAGAGTTCATCTTCAAAGGAGTTACGCCCAACCTAGTTCACAGAGTCAAGAGGAACTCATATGCTGCTCCCCGAGAATGGGTTCGATCTTTCAGATGATCTGTGCAATTAGAGCTCTTTGTTGTTGTCTAATATTTCGTCTCTCCTTTAGCGTTGCATAGACTACATCTGTAGCTCGTAGTTTTTCTTTGCGGGAATTGAGCGACCTTAGCTCCTTGTTTTTCCTTTTACACATAACAACTATTTTTTTATAAAGAATAGTCAATTGGAAGAAATTCTTACAAGTTCGAGTCGGGAAAAATTGTGTTTAGTAACCCTTAAATGGAAGCATCCATCAAAGAAGGCCTTAGCGCAAGCAATGATATTTGATCCCCGCAACAAAAAAAGAAGCAATGAGCTTTGAGTGAGATAAAAATTTTGCTTGACGGTGCAATCGGATAAGTGTCTCATTAACTGACTAAATATGTCTTACAAACTGTGCCACTTGCCTAAAGTTCACAAGTTTTTTTTTTGCGGTTCATGAAGTTCACAAGTTGGAATCAATATATTACCACATCAATATATTATCATGAGTAGTTACTTCTCTCAACCTTTTGACCTTAGTTCATTGGTTGATCACTTCTCTCACTTGTTTCTTTTACATCACCACTTGTCTCACTTGTGCTTGCATCTCCATGGTGTTGACCCAACCAATTTTAGTCGTTGAGAACGGACATCTTCTCGGGCAGTTGTAGCTTGACGGCGACGGCCGGGCAGCCTTCCTTGATCCCTCGTCAGTGAGAACAGCATCAGTTCCAGCAGCTTGGCTTTGCTCCTCTTCCCATTTTGTCTCCCCTCCAGTACCACACCATGCAACCGCCGCTGGAGTCCACCGGCGAAGCGCTCCCGGAGTGCCTCCGCCTGCTTGCCGAGCTCCCAGCCGCGGCAGCTTCCTCTCCGGCCTTCCGCCGTCACTGGCCTTCCATCTCGGCCTCCCTCTCTTCGCTCTCCGCGTCCCTCTCCCACCCCGCCTTCCCGCCCACCGCGCCGCTCCTCGCGTCCCTCGTGTCCACGCTCTCGGCTCTCATGTCCGTCTGCAGCGGCCCTCCCCTCGGCCACCTCCACACCGTCTCGCTCCTCTCCTCCTCCTCTGCCTCGCTCTCCCAGCTCGCAGCCGACGCCCGCCTGCTCGTCTCCCCAGTCGACGGTGATGGGTCTGAGTCCGACAGCCTGCTCTCCCGCCTCCGGCTTGGCTCGTTCGTCTCCCGCGCCGCGGCGCTCGACTCGCTCGCCGAATCCGTCCAGTCTTCCCAGCCGGCGTCGTGCTCCGGCGCTGCCGTGTCCGCGGTCGCCGCCATGCTCGACTCCGGCGACCTCCTCCCAGCCACCCGCGACAAGGCCGTGTCCCTGCTAGCCGCCTTCGCGTCCTCCGAGACCGCGTGCCGATTCCTGGTCCAAGAGTCGGCCACCGTCGTGCCACACCTCTGCCGCGCGCTGGAGTCCGGCGGTGCAAGCGCCGAGCAGGCGTGCGTCGCGCTGGAGCCGCTCACCGCCTCGTCGCGGGACGCTGCTGCGTCCGTCTCGGCTCGTGGCGGCGTGGCTGCGCTCCTCGTAGCATGTGCAGCTGGCACACCGGCATCGCAGGCCGCGGCCGCGGGCGTGCTCCGGAACATCGCCGCATACCCGGACCTGCTCCCCGCGTTCCGCGACGAGGGCGCGACCCCCTTGCTCGTGCAGCTCGTCTCGCTCGGCACCCCGCGGGCGCAGGAGCACGCGCTCGGCTGCCTCCGGAACCTAACTGCCAGCGAAGGCGAGGAGGGGCAGAGCCTCAAGGTCGAGGCGTTCCAAGCAGGCGCCCTCGGCTGCGTCAAGGACTTCCTGGACTCGTGCCGTGGCGACGAGCCGGGCCTCGCGCCGGCGTTCGGGCTGCTCCGCAACATGGCCTCCTTCCGCCTCATCGCCGAGATAGCCATGTCCGCCAGCTTCATCAGCCACGTCGTGGCCGCGCTGGGCAGCGACGAGTCCAGCACCCGCACGGAGTCCGCCATGGCGCTGGTGGAGCTGTGCCACGTCGGCAGCGGCAAGGCGAGGGAGGAGGTCGGGGAGGCGATGCCGAGGCTGGTGTGGATGCTGGAGGCCAAGGCCGTGGCCGAGAGGGACGCGGCCGCGAGGGCGCTGGCAAGGCTCGTCGCCGCGAGCAGCAGCTACCGGAAGCTGTTCGGGAAGGAGGAGATGGGTATCGTGAACGTGGTCCGGCTGCTGGACCCGGCCGTCCAAGGCGGCGACAAGCGGTTCCCCGTGTCGGTGCTGCTGGGCGTGTCGCAGTCCCGGCGGTGCCGGAAGCAGATGGTGGCCGCCGGCGCGTGCGGGTTCCTGCAGGCGCTCCTGGCCGCCGAGGTGGACGGCGCCAAGAAGCTCTCCGAGTGCCTCGGCCGGGGCAAGATGCTCGGCGTGTTCCCCCGGACTTGAAGGCGATCAATCCATCCAGCGATCATCGATCTTGCCTTGTGTGTACCACGGATTCACCTCATGCTTCTTTTTCTCTGTACCAATCTCTGTATATTGCTGTTCTTCATACGAGTGCTAGCTTAGATTTAGATGACGATGATGAGTGTTTTAATCTGCGTTCGTAAAACCAATAAGAACACGGAAAAGATTTGTAACTAATCTCTGATGGGGATATTCACCGTCGAGTCTGACCGACGAACAGAAGATGTTCAGACTTCAGAGTATACGCTGTCATTGTCCATTTTGTTGAAATATATTGCCCGCCTCCCTCCATCAGTTCGGACTTTTGAATGAGTTGTTGCCCGCCTCCCTCCATCAGTTCGGACTTTTGGATGAGTTGGCCATCAGTTCGGACTTTTGGATGAGTTGGCCATCAGTTCGGAAAGTCCGAACTGATGGAGGGAGGCGGGCAATATATTTCAACACTCCCCCTCACGTCTATACTATTTTAGTTCTTAGACATGGGATCGATGTAGACCGCAGAATCGTTTATTTTTAATACTGCGTTGGCAAGGTCTTGAACTCAAGACATCTTGGCTCTGATACCATGTTAGACAAAAGATTTGTGAGAAACTGTTCGACACCCAATAGGGTGTGGTTATCTCATATATATATAAAGGGGTACACAACGTGTACAAATACATGAGTACAGGATATACATAGAAGCTACGTATATACATCATCTAACACAGGTGCTATCCATCAACTGAAATGTATTAATGCCGGCAACTGCGACATTACAGATAATTATTGGTTGCTAACGATTGTGGCTAAGCTCGTCTTGCTGGACGTCAGTCAGGTCGGCAGTAGGTTGTTTTCCGTGGTTATGAGCTGGTTGCTAGGGAGGCAGACACTTTCTCTGAAAGGAAATGCTACAGGTTGGCAAAAATTTCCAAAGAGGGGAATAGATCCGTGCACGGTTCTTCAGTAGGAGTACCCACTCATGTTAATCTTTCCTGATTGTTCTTCCTTTTTGTTCTATAATAACAAGCAAATGAACAGTTTGGTGCCGCATTCATGAACCAAAATAAATGGTGTGGGCATCGCATCGCCGCATCAGATTCAGATTTGGGTGTAGGTGTACCATCTGAAGAACCCTGCATGCATTTCTGTCCCGACGACTAATCGTGTTACAATCTGCATTGTTATCCATAACCCTGGGCGATGTGCATGCTGGTCAACCGTTGATAACCATGTTTATCAAGCTGCATGCATGATGCGCAGCCAGTCACGTGGCCACTGATGGACCTGGTAGAAATGTATAGTAGAATGGCAGGGGCAGGTCGTTGATCCAAGGTGCGAGAACAGCAGCATGGCATGGCATGGCATGTTCTCCCTGATCTGGCGTGCAGAATGATGCCCTGAACCTTCCCTGAAATCTCTGTAGATTAGGTGATCATGTGACCCCATGCTTGCCCATCGACATGGCCAATTAATCAATCAACCAGTCCATGCCGAGGTAGTATCTATCACTCCCTTTCTCCGTCACGGCGGATTATATTAAGCCGATGAAACAGTTATTTCGTCCGTGATTACTGTGGCCACAAAACGTACTATTTGCCACACGTATGCAAGCCCGTTGATTCTGTAAAACTGCTCCCCCGTGAGTCTAGCATTGCTCTTTGCCACACGGTGGTACGAGGATCCTCCCCCGAGACTAGTCAGTGATCAAACACTGCACACTCAAACCTGCAGCAAATAAAAATTACATCACAAGAAAAGAAAATATTCGCGGGCGGCTAGGGGAAAACCTAGCCACCGCCGCCCGCACCTCCTCCCCACCTCTGCCTCCCCTCGTTGTCGTCGGAGGTCACCGTCGGGCGAAGCCTAGCTGGCGTCGGCAGCGATAGGGCCCCTTCTCCCTCCTCCCCTGGTGGCTATGGCACGGGACGTGGCGAGTGGTCAGGGAGCATGAGGCTCCCACAAGGCCTTGCGGGGGCGACTCGGACGGCCGGGCCTTAGGAGCAGTGGTGCATGGACGCGGCGGCTGCTGTGTGGCGAAGGTGGGGGGGGGGGGGGGGGGGACACGGTGTGATGGCGGGCCGGGCCAACACGACGTGATGGTGGGGCAGCTGGTGCCGGCTCCATCAGATCTGGCGCCTGGAGCCGCGGGCCGGTGACCTCCGCCATGGTGGCGATGGCGTTGGTGGAGGCAGCGGTCCTTGTGCTCTTATCGCATAACCACAACGATCTGTATGACCAGTCCTACTCGATCTGGTCGTCGACGTGTTTTAGAACTATTGTAGGAGATCTTGCCCAAGGATGTCTGTATCGGATAGAATCCGGTCGTGCGCGCCATATCAGCCTACGCGGCTCCGTGAAGGCGTGATGCGAAGCTCTGTTGTTTGTTGACACCATGGGACATGTCGGTATCTCGATTTTCATGGCATAGACGGCGACGGAGAAAGTTATGATGGCTGGGATCGGAGGATCAATAAGATGGAGGGGGCCTTGGACGTGATGAAGTCAGACATGTGTTGGCTAACTTTCAGAAGAAGCAGTGATAAGTGGGGACGACAACACTGAAGGATTTCATTTTTTGTGGTGCTCCTCGGGTGCTGAGTCGTGACTTTTAGGGTAAAAACATAAGATTTGACCTTCATTGGTTGTAATTGGCAATTGCCTTGTTGAATGTATTATTTTGAGAGCTCGGTCTTTCTCGAGGGTGAAAACATATGATCTTGGACGGCGACGATGGCGCTTGTACACCGTTTTATTCTTGAAGGCATCGCTTTTGGAGACATTTTATATTTTTCGGATGTTGTCTTTGGTGGTGGTTTGGAGAAGCTGATCACTGTAGCGGGGCCTTTGTTTTCTTTCTTTTTATTTTTGGATTGTGTGCATCATGGAGGTCTTTAAGACATATTGTTAGTGCAGGGCCGGATGTAATTGGTAGCTTCGTGATATTAATATATATTTTTTTCAAAAAATAAAAATAAAAATGAAAATTACATATACTATTCGTCGAGCTGCCGCCATGCTGCATCACTTCAACTATCTCCGTCTGTCGGTGCAATCTGTTCCAACCATAATTCTTTCTGCTGCAACCGACTTTACCTGCCAGTGCCAAAATCAATAAGGCCATCACGAGCGCTAATGACCAACGGAGGCCGGGCTCCAGTGAGCTTGTTTTTTCAAAAACATATTTATACAAGGCAAAAAAATTGAATTTTTTTCTACATATACAAATAATTGTTTAACACGTCCGAGAAAAGTTTCAAAACAATATAGTTTCATACGTGGCGTACACAAAAAAAACAAATATGTAAATGAAAATGGGGCATTTTGTTTTTGTCGGTGGGCTTAGATTTTGTCTTTTTTGCACAACATGCAAATCATAATATTTTTGAACGAAAATTTCCAGATCTGTCATGAATATGTATAAGTTTTCACGGGTTTTTTTTTATTTTTTTTGAAACTTGGAAATATGATTTTCAAAGATTTTGAAAAAAAAAGCAAATGGAGCCCGGGCTCCAAAAATTCGTACCCCATCACGAGGCACTACTACTCGCTTGATTAGTTGGGCGGCCGGCAACGACGTACGGCGCCTTCGTCATGTAGTATATACACACACGGCCGGTGCTGATCAACTACTCCTTCCGTGCGAACCAACCTGTGGTTGGATGGTTAGAGGGACCGTGGTATTCCCAGTCCACCAGGGTTCAAATCCTGGTGCTCGCATTTATTCCTGGATTTATTTCAGGATTTCCGGCGATGTGCATTCAGTGGGAGGAGACGTTCCCGTCGACGACGAGGTGCCTACGGTGACTTCGTAAATTTTAAGATGATATGCCGGCTCAGTCTCTCGGAGGTGCTCATAGGGGTAGGGTTTGCGTGTGTGCGTTCATAGGGGTGAGTGTATGCGCGTGTATATGAGCGCTTACGTCTGTATTGTGTTCAAAAAAAAACTACTCCTTCCGTTTTTTTAGTTTGCATATAAAATTTGATCAAAGTCAAACTTCGTAAACTTTGACTAACTTTATAGCACACCTACTGTCTACTGTACACATAGTCCTAGTGATGAGGACCACGCTCAAGCTTCCGTTTTCAAGCCGCGCGCGCAACGGAGACTCGCGCTCCACGTTTCCCGCCTCTTCTACGGAGATATCACGATCACGAAACACGGAGCATCGTTGGTTCGATGACAAGAATTAGCATGCCAACAGTTGGCCGGCAAATGTCAAACATTGAAGAACACCAAAGGAGAAGGAAGCAACCAGCGCCACCAACACAACCACTGCTCCCCACAGCCGGATCTTGCTCTAAGACAATGACCTCAAGAGGGCACACGACACAAAGTGTCGCCATCGTCCGATCCGGTAAAACCTAGATCAAGGGTTTCCCCTGAGCCTCTCGAAAGGGGAGGCGAGATTGCACCTCGTCTTCCGATGAGGTTGGTGATGTGGTCTCAGTGTGCGAGCTTCTAAGGAGGGGTGGAGATTCCTTTCCGAAGCCGGCTAATGGCGAGTGTGCGTGCCTATGAAGCTATCCGGGTGTGGACTCGGCTCCATGATGCCCTTCGATATCGCCGGCGGCACCGCTGCTGTGTTGTAGCCTCGGCGGCGTGCGGCTCTTCATCCAGGTGTGGACTCGGCTACGCGTTGCCCTTCGGCTGCGCCGGTAGCCTTGAGGTGTCATGGTTTGGTCTCGGCGGATTGAAGCTTTTCGTCAACAACGGTGGAGCTTCTCGTGCATTGTGCCTCTTGTTGGTTGGTTGACGAAGGAAGCTGAAGGCCCTCCCCAAGGAGATTGTATCGTTGAGTCTTAGATTGCTGACCTTTGTCTCTCCTTTTTTGTTGTTTCTTCTGTAATCCTCTTGTCTCTTATCTTTGTAATCTCTGTGATTTCCTGGCTCTGCCAGTTCCTCTTAATGAATGAAACGTAGCGCTGGCTACTTTTCGTCAAAAAAAAAAAATGTCAAACATTGCACACTCGAGCACGACTCGGCACGTACTCTACACCCGCGTCGCAAGTTTGAACGGCACATTCACAAGTCGTCTTCCTAAACCCTAATCAATCCGCGTTTTCTATACTACCTACTCTGCATAAATAAGTGTATACGTAACGTGCTCACGTAATTGCTGGATAAGTCTCGCTGATGAGGAGTAATAAGCAAGACTTGGCGCCCGATTCTGCGTCGACAAGTGGGCTCTGAATCCCCGCAAATGGGGATAAAAACTGGAAAAGAAGAAGACACTTGGAGTCTCAAAGAAAGAAAGTCTGCTCTGTAGTCTGTACTGCCTCATGTTTTCACCATCAGATACTGGCTAGTGTTAAAAAACGCCTTACATTATGGGACGGACGGAGTATGTCTTAGCAGCTGCAGCCGTTCAAAGATTAGAGCACCAGCGAAGCTGCGAATATGCAGATTTACACATGGATCTCGAGTTCAAATGGCTGCGGACCCAAGTCGCTGAATTGGATATTTACAAGGGATGGCCAGATTTAATTGATCTCTGATGTGAATAAATCCATCTTCATCCACCGTTGAACAAGTGGTGTTGCTCATACGAAACGGAAGTGTCTGCATTGCAAATTTTAGAGTGAATTTCACCTTTTACCCTGTAGTTGTACATTTGTGACACATATTACCCCATCTAGTGAAGCTTCTATCGAAATATCAGATTTTGAAGACTTTTAACACGGTTTTACCTCAGTTTTTCAATTTACTTGTTTATGTTAGATAGGATCAGCATGTTGCATCAACGATTCATACAAAAATGTGTAAAGATCAAAGGGCATAATTGACGATCATGTCCACACTTCTCTTGTCCATCTGTTCCATTTCTCGTCGTTGTTCAGATATTTTCGGCCCCGGCGTCACCTCACAATGTTACCTAACGGACACGCATCACAAAACGATGGTCCAAAGTTTCTAAAATTGGTATTCTAGACGAATTTCCACTTGACGGGTAATTAGTGTCACAAATGCATATATCGGAGGTAAAATGTGGAATTCACTCCAAATTTTATTACTGTAGTTGCTAACGATTGTGGCTAAGCTCATCTTGTTGGAGGCAACATGGTCAGTCAGGTCAGCGCTGGGTTGGGTGTGCTCCATGGTTATATGCTGCTGATTGCTAGGGAGGCAGGCAGGTTTGCAGGGGTTCTCTAATGGAAATTTTACAGGCTGGCAATAATTTCTCAACATAGGGATAGATGCGGTCACGGTTCTTCAGTAGTCAGTACCCACTCCCTCCCTCTTGTTACCGTTTCCTGGTCTATCTTCCTATTTTTGTTGCATAACAAACAAACAAACAGTTTGGCGCCGCATTCATGAACCGGAATAAATGGTGTGGGCATCGCCGCGTCAGATTCAGATTTGGTTGTGTGTAGCATCTGAAGAACCCTGTATCCATTTTGTTTTTGTTTTGTACTAGCGAGTAATCATGCATGCGAGGATCTGCATGATTATCCTCCATAGTCCTGGTCTCCATGCTGTTGATAATCACACAATATTGCTTCTAAGCTGCCGGTCAGTCAGTCACATGGGCTCACAAAAAAAGTCACGTGGACTCTATTGCGATGGACCTAATATACTATAACACTAATCTTCCTAGAATTGAAGAGTCCATATTCAATTGAGGTCTCCAATTGACTTGGAGTTAATTGCACAGAAGTACCACAATTGGGGCATTACATGCAGATTCATACCAAGCCTGGTAATTTCCGCAATTCAGTACCAACTTTGGGGCAAAGCGTTACAAATAGGGCTAAAAGTGATGTTTATGCGTATTGACGCTAAAGCTGACCGGTTGGCCCCGCAGGTCAGGTGCCACGCTGGCCAACGGGCGTGTGCCCGCGCGCTGACTGGACCAATTCCGTTCGAGCCGGTTAATCCCCCCGCTGCTAGTCGACCCAGCCACCCGGTCGGTCGTCTTCTCCCCTCAAACCCTCCTCTCCCCCGCGGCTGCTCTGCGTCGATGGCGTCGACAACTCCGGCAGGCGGCGAGGGAGGCAGCGGCGGCGAGCTCCCCAGCTTAGGCGTCGGCGGCTCGACAGGAGGAACTGAGGGCGGTGGCGGTGGCGCCTACTCCAGCTCGGAGTACTCTAGCGAGGACGACGATTTTGCGGAGCCGGCGTTGTCCATGGAGCAGAGATTGCGGCTGGCGCAAATTTGGGTGGCGAACCCTACCACCAGCCATCATTGGACGCATGGAATCGGCGGTGTCCTGTAAGTTCTCCCGATTTCTTCCTCTTTAGCTTACTCAGAATGGGGATTAGGGTTTTCTGCCTCCTGACTTCAAATTGGGATCAGGGCTAGCTAGGAAAGCAATAATTTTTAGCTATAAATCTGCCTTTGACTTATGGTTAGTTGTTACTTATCTTTTTATTTAGACTGATTACCATCTTTAGGGTTTACTGTCATATTCAGAGTATTTTTCATAATTAGTTAGGTTTGTAGCCTTTGTGTATGCTGAAATTGTTAACTATGGCTAATTGTCAATAATTCAATCATTTCTGTTAAGTAAATGTTGTGAAATTCATTACTGAACATAGAAAAGTAAAACAAAGCTTTGTTTGTATTTTAACTTAAATTGTTTATTATCCCTAGGTTCAAAAGTTTACTATTATTTTGTGTTCTGTTCAAACAAACTGTTTGCTAGGATACTGAATGGTTTCAGTTGTTTTCCATTTTGCAGTTTGTATGATGACATTTTGGATGTTAGGATCCATTTTGATGCTGGAGAAATATTAGAGATGAAGCTCTGTAGTTCAGATGTAACATATCTAAATATTGTTGCAGTGATGGAAACCCAAGGATTTACTGTATATGATCTACTATATCACATTGAGAATCCAGGCTTAGGGGAGCAAGGGTTGCAGTTGGTAGAGAGTAATTTTCAGTTGCAAAAGATAAAGAGGCAAAATAAGGAGGCTGGGGTTCTTAATTTGCTGGTCAGGGCATGTCCACCTCCTGTTAGCCAATTTCAGAGGCAAGAACTGAGCCCAATTGTGTATAAAGAGCCCATGGTATATGATCTGAGTGAGCCTCCCATCTATGCTGTTGATCAAGAAGGAATTGTCTTTGAAAGTCAGAGTAGTAGCTTTAGTGTACCTTATGCTACTGGTGTTTGCACACAAGAGAGCAGGAATGTAAAAGGAAAGCTCAAAAGCAGTTTTGGAAGTAGAAGAAGAAGAGGGATATGAGGGGACTGGTGATGCTGAGTCTGATTCTGAAGGTGAAGATGGCAGTGACCAAAACCATTATCATATGGGTGATGCTGATGACATAGAGATGGAAGAGGGAAAGAGACAGAGAGAGGAGGAAGAACTGGAAGAGGAAGAAACAGAAGATGAAGAATCAGAGGAGGAAGAATTGTTGCATTATGAGGGTGATACAGAGGTTGAGGAACTGTTTCATCTAGAGGAAGATGACAAATTTGTTTCAGAGGAAGAAGGGATTGTACTTGTACATGCAGAGAAGAAGAAGAAGCAGAAGCTTCCAGTTAGGAGAGGGCCAACAACAAGGTCACATTCAAGTGTATTACAAGAGGTGGTGCCTGATTTCAAACCTTCATCTGATAAAGAAGAGAAAGGTTTGTTGAAGGAGGCTGATGATGATGGTTTTGAGCCATTGTCATTTGTCCTGCCAAAGAAAAGGAAGAGCAGGGCAAAGACGAGGCCTGCTAGAAAATGGTACAATGAGAAAATGGAGCAACCACATTAGCAATTATGTCTACATATGTGTTTCGAGGATCAACATCAATTCAGAGAGGCTTTGTTGAACTTACACATCACTCAAAGCAGAAACTTCACATATCACAGGAACTCAGATCAGAGGATAATTGTTCAGTGCAAACATGAACATTGCAAATTCTTTATTGTGGCAGCAGTTATAAAAGGGGAAACTACTTTTGTAATTAAGAAGATGAGAATTGAGCACACTTGCCCTATTAGTACAGAGACAACCAGGGTCAATGCCAAGTGGCTTGCAAACAAATATGAGTCATTATTCAGATCTGATCCAACTACTGGGATTCAGACTCTGATTGATGCATGTATGGAAAAGTATGGTGTAGATGTGCCCAAGTCAATGGCATATAGGGCAAAGAACATAGATATTGATGTTGTGCTAGGAGAACACAATAAGCAATACCCTAGGTTGAGAGACTATGCTCAGACAGTGATGGATACAAACCCTGGCAGTAGAGTAGTAGTCACAACTGTAACTCCAACACCAACTGAAAAAATTCCCCATCCATGCCCAAGATTTCATGCCATGTTCTATTGCATCAATGGAGCAAGGGAGGGGTTTATCAAGGGGTGCACACCATTCATTGGTCAGTTTCTTTACCTTGTGCAATAGTTATATTTTTTTTTCACCTTTAAATGCATTTCAATGTTTGAGCTGTTGATTTTGCTTACTCTTGCAGGTGTTGATGGGTGCTTTATTAAGCTATCTACTGGTGCTCAACTACTTGCTGCCACTGGTAGAGATGGCAACAACAATATATACCCACTAGCATTTGGTATTGTTGGGCAAGAGGACACACCCAGCTGGTGTTGGTTTCTACACCAACCTAAAATCTGCCTAGGAGGAGAAGTGGGACAGTTTGGTCCATATACAATAATGTCTGATAGACAAAAGGTATGTGTATGCATATTTATTATCTATTAGATTTGTCATGTGATATGTTTTATCTAGCTCAAGCCTCTCAGTGAATGTTGTTATGTTGTAGACAATAGCTTAGCTAGTTTAATTGTGTGTACCAGGGGCTACTAAATGCAGTGAATGTTGTCTTTCCTAACTGCAACCAAAGATTCTGCCTTAGGCATTTATATGCAAGCTTCCAAAATGTTGGGTTTAGAGGGGAAGATCTAAAGAAGTGTATGGATAATGCTGCCTATGCATATAATGAATACAAATTTAGCATTGCAATGAATGACTTGAGAGCTGAATGTGAGGAAGCTTGGAAGTGGCTCTGTGCAATACCCAAGAAAACATGGGCAAGGCATGCATTTGACACAAACTGCAAGACTGACCTGATAGTTTACAACTTGTCTGAGGTGTTCAACAAGTATATCCTAGATGTTAGGAAGAAACCAATAAGGACAATGTGTGATGGAATAAAGGATAAGCAGATGGTGAGGTGGCATAGGAACAGGGAGAGTGGAAAGACAACTAGATGGGAGATAACACCCCATTATAGTGAGAAGCTAGAGGCTGAGAAGGAGAGGGCCAAATATTGCAAACCTATTCAAGCTGCTGTGGATTTATGGCAAGTTACAAGTGGGCAGCAAACACATGTTGTGAACTTGGAACTTCACACATGTGGTTGCAGAAAATGGGACCTTAGTGGCATCCCATGTAATCATGACATCTCAGCAATAAACAAGGGCAAAAGATTTCCAGAGGATTATGTGAGCAAATTCTTCAAGAAACAATTCTATGTGGTAGCTTATGAACCAATGATCTATCCAGTTCCTGGTGAGCATGATTGGACAAGGACCCCTGGTCCAGACATTGAACCACCTGCATTTAAAGTGAAGAGGGGAAGAAAGAAAGAGAAGAGAATCAAGGGTATATTTGAAGTTCCAAAGCCAAAGGACACATCAAGAATGGGGACTATAACATGTGGCAATTGTGGGCTCCAAGGCCATAGGTACACAAGCTGCATGAAACAGTTGAAGCCTGAGCTAGCTTTGAGGAAAAACAAACATGTGGTAATCCCCTTTGACATATTTGCATTCTTTGTTTTTTTTGACTTGTTATTTTTTTACTTGTACTACTTGCTAATTGATTTCCATTTTTATTCCAGCCCACTGCAAGGAATTCAAATGCTGGTGTTGCTGCTCCTACACCAGCACCAACAACTGCAACAAGTGTTGCTGGGAGTGGTGTTGGGAGAGGTGATGGGAGAGGTGCAGGCAGAGGTGCTGGGAGAGCTGCAGGGAGAGGTGCATGGAGAGAGTGCTGCAAGGAGTGGTACAGGGAGAGGTGTTGGGAGAGCAACAAGTGCTACTGGGAGAGGTAGAGGGAGAGGTTCAAGGGCATTCTCTGCCCCAAGGCAATATTCTGCCTCCACATCCACTGCTCCTCCACCTTCTGGTGGTACACACAGTGGATAGATGGCTTTCTTCATTGCTAGTGGTAACCATTAAATGGCAGATGTGCCATGTAATGTTCAAACTATGATACACATTTATGGTGTTTGATGGATATGTTGTTTAAACTATGATACAATGGATCTATGTATTAGCTAATGCCATATATGTCGTTGTTTGCTATATATGATGGATATGTTGATGAGTACAAAATATATTTATGGATGGATGGTTCTTTTTATGTTTGATATTTGGATGAGTACTAAATATATTGATGGATGGATGGTTCTTTTTATGATGGATATTTGGATGAGTACTAAATATATTGATGGATGGATGATTATTTTTATGCTTGATATTTGGATGAGTACTAAAACTACCATCTAGGGTTTAGGGTGGCTCGGGGTCGACGGAACCACCTAAAACTACCATCTAGGGTTTAGGGTGGCTCGGGGTCGACGGAACCACCTAAAACTACCATCTAGGGTTTAGGGTGGCTCAGGGTCGACGGAACCACCTAAAATAGCACCTAGGGTTTAGGGTGGCTCTGGGTCGACGGGACCACCTAAAACAGCATCTAGGGTTTAGGGTGGCTCGGGGTCGACGGAACCACCTAAAACAACCATCAAGGGTTTAGGGTGGCTCTGGGTCGACGGAACCACCTAAAACAGCATCTAGGGTTTAGGGTGGCTCGGGGTCGATGGAACCACCTAAAACAACCATCTAGGGTTTAGGGTGGCTCCGGGTCGACGGAACCACCTAAAACAGCATCTAGGGTTTAGGGTGGCTCGGGGTCGACGGAACCACCTAAAACTACCATCTAGGGTTTAGGGTGGCTCGGGGTTGACGGAACCACCTAAAACGGCATCTAGGGTTTAGGGTGGCTCTGGGTCGACGGAACCACCTAAAACAGCATCTAGGGTTTAGGGTGGCTCGGGGTCGACGGAACCACCTAAAAGAAGCATCTAGGGTTTAGGGTGGCTCTGGGTCGACGGAACCACCTAAAACAACATCTAGGGTTTAGGGTGGCTCGGGGTCGACGGAACCACCTAAAACAACCATCTAGGGTTTAGGGTGGCTCTGGGTCGACGGAACCACCTAAAACAACATCTAGGGTTTAGGGTGGCTCAGGGTCGACGGAACCACCTAAAACAACCATCTAGGGTTTAGGGTGGCTCTGGGTCGACGGAACCACCTAAAAAGCATCTAGGGTTTAGGATGGCTCGGGGTCGACCGAACCACCTAAAACAGCATCTAGGGTTTAGGGTGGCTCGAGGTCGACGGAACCACCTAAAACAACCATGTAGGATTTAGGGTGGCTCTGATTCGACGGAACCACCTAAAACATCATCTAGGGTTTAGGGTGGCTCGGGGTCGACGGAACCACCTAAACCATCATCTAGGGGTTAGGGTGGCTTGGGGTCGACCGAACCACCTAAAACATCATCTAGGGTTTAGGGTGGCTCGGGGTCGATGGAACCACGCCTAAAGCAACCATCTAGGGTTTAGGTTGACTCTGGGTCGACGGAACCACCTAAAACAACCATCTAGGGTTTAGGGTGGCTCTGGGTCGACGGAACCACTTAAAACATCATCTAGGGTTTAGGGTGGCTCGGGGTCGACCGAACCACCTAAAAAAGCTTTTTGCTAGCTAACAATTAACAAAACCGATCTTGCGCCGATAGGTAGGGACGATCCCTCCAGTAACCATGCCTAAAATCATAAGCTGACCCATTACTTCTGTAGGTGCCTCAATTCTTCCCATTTTCCTACTTATATAACTCTTTGGGGTCCATACCGCACTTGGGGACGGGATATGATTGCTTTGTTAAACAAACCTTTTAGAGCATTAAAAGCTTTTTGCATATCAACAATTATGAAACCAACATTGCTCACAATTAACAAATAACAACTAACAACTACAAAAACTATGTGCAAATCAATAATTTTATCCCATCATTGCTAGCTAACAATTAACAACTAAAAAAGCTTTTTGCATATCAACAAATATGAAACCAGCATTGCTTACTGCATTATAACATACATTACCATGGTTCACGAGTAACAACAACAACAAAACAACTAACAACTAACAACAACAAAAACTATGAGCAAATCAACTAACAACTAACAAACCAGCATTGCTTACTGCATTATAACATACAGTACCATGGTTCACCAGTACATACTGGAGTTCAAATACATAGTGGAGTTCAAATGATGTCATTTAACCTTTGCTAACAAAGGATGGACATCATAAAATAGTAGATACATACACAACCAGAGTTCACAATTAGTAAAACCATACAGTACACTACCATAGTTAACTAGGTCATTACACAACCATACACCCCAAAAGGTTAGCAATGCCGAGTACAATACCATTTGGTTCATTCCACTAACATGTCCTGGATCCCCATCATCTTCTCCTCCTTCCTTTCCTCTCCCTTGATGAGCTCAGCAACATGAAACTTTAACTGGACCCTCTCCTCACTAACCTTTTTCCTTTCCCTTTAGCAGATCGACAACTTGAAGCTTTAGCTCAAGCTTCTCATGGGTGATCTTCTCCTCATTTTCTTAGCTCTGCAATCTCAACATCCAATTTAGTCCTAGCTTCTCAACACTTGCAACTCTTTCATGTTCTTCAACTTCAAATTTTGTATGACAGTTGCTTGAGCCCTTGTGAGGTTCACTAGGAGTTGATGCTTCTCATTAAGATTCTGGTGCTCTGCATCTTTCTTTGCCATCTGGCCCTTCATATCTGCCACCAGCTCACTTCTGCATTGCTGCTGATATGTTAGATTAGATTGCAGATAACTGAAATCCAGAACCCTTTCCTCCTGGAAATTCATAAGTTCATGCACATCTTGTACTAACTTGTCATAGTTGGCCTCCAATTTGTTTTTCTCTTCTGTAAGATGGTGAATCTTTAGAGCACTTTCAAGATTGTCATCCCTCCTAGCATCCTTGGCATCTTCATACATTGCCCAAATCTTCAACAATGCATTATGCATTGCATTCTGCATTGTTGGGGGCCACTAGTGATCAACCCATTCAACAAACCCATAGTTTTGACCTTCCTGGGAAAATATCAAAGGCAAAAATTAGTTTAATGCACAACTTTACCAATTTCAACAGTGATTTTAGGCCACAACTACTACAATTCATCTAAATATATGGGAATACCTAAAGTAACACAAATGCTCATGTCAGTAACATCAAATGCTCATGGGTAGTATAGTACAAATTATGTGCATCTGCCAATATAGTACAAATTAACTCACATCAGCAAAAAGTGAACTTTGCTGATGGGAGTAACTAAAGTGAACTTTGCTGATGCACTTGCTCACCAATATAATAAAAATTAACATCAGCACAAGAGCATGTGCACATTACAATAGCATATATTTAGCAAAACAACACCACTGAATCACACATAGATACATGGCACCTTATTATACATTTAATATTGAGCTAGTGTGCATCTGCCCTAACAATTTGGCTACATGGATACATCATGTTAACTACCAAAAACATCACTGAATCACACATAAATACATGGATATATAAACAATTCACAGTAAGCAAACAAGCCTATGCCACTGTCAAGGACACAATCCTCTGGCCACTGTCAAGTACACAATCCACTACATAATTAACTCCTAATAGCATGTCCATGAAACATGCCGGCTCTGCACAAGCTAAGAACCTTCTCCCAGTGTCTGTTCCTTCAAATGCAACCAGCCTCTCAGATGTCTTGCCATGCTTCTCACACAGCACCATCAGATCCCTCTCAAGGCCCTTGTACTCGGGGTCCTCAACTGAATAGGGTACCTGTGGAATCAAATCAAATTTAACAAGATGTGCAGATGAGGAGGAAACCAAATCAAAGCATATCCCCAAAACAAAATCCAGATAAACAAAAAATCCCCAAATTCTCATAACCTAACCCTAACCCTAGCTCACAGAAAAAAATGGTTGCTCACCTGGTTAAGGCCATCGGTGGAGGAGGAGGAGTGCATGCACGGGAGGATGGAGGTGTCATCGCTGCTTTCGTCCTCGAAAACCATGGCTGTGGCGGCCGGGCGACGGGCGGCGGGCGCAGGCGGCGGCGCGGGGGCGAGGGAGAAAGGAGAGACGAGGAAGAGAAGAGTGGACGCGGGGGTGGCTCGGTCGACCAGCAGCGGGGGGGGGGGGGGGGGGGGGGGGTTAACCGGCTTGAACAGACTTGGTCCAGTCAGCGCGCGGGCACGCACCCATTGGCCAGCGTGGCACCTGACCTGCGTGGCCAACCGGTTAGCTTTAGCGTCAATACGTATAAACAACACTTTTATCCCTATTTGTAACGCTTCGCCCCAAAGTTGGTACTGAACTGCGAAAATTACCAGACTTGGTATGAATCTGCATGTAATGCCCCAATTGTGGTACTTCTGTGCAATTAACTCATTGACTTGTGACACCCGATTTTGACCTGGTCAACAATTTCTCAAAGCTCTCTCATTTAATTATTTTATTTACATCTCTATAACACTATACTCCTTAGTTTTAAAGGGTCCACATTCAATTGAGGTCTCCAAGACTCAAATTAAAATTGGGTCACCCGATTTTGACCGGGTCAACAATTTCTCAAAACTCACTTGTTCAATTCTTTAGACAAATACACTATGCTTCCTAATGGATTTGGTTTACGATTTTGACCGAACCAACAACTTTTCAAATCAATCAACATCAACCGGCCTATAAAAACATATGAATCACACCCATGCAGTCGTTGGCGTAGAAATTTCCTCACATATATAATGTTGGTTAGCATATAATATAGAATCAAACCACGAAAGGCCCATCAAATTACCGAATTATAAATGGAAATAGAACACACTATGTTATCTCCCCCACACATCAAACGAAATATTTCAAGAGTTTCAAAATATAAGGGGTATAAGTTTTTTGGAAAGTCAAATTCTTCAACTTCGACTAAGTTGAGAGCAAAAATATCGACATCCACAACATTAAATAAAAAAAATATGAAAATTCATTTAACGATGAAACTAATCACAACAATATGATATTATGAATTTTAATATATTTATCTACAAATTTAATCAAATTTAAAAGGTTTGACATTTTAAAATAGTAATACACATTATATTTTGAAATAGAGTGATTATGTTTTAATCTAAGAGCGCAGCAAAGCGCGTGGAGTCCTTCTAGTATGGTTGACATGGAATGGTAGGGGCAGGCCGGAAGATGATCTGATCCACGGTGCGAGGCAGCGGAAAAGAGCAGCAGCACTACGCGCGTCAGAACCGTAAAAAAAAGAGGTCGGCTGCGATGCGATCGACCACGACCTGGCACCTAATCTACGACTACTCGCGCGTCGCAAGTTCCAACTGCACATTCGAAAGTCGTCTCTGTCCCTCCTGCTACAAGCGGTCTTCGTAATCCGTATCTTCTGTAGCACTACGTACTCTGCATAAACAAGTGTATACGTAACGTGCTCGTGTAATCACTCGGCACGTACGGCTGATATTAAGCAAGACTTGGCGCCTGATTCTGCGTCAACAGGTAGGCTCTGCACTGAATCCCTGTAAGAAAAAACAAAGGAAAAAAATATATGATGAAGTTGACTTTGAGAGTCTGTTTCGTTGGGCACTTGCCACTTGGGCTCCCCTCTGAAGAAAAGAAGAAGAAGAAAAATAGCATGGGGCTCACATAGGCCACCTGGAGTCTCCAGAAAGAAAGTATGCTCTATACTGCCTGATGTTTCCAGCATCCTAAGATAAATCTTGAGCAGTTGAGCTGGAAGTTCAAGAGCACATCCTTACTGGGGCCATCTCTTTCCAGGTACCAACGAGCATTCTCTTTGCATACAAATAGAATTGATGCGTGCCTCAGCTGTGGATAGTGTACCCTAAAGCATAACTGCATAACAAACAGAGAAGAAGGAGCTCAGGTTTGATAGGAATTACAAAGCAAAACCACAAGACGGAGAAATAGTTTATATTCGCATACCGATAACTGGTATCCTTTCTGGCAATAAGCTTTTACAGAAATAAATTGTGTGATAGCATGACGTCCATTTATACGAGTCGTTTATTTCTTTTCTTGCATATTAAGAACCATTCAAGGGTGTACGGAACCACGGGTACATGGAGGTACACATCGATCTAAAATGGCCGTCTTACTGTGTACCCACATTATAAAATTGAATAGGACTGCAGAAGCGTCATAAGGAGTGGCCAAATTTAATTGTGTTTGTGTATCTGACTTGGCCAGGAAACTTGATGGCAAACTGAATTTTAACACTTGATTACGTAGTCTTGCAGAAAAGACCTCACTCACAAAGCAACGTGCTAAAATCCAACGGTGGCCCACCCAAGACAGTAAAGACCCGATGATCACTTGTCAGATATTTAGAGCAGCCTATGCCACAATTGATCTGCTTGTTATCATTTCATGTATTTCTAGAAGTATATATTTATTCACACCTAAACATGATAGTATCATACACTAGAAACTTCTGGAATGTTTGCAATATACATACACTCTATCTAGTTTTGTTAATATCTAATGATCGTGTCAACAATGATATATACAAAACACATGATGTGATAATACTGGTTTCTTGTGACTTATAGTGAGATTTCTTAGTCTTTCACTTACTTACAGAAGTTTAGGAAACTTTATTATTATACAACATTTCACAGTAATGTACTTGATATTGATAAACATAATTTGTATCACTATACAAATATATTTTATAAGAAATATTTCTGATGATATGTCAAAAAAATATCTCTGATGGTAAATGAACTAACGATATAACCAATATGTTGCAATACATATACATGAGTGTGTTTAAATTAATATACCTCAAATAATATTCAAAATAGCATAATAAAATATATGAATAGAAACAAGATATCTTTAATAACAAGATGAATCACCACTAAGTACAAAAGTTCAATATAAATAACATTCAAATGAAAACAATAATGTACGATAATTTCTACTATTAAAGCAGAACCGAACGTCGTGATGGTTCGACCTCCACCTATCGATCGATACGTCCTTCCACGCCATCCCCTCGCCTCTGCGATCGCTACTTCTCCGGGGGAAAATCCATCATAAACAAACCAGCCGGGACGATCCAAAAAAGACGGCCTCTTGCGATCGTTACCTCCATCGTATACATGGAAACAACTGCCCACTAACGCACGTCGCACGCCCGGTAACCCCTCGCTCCCGTCTCTATCGCGTGAAAAGTCGCCGCCGGTCCGCCCACACACGCATGCACCACCGCTCCCACCCAGAGCTCCCAATCCGCTGTCACGCATGGCCAATCAATGCCTTCCGCCCCCGCTCCCATCCTCGTGTAGCAGTGGTCGTCGACTCGTTCGTCCCTCCATGGACGACGCCACACTGCCACTCGATCTCCTCTACGCGGACGCCGGGAACGACGAGGAGTTGGCGGTGCCGGCGCACTTCCGGTGCTCGATCTCGCTCGAGCTGATGAATGACTTAGTTACGACGCCCATGGGCATCACCCACAACCAGGAGAGCGAGGAGGGGTGGCTGGCGCCGGGGCGCGGCACGTGCCCCGTCACCGGCGGCCCCGTGCGGCACACCGACCTCATCCCCAACAACGCCACGCGCCGCATGATCCAGGACAGATGCGTCACCAACCGAGCCGAGCGGGTGCCCACGCCCAAGGTGCCCGTCGCCGAGGCCGACGCGGCCGAGGTGCTCGCCGCCGTGTCCGCCGCCACCAGGCATGAGAACGTGGCGGCCTGCGGGCCGGGGGCGCCAAGGCCAGGGCCAGCCGCCAGTCACCTCGGCTTTCCAGAGTCTCGCCTGTGAACCCGTGCAGGGCACCAGCGCCGCAGTATTTGGTTTGCTGGGGAAGATCTTGGCAGCCCTTACTATGTTCTTCCCGCTTGACAACGAGGCCCGGCATCGCATTGCCTCGTTGGCGTCTCGCAAGACCCTCGTCTCGGCGCTCTCCCACGGTAACGTCGCCGCGTGGGCCAGCGATGCTATCGTCCTCCGCGAGCTCGCCTCGTCCGTCTACCGGCACATCGTCGATGTCATCTCGAGGACGCCCGGCGTGTGCAGCGCGCTCGTCGGCCTCGTCAGGAACCCCGTGTCCCCGCCGGTTACCAAGGCCTCGCTTGTCACGCCCTACTACCTCGTCTTCGGCTGCGACCGCATGGCTGCCTGCTACGCCGAGCTAGGGCCAGTGCCTGTCGTTCCGGATCTCCTCGTGGACGCCGACAAGGAGCCGAGCGAGAAGGCATTGGCCGTGCTCGACAGCCTCCTATGCGCCGACGCCGGCCTCAAGTCGGCGCGTGCGCACATGCTGGTCATGCCGGTTGGTCGTGCCGGTGGTGGTCAAGATGTTCCATTTGTCCGACATGGCCAGGGAGTTCGCCGTCTTGTCCCGTGGACACTGGCGCCGGCGCATGCTGCGTCGAGGCGCTACATGTTGGCGCCTTGCAGAAGCTGCTCCAGGTGGGCTGTGGCGGCGTGACCAAGGATCGGGCCAGCGAACTGCTCAAGCTGCTCAATGGCTTCAGGGGCAGCGTAGGGTGCATCTAGACGGCAAGGCCGGGCCGACAAAATAAGGGGCCCTGTGCCAAACTCTAAAACAAGGCCTACCACACTAGAAAAATAGACCTATAATAGTAATTTAAAGGCTATAATGTTTTACATAGGAATATTATGATGTACTACCTCTGTTTATAAATATAAGATGTTCTAGAGATTTGATACAAGTCTCTAAAACGTCTTATATTTATGAACAGAGGGAGTATCAAGAATCACACTCATTCATTGAAAAACTTGTTTTCAGCTTAAACTACTTTTCTACCGCGCAGCAGGGGTGGTAAGCAATCTTCAAATCAATGTTCAAACAAAGCTTAACTACTTCTCTAGATGAAATCTTAGCGCACAAACAACACACAAATTATGGCATGAAATTGAAACAAATGAACCTGTAGGATTGAGTTAGGCGTGCTAACTCCTTGCTGACTTTGCCCTTGGGGCACTCTACTGCTAGATGTGGCTAGTAGCTATCGGTAATCCCCTTGCCTTTGGATCTCTCTTTTCCCTTCATGTTTATGGAGAATAGGGTTATAAGAAGACTATGGAATCAAATTGACTGAAGAAAAATAGATTAACCTGGGATTATATAAAGACGATTTTACCTATCATTGAAAGTTGAGGAGAAAATTGTTGGGAATCAGCAAATTGTGATTTCCTTCTCCTGTTGGAACTGTCGGTATTCGACGATCCCGTTTCCAATCGAGCGGCGGCCCGAGGAGTGTCGCCGATCAATCTGACAAAGCGACGATCTTGTTTCATGTAGGTCGTATCAACGCCGACGCGAGTGCTTTTGCGATTTTGATGACTTGTGCGATCGACCTGAGTACTCCAGACGATCCCGTTTCCTTTTTTTAGGGAACCGACGATCGCTTTTTGGATCGATCCATCAGCGGCCTTGCGGACGTACCAGCGGGAGCAGCCCAGCGCCATGCGAGGCCCAGCCTCCACGAACAGTTTTTTTCTTACCAATACATACTGGGCTATATAAACATTTGAGGCCCCAAAATTCATGGGCCCTGTGCGGGCCGTACAGTTTGCACGCCTATGGGCCCGGCCCTGCTAGATGGTGGACTTCATGGTGCTCAAGAGGCCATTTTGACAGGTGATGCTGAACTTTTTAGCGTCTGCTTTCACCCTTGTTTAGATTGTTTTAGGAGCTACATTAGATGTGCAGATAAAACATACTCCAGGATGACTAGATTAATTTTTAGACCGTAACTGAATACTCGTATACAAAATAATCAACACAAAAGAGAACTGAACATGGTCCAATTGTTGTCATGTTTATTTATCTTCACAATTTGAAAGTTATTTCGTGTTATTTCCAATTTTGAAGTGATCCTCACATCACAGAATTCCTTGAAGAGTTGGGAAACATAAGTCTATTTTTGGGGTCATCATGATTTCGATAAACTCCTTATGCCTCTTTCTCTGAGCAGTATGCTTCAATTTTGGGGGTATTATGTATATTGCTGCTTGAATCATATTCAGTTCCCAAAACTCTACAGGTTTGAAAATGGTTCACACATATCAATAATAGAAAATTTATTTTTAATTAAGATGTCCATAAAAATATATTTAGTTGTGAATATTTGAATAACTGAGCAAGATATGTACCCTTGCCTTCTCCGTGAAGAAATGATGCCCTTTGTGAATTAGGTCAATCTCCAACACCATATTTACTATTTAGTAGACCAACAACTTGCTCTTATCATATTTCTGTATCCTTACTATATATTTTTATTAAAGAAAGGTTACAAGTATGATGGTGAAGAGCTTAGAATATATGTTGTGTGCACATATTCATCCAGTGTTGCGCCTCTTTTCTCTTGTACTCAGCTCACTTTTTCCCCATAGAGGCTCAACCAGGAGAAGGACCTGCGTCTGCCACTCATGCGCATACTCGTTGATGCATATCAGAGGCACCAATTACTAGGGCATTGAAGCATTTGTAATCATGGAAATATCTTCATGTTTGATGGAGACAATCAATACATGTTTCAGGTTAGATTGGTTATACATGGGGCTACCCCATATGAGATATACAAGGGAAGTTGGTGATTGTATGTTCCTTTGTTGATAGGTCGTCGTTCCTACTCTTTGTTTCTCTCAATACATATGCACCATTTCATAGATCTTGTAATGTTTTGAAGAAGTGGTCAAGCGATAGTTAGGGCAAAATGACCAACATTTGAATTGACAACAATGATAGAGCAAAGATGGATGAATTCCATGGATGTGGAGAGGAGGAACAACGGGGAGAAAGCCGTTTTTTTCTGGATGCAAGGAAGGTAGTGAAAGAGACGGTGACATGGGGAATTAAGGACACAGACTTCTAATTCGTAAAATATACATTAGGGGTCTCCCCTAATATTTCACGTTAAAAAATGAGACATGATAGAGAAAGAAGTGGGAGAAAGAATTGGTGGTTACCATTATATGACGAATATCCATCATGTCTGAGATACACATCCAAATTAGAACAATGGCCAGTGTATATTTTCTTTAAGCCCCGTAGCAACGCACGGGCATTTAGAGCGTGTTTGGTTCGCATCCATGCCACCACATGTCTGGCCTGGACAGGTCCCTGGAGTCTGCCTGGTGGCCGTTTTGTTCGTGTCCACGAAGAGAAAACGCGTGTCTGGCCTTGCTGGCCCAAAGATGTGATTAGCCTGGTGATGTTAAAAGATACAAAAGGAAAACAAGATGTTTAACCCAGGCAGTGGGCTTAGCCTGGACCAGGCGTCCAGTTTCATGCGCCTGGACATCCCACACCACGCCTGGAATGTAATTAACATTTTTTTATTCACGAACTGACACAACACCACGCAACATGGAATCCAAACAAGACACTGCCAGGCCAGCCTGGACAGGCACGAAAACAACACCTTGCCAGGCCCAGGCCAGGCATCGAATTTTTCCAGGCACATACTCCAGGATGCGATCCAAACTGGCCCTTAACTAGTGCTTAACAGAATGTGTAACTGAATGATGCTTCTGATCCAAGGTTTTCATAATGCTTAACAGTGAAATTTTCCCGTTCAAATTCAAGACAAGCATTTTCCTCACAAGCTTAGCTTTCTATGACGATTAACAAGGCGCAAGGCAGATCATCACAATTGTCAGCGTGTATTTATCTAATCCGGTGTTCTCTCATGTTTAACTCTATGTCGCATTATCCCGAACCACCGCGAAGAGAGACATAAAGATCCTCGTCATCAATGACAATGATCAGACCAAGAAATATGATAAGCAAAAGGGACCGAAGAGTTCCTAATGACGACCATGAAGAACATCGTCTACAAAGAAGTCTTTACAAATTGGAGTATGCCCCTATGTCAAACTGAATTAGATTGTATGAGTATCATTGCATACAACGTCTTGTTAGTGGCTCTGAATTAGTGTCTAACATAGAATGTATGGGCGTTGCCACGGTACTTTTTTTTATAGTTGGAACTTTTTCTTGTGTATATATAAAGATAATATATATCAAATTTCACATGTATAGAAAATTTAGCCAGTGGTAATCAAAAAATAATTGAAATCCACTTGCTGGCAATGTATTAACTCATCTCGCCCTCAGTAAGTATGTCATTGTAGCCTTTGTCGTGTTACGAACCGGGACTAAAGGCCTCTCTTTTTAGTCTCGGTCGTGTTACGAACCGGGACTAAAGGGGCTCCACGTGGCCGCTGCGCAGCGCTCAGACAGGAGGACCTTTAGTCCCGGTTGGTAACACCAACCGGGACTATAAGGCCGGTGGGGTTTTGGAGGGTTTAGGGGTTTGGGGGTTTAGGGGTTTTGGAGGGTTTAGGGATTTCATTTTGTGTTTCCCTTTTCTTTTTGTGTTTACCATTCAATTCTTTTTCATTTAGGGTTTTCATTTTTATTTTATGTTTTCCATTCAACTCGACGCTAGCTACTAATGGCAATGAAGGAACCGTTACACAACATCGTCATTTATTTAGGACAGTAAAACTGAGCCTAATCCTTGCCCTCTCAGCGATTTGCATTTTGAGCCGTCCGTTTTCGCGATCTAAACGTTTCTGGCCGTTTGATTTCGTGTAAACAGCCATCTGTCCCGCCTGTGTTAAGTAGTGGCCCAGCTGTCCTAATGGGCTGCTGCTCTACAGGCCGAAAGGAAGCCGTTTGGTTAACTGGGCCGTCGGCCAGCCATTCCGGCCCATTCATAAGAGCATCTGCGCTTAGCTCATGGGTTCCAATGCTGCTGTTCGCTGAAGGGGATTCATCGACTAGGGATACAGAGGAGCGACAGGTCTGCCTTCCATTCAATCCCGATGTGAGGCGCACGGATGCGGCGGGCGCTCGATGCAGGAGATGCGGGCGACACGGGCGGCCTGCGGTGGAATCCAGCCAAGCTGCGAATGGAGGGGGATCCAGCGGAAGCGCCGGATGCGGGTGAATCGGGGGCGATCGATCCAACTGGCGCACGATCTGCCTGCGAGGTAGAAAGGTGGGGAGACGCGGGCAATAATGGTGCCTCAGCTCCTGGAAACGGCTCCACTCATACTTCAAAGTTCAAACACACAATCACATACATTCATGGCGAGGGCCGACGTCTCATCTGCTGGACACTTCAGTTTCCAATTGGTACGAGTATATATGCTTCTTCCCCTGCCACTTTTCGCTCACCCTACTCCAGCAGCACAACACCTTCAACATCGCCCTCTCGAGCTGTAAAAGCATGTGGGCAAGTGGCCGCGCTAGCAGCAACGCCGAATGTCGCCCTCTTCGACGGCCACTACCGGCAGCGGCAGCGCATCCCTGAAACCGTGGTTTTTTCCTCGGGCAGGGCTGCGGCTCCTTCAGCATGATTTTTCATGGTGGCTTGATCACGATCAGGAGAAACGAATGAATGGGCTGACGCAAGGATTTACTGCTAAATAGAAAAGAGATGTGTGGGAAGTGCATCAGTTGTATGCAAATGGAACTTTTGAGACTTACTGAAGTTGAGCAAAGTTCAGATAAGAAATTCAGTCATGCAACTCAAGTAGAGCCTCTTCAGCAAGAGAACATACAGATTTTATGATTTTTATAGCCTGCACCAGAGGATCTAGAGTTAAGTTTGTACATTTTCTGAATCATTTTTTTAGTGTACAGTCTTGTTGTATCATGTTATTTACTATGTGCAGATTTGCTTTTGCCATTGTTGATCACGTCCTTCTCTCTGTGCTAGGAAGTATGTACCTACTTATTGATTCTTAGGATCCTTTATAATTATGTGATTATTACCTATTCCTAGATGCACCAGATTTTCTGACTTGGCCTTTGTACTTCATTCCAGATCGGATACTGTTAATGAGAAGTAATTAGTTGGTGTAATTTGTGATCAAACTTGGTGCCTTCTACCTTCAATCTAATCGCACAACTCAGTGGGTAGGCTCGATTTGCCAGAAGCTTGACGTTCTCGCCTACTTTCTTTTTTTATGGATAACACAGGGATTTTAGATAGCTTTTTTTTTGTAGAATTCTCAAACTGTTCTTAATTCTGACGCTCTATCTACTTGGATCTCGCGTCGCTTCTTCTGAAGGATCTGTGCGTTCTCAACTGGTAGCCCCTTTCAACCGTCGAAGTTAATCATGATGCAATTAAATCATAGTGCTAGAAATTAAAATTTGCTTGGCCATTTTAACTATGTCCACCAAAATAGATGTTACATGCTTGGAAAAGGCTACTTAGGCTTACGCTAAGCTCTTCTCAGGGTAAAGGTGTTATCTTTTTGGTTTCTTGACGCTACAAACTTTTGGCATTCAGTTAACTCTGTATTGTCATGGACTCATCAATACTTCCAGCTGAGAATAGCAGAAGTCCTGAATAGTGTGATTAATTAACCTATAGTCTGGACTACAGTATCTCACTATTATATCATGTTGTAATCATTCTTTTGTTGCACTCAAGTTGGGTTTGAGATTATTGATGCTGTCGCAGAAGCCGAGGGGATATTTGTCAGCACTAAGAAATTCAAATCGATGGTTGGGAATGGTAGTTTACACACAAAGTTTGGTTATTTACAAAAGTGCAATTGTGCTATAGTTACACATTTGAGATATAATTTATAACTAATCACTGCCATAAGATAAACGCTGACCTGCTCAAATTATGGCTAGCTCTGTTTTTGAATTATGTATATGTTGTTCAATTAGTGTTATTGTTTTCTGGTAGTTTATTTTTACTTCTTGTTTACCTGAAATAAAGATTAGCATTGTATAGAAATCGGCATAATGTCCATATCGTCTTATAGTCGCCTCTGTGGAATTTGATATTACAAAGCATATACTGTACAATCTAAGTTCCCCATTACACAAATTTACTAGATGGATGGCTCTGCTATTATGTGGCATAAATAGAAGCCAAGTTAAGTAAACTTCACTCATAACGGGAACACTTTCTATGTAGGCAAAATGACCGAATCTTAAACTTCCATACTCATGAATTTTCAATAGTTGGCCATCTAAGTTTTCCGTTATTTCCCGCACTATCTTCTACTGTTGGGAACAATGCCTCAAGTAATTGTTGAGCGATCATGTACTAATCTACAGTCCCAAATATGAAGCATAATTTCCTTTTAATAATTTATTAGTTATCTACCCCGCCATCCGTCGATTGTCCTCCCAACAACTGAAGCCAATTAGACCAAAAAAAAACAATGTCCTGACATACTCAGTGAAAAAAATAGCGTGCTATAGCGTTTTGAGAAATGTCTCGCTACGAAAATCGGTGTACAATGCCTCGCTAATAGCACGATATAGCATGCTAATAACGTATTTTAAGGGCCACGCTATTTTGTCATAACATGCTATTTTTTTCCATTGGACAAATTACACCGATACTTCTTGCAAAATCAATTAGATTCATATCTCTTCTATTGCTAACAAATATATAAGTAAAAGATGCAAATTTAATTAAGGTCCATGATTCATGTATTCTATATTTAAGAATATTTCAAATAGACGGGCACGGCAACGCGTGCCATCAATGATCTAGTGAATATAGAGAAGTGACCTCTTTCTCCATGCTTGGTCGAACAACAAGTTTTCGTATATATATTCGACGCTACTACATATAGTACACGTTCATGCATATATACAAAATAACATCTCTTACGATCCCTAATATCTAATTACCAACATTCACTACCAATTCCCGATGGTATACTCCGGTTTAGCTATGATCTCTTCAAGGAAGAATCCTGCCAATTCCTCTTGAATTGCTCGTATGCGAGCCTTTGGTAGGAGTTCGTCCCGCTTCCGTTGGATCTAATTTAAAGAAGGGATTACACTCATCAATTACACTTAACATCGAGTAAGCGAAACAGAATGTGTACAAGACAGTATAACACTCACTTGAAGTTGTAAGAATAGTATTTCCCTTTTGGTTTGTTGTTCAATTAACGCCCTGAGCAAGATCTTCTCTATATCCTTGGCCTTCATTTGTACCGTAACTTCATGAGTAGTATTTGGGTTAATGAATCCAATGTCATAGATTTGTCCTCTTTCGCATTCGAGGATCTTCTTTCTGCATAATATAGTGAGGATAATTATACATGCAATGAACGAGCTGAGCTAGAGACTTAATTACAGAAATGATACTTACAAACAATAGCAACTGACGATAGATTTGTCGATGGCGTCTTGATTGTATAACTGAAATAATTCTTCAAATTCAATATAAATATCCTCGTCTCCATTGAAGTAATGCTCATCTTTAATTCCTGCAATGATATAGTTGGTCCCTTCCTTTGAGGCTTCCATGTACCATTGATGCAATCTTTGCATTTGTGTTGGTAGATGCGGGAGCTCGTTAGGTCTGACGAGAGGCTTCCTGTGCTCGTATCTAAAGGCTAACTCAGCCATGGGGAACTGTACCTCCTCACCTAAGTAATCACCAAGAGTGAAACCAAGATCAGCGGCCGCTACCCCCGGATCATTAGCGATATCGGTAAACACCTTGAGCGGGGGGCACGATTGGTTTTTCTGTTCGCCGAGCTAGGGAATTGTTTTCCCCCTTGCACTACTGCTACTTCCCGACCGCTGTTGTTCTCTATGTCACTTGATAATAAAGCGGTCATAGTTTGATAGCGACGGAGGCGGCAGTGGTTTTGTAAGGTTTTCCAAACAACGCTTCGCTTTTCTCGGATCTATTTTCTCCTTTCGCTCGGGCCGTGTCGGCGCAAGCTGGCGTTTCACATCAGCAGCCACGGCCTTATTGAGTTCCTCATCACTCAGTTGGTATGGTGACTTGGCAGGCGCCTCCTTGACGCTTATTGTTTCTTTTGTCTTCCCATACACGCCCAGGAAGCCTAGCAGGTTCACGCAAAGATTCTTCGTCACGTGCATCACATCGATTGCAGAGCGGACCTCTAGGACTTTCCAATAGGGTAGCTTCCAAAATATAGATTTCTTCTTCCACATGGGGGTGTGTCCGTCAGCGTCATTCGGAACAAATTGACCGCCAGGACCCTTTCCAAAGATTACTTTTAATTCCTTGACCATATCAAATATATCATCACCAGTACGGTGGCCAGGCTTCTTCCGGTGATCTGCCTCACCTTTGAAATGCTTGCCTTTCTTTCTTAAGAGATGCCTGATCGGAAGAAATCGACGATGTCCCAAGTACACAACCTTCTTACATTTATCCAAATATATACCTTCACTCTCATCTAAACAGTGTGTGTGTGACGCCCCCAATTTTGACCGTACGCTAAACATACACGCAATGCGTACGACCAAGATTAGGGACTCGCTGATTGATATCACAACACAACACTAGACACAAATTAAAGTCATACAACTTCATATTACAAGCCAGGGGCCTCGAGGGCTCGAATACAAAGCTCGACAAAGCACGAGTCAGCGGAAGCAAATAATATCTGAGTACAGACATAAGTTAGCCAAGTTTTGCCTTAAGAAGGCTAGCACAAACATAAGCAGCGGATCGAAAGAGGCGAGGCCTCCTGCCTGGGAACCTCCTAACTACTCCTGAGCGTCGGCGTTCTCCACGTAGTAGTAGGCTCCAGTGGCGGTATAGTAGTCGTCTCCGGCGTACTCCATCTCCTGGGCTCCATCGTCTGAACGCAGAATCGAATCGAGGGGGAAAGAGAATGCAAAGCAGCGATGAGTACTCATCCAAAGTACTCGCAAGACTGACATCAGAACTATGCTAAGTATGCATCAGTATCAATGAAAGGGGTTATATCTGGGCTGACTTGAGAAGCAAGAATAGGGGGAAGGCCTAGTCCTATCGAAGACTAGCATCTTCAGCATCTTGCAGCATTAGAAGAGAGTAGACTGGTATCTCATATATAGTCATATTATTGTAGCAATTTTATTAAGTAACCACGCCCAGAGATTCTTCCTCGACTCCCTGCGAGGAAGCAATCTCGGAGCCAACATTCATTTCAAATTAAATCACAATTATAGTTGTAGTAGGTAAAGGTACAACTCCAAGTCGTCCTATTACCGTGGACATGGCTATTCGAATAGATAATTCATCCCTGCAGGGGTGCACCGCATTTCCAACACGCCTGATCACCTCCGGCCGGACACACTTTCCTGGGTCATGCCCGGCCTCAGGATAGCAACACGTCGTCGCCCCACCTAGGCTCAACGAAGAGGCCAGCCCGCCGGTCTAAATCCTAAGCACAAAGGGGTCGTGGGCCCACTTGCCCTCTGCGCTCCTGCACGATGCGTGGGCGGCCGAGGTCAGCCCTAGTACACTCTAGTCCAAGAGCTGCACCGTCCAGGCCACTCGGGCGCGCGTCGCTCCATTGCTGACGTCCGAAGAGCTTTGGCTGATAGAACGACGCTGAGTACCCATAACTTCTCCCACGCGATGGTTTGGTGCGTAAAAAGGCCAACGACCCAACTCAGATCAAATACCCAACCCATTAGCATTTTATTAATGCGGGGCAAGCACGACCCATAAAGTGCGGTCCCGTCACCCCGACTGGAGGATGTGTGGCAAGGGCCTCTCCTGCCCGTCCACGCCTCAACATAAACCTTTGGATGTCTTACCGGCGCATCCCACCACATTTCACACACGGGTACCCTTGGGGCCGACCCGTCTCAAGACTGTCGGGAACTCAGGTCCACCTCAACTAGGGTGGTATTGCCTGTCCCTCCAGTCCCGTCTTTCACGTGTAATAAATGTCAAGTCAAAGTAAATGTGTGTATAAAACATCAAGGCGGGAACTGAGGGATCACCCTCAATGGTCCCCGCTCGATGAAACCGTTAAGGTGGACCTAGAGGAATCACCCTCGAGGGTCCCACACTTGAGGAGTTGCACGACAGAGTCATCATCGGGAGTGGTGAAGGAGGAATCACCCTCGATAACCATGACCGACTAGCTGCACTACAGAGTTAGCATCATGAGTACTTCACGAGGTGTCACCCTCGGTACTCGATAGTAGCTCTGCAGAGTCATACAATTAAGGGGTGTGCGGTGATGTGAGGGGCCTGGCTTGTCGGTCGGTTGACCGAGTCTTCGAGTCGTCGAGTCGTCGATGAAGAAGCAAGGGCAACTGGGACTAAGGGGGTCACTGGGGGTTCACTGATCAACCTATACTAAGCAGTTGATATTATTGTAGGTATAGTAGCAGTTTATCAAAAACAGGCTATGCATCAGAATAGGAGCTAGCTAATACAGTAGCAAACTCTAATGCAAGAATAAGAGGGAAAGAAATGGGCGATATCGGAATGCTCAAGGGGAGGGGGGTTGCTTGCCTTGCTGCTCTGCGGCAAAAGGCTGATCGT
Source organism: Elymus sibiricus (assembly GCA_039707655.1). Classification (NCBI taxonomy): domain Eukaryota; kingdom Viridiplantae; phylum Streptophyta; class Magnoliopsida; order Poales; family Poaceae; genus Elymus; species Elymus sibiricus. The sequence continues at coordinate 481,848,289 of CM077671.1, read as the reverse complement.
CAACGGTGTAGTCGTACCCGGCAGCACCGTCAGTCTCGGGGTCTACCGGAGAGAAGAGGGGGAAGAAACAATAAATATAAAGCACAAATGCAACACGATGCATGACATGGCAATATGCAGGGCTAGGCATGCACTAACGCAGTATTACATGTCGCAGACGGGTCGGAAGAATATCTGACGATATTTTCCGGGTCTCGGGCTACTACCAGACAAACGAAAACGATGGAAAAGCTCCATGTTTGCTATGCTAGGAGCACGTGACAGACGAACGGACAGCGTATTCGGATTTCTCGGATTTTTCTGAACAACTTTCATGTATAAATTATTTTCATCCGAGTTACGGATTATTTTATATTAATTTTCATGGTTTTATTAATATTCTGTAATAAAACAGATTAAATTTAATTCGAAAATAGAATTATGACATCAGCATGATGTCATGCTGACATCAGCAGTCAACAGTGGGGTTGACTGGCAAACTGACCAGTGGGCCCCACCTGTCAGTGTCACAGTTTTAATTAAGGTTTAATTAATATTAATCAGATTTAATTAGTGGGGTGGGACCCACCTGGCATACTGTTTAATTTAATTAATTAACATATTAATTAACAGTCTAATTAATTAGCCTAATTAATCTTAAGCATCTAATTAACTAATTAATTAATTCACTAATTAACTAATTAATTAATTTAACTAATTATTTATTTATCTTTATTTTTATTTATTTTTTTAAAAACGTTTTTAGGGGGCAGTGGGCCCCCTCTGTCATTGTCACAGGGGGTGGGGTTAGTGGGGTGGTTAGCCCCCACTAACCAGATCGGGGCCGGGGCGGCCGAGGGCTCGCACGGCGGCCCGCCGGCGGCCGTGACCGTGCGAGGCGGCGGCGGTGGTCGGTAGCGGCTAGGGGGGGGAGGCGACGGCAATGGCGGCGGCCAGCGGCGGTGGCCGGAGGCGGTGCCAGGGGCGGATGGCGGCGAGCGTGCGGGGCTGGCGAGGCGGGGTGCGGGCGAGCGGCTGCAGGAGCGCACGGGCGAGGAGCGGGCGTGGCCGAGCGCGTGGGGCCAGCTGCGCGCGCGCGTGCGCGGACGGCGCGGGGTGTGGGCAGCCGCGGCAAGGGTGAGTGCGGCGGGGACGCGGGCGCAACGGAGGGGGGGGGCGAGCAGGGCCGCGGCGACCGATGAGGCTGGGCGAGAGGAGCCGAGCGCCGGCCGGGGCCTCACCTACGGTGTAGGGGAGGGGCAGCGGGCGCGAGGAGGGAGGCGAGGAGGACCGGCGAGGTGGCGCCGTTGGGGAGGGGCGAGGCAGGGGCCGGTGGTGTGGCGCCGGCGAGGGAGGGCGCTGGCAAGGTGGCGCCAGCGAGGGGCGAGGTGCCGAGGCGACGGTGGGAAGACGGGGCGGCGACGGGGCGCGGCGGCGCCGGTGCGAGGCGCTGGGGCGGCGTCGGGCGTCGGCCCCCGATCTGGATCGGGGCAGGGGGGTAGGTGAGAGCGAGGGGGGCGAGTGGGGAGTGGCTGGGGCTAGGGTTGGCTCCGGGGGGGGGTTATGGCCTCGGGTGGGCCGGTTTGCCGCCTGGGCCGGCTAGGGTGGGCCTCGGCCCAGGAGGGAGGGGGGGTTGTTTGTTTCTTTTTTTGTTTGTTTTGTTTTAGTTTTTCTTTTTATAGTTTTGATTTATAAAACATGTAACTGGTCCCTAATTTAGTTTTAATAGTTATGTCACTGCCACAAAAATGATTAACCCCAAATAAAAACAATCTAGTATTTTACAAAATATAAAAGGCATTTATTTAATCGTTTTGCTGCTGTTTTAAATATTTTAGTGCATTTAAACACTTTATAAAAATGTGGTTTCAACATGACAAATATCGAGAGAATATTTTCCACACTTTGAACATTTTTGTTTTGATATTTGAAAACTTTATTTGTTTGACTTTATTTTAAATTTGAATTTGAACAGGATTGAATCATCGCGGGATTAACAACAGTAATCGTGGTGACGTGGCATCATTAGCGTGGGATTACTGTAGCTTAATTACAATCATTATTGTAGCACAATTCCAGGGCTTCACAGTGTGCATGCATTGTATCCCTCGCTTGTCTGTCCTGAAAGGTTACTAAGAGCAGACCAATCATTGATGGTTACAAACAGCAATGCTCGTAGGTCAAATTCCTCCTGTTTGTGCTCATCCCACACACGTACACCTTTTAAATCCCACAACTATAAAAGTTCTTCAACTAATGACCTTAGGTACACATCAATGTCATTGCCGGGTTGCTTAGGGCCTTGGATGAGCACTGGCATCATAATGAACTTCCGCTTCATGCACAACCAAGAAGGAAGGTTATAGATACATAGAGTCACATGCCATGTGATATGATTGCTGCTCTGCTCCCCAAAAGGATTAATGCCATATGCACTTATACCAAACCATAAGTTCCTTGCGTCATCTGCAAACTCCGGCCACTTTCTCTCGATTTTTCTCCACTGCGACCCATCAGCGGGTACTCTCAACATCCCGTCTTTCTTACGGTCTTCTTTGTGCCATCGCAACAACTTGGCATGCTCTTTGTTTCTAAACAGACGTTTCAACCGTGGTATTATAGGAGCATACCACATCACCTTGGCAGGAACCCTCTTCCTGGGGCGCTCGCCCTCAACATCACCAGGGTCATCTCGTCTGATCTTATATCGCAATGCACCGCATACCGGGCATGCATTCAAATTCTCGTACTCCTCACCGCGGTAGAGGATGCAGTCATTAGGGCATGCATGTATCTTCTTCACCTCTAATCCTAGAGGGCAGAGAACCTTCTTTGCTTCGTACGTACTGTCAGGCAATTCGTTATCCTTTGGAAGCTTCTTCTTCATTATTTTCAGTAACTTCTCAAATCCCTTGTCAGATAAACCATTCTCTGCCTTCCATTGCAGCAATTCCAGTGTGGTACCGAGCTTTGTGTTGCCATCTTCGCAATTTGGGTACAACCATTTTTTGTGATCCTCTAACATGCGATCGAATTTCAACTTCTCCCTTTCACTTTCGCATTCTCTCTATGCATCAAAAATGACCCGGTGAAGATCATCAGCGGGCACATCTGGTGCCTCTTGATCTTCAGCTTCCCCCGTTGCAGTATCACCGTATTCAGGGAACATAGGATAGTTGTCATCATCCTCTTCTTCTTCATTGTCTTCCATCATAACCCTTCTTTCTCCGTGCTTAGTCCAACAATTATAGTGGGGCATGAAACCGGACTTAAGCAGGTGGAAGTGAAGGGTTTTCGAGGAAGAGTAATCCTTCGTATTCTCACAGACAACACATGGACAATACATAAAACCATTCTGAATGTTTGCCTCAGCCACATCGATAAATTTATGCAGGCCCGTAATCTACTCGGAAGTGGGTCGGTCACCGTACATCCATTGTCGGTTCATCTGCATTATATAATTAAGTATATCAAAATTACAGAACATCATGAATAGATAAATGACCAAATTAATACAAGTTCATCATCACATTAAAACCAAAGTACAGTAGTGATCAAATATTATTACTGCAAAAATAAATACATAAAGTTCATACATAGTTCTCATAAAACAACATAAAACTATGTAAAACATTTAAATGCAACAACAAATGCGATCAAAATCGCAAGTAAGGTAACAAATTGATCCAACAGCATAATGATACCAAGCCTCTTTATCAATGGCATATTTTCTAATCTTTCTAATCTTCAAGCGCATTGCATCCATCTGGATCTTGTGTAGATCGACGACATCGGCAACATGCAGGTCCAATTTCATCTTCTCTTTGTCACTTCTTTTCAATTTTTCTTTCAAATAATTGTTTTCTTTTTCAACTAAATTTAACCTCTCGACAAGAGGGTCGGTTGGAATTTCTGGTTCACATACCTCCTAGATAAAAACATCTATGTCAAGTTGGTCGGCATAATTGTCATAAACACTAAATGAAACAAATAGTTATAAAAGATAATATACCACATCCAAATCATAGACCGGACGAGAGCCGACGGGAGTGGATACCAAAACCATGGCACTATATAATAACAAACAATAATACAAGTAAGAAAATTATACAAGTATCTATCTAAATCATACAAGTAAGAATTTTTTCTTTAAAAAAATATAAGAACAAGAGGCTCACCATGGTGGTGCCGGCGACGAGATCGGCGCGGGCGATCGACGGTGGTGAGGACGGGGTTGGAGGAAGAACAGAGGAGAAAGCTTAAGTGTGGCTCGGGCACCTCATATCATGTTTGTTTTGTGTGAACTCAAGTGGCATCATGCTCTTAGGCATTTCATCGAACACCTCATGTGCATAGGAAGGGAGAGCAAAGTTGCACACACCTCCCACCTTCTATGAGCGAAAAACAGAGGAGAGGATGGGCAGGGCGAGGATATATATAGGCAGTTTTTTTGTCCCGGTTGGTTTCTAGAACCGGGACTGAAGACAGACCTTTAGTCCCGATTGGAGACACCAACCGGGACGAAAGGGCCTCGCTCCTGGCGCAACCCCTTTTGTCCCGGTTGGTGTCATCAACCGGGACTAAAGGTCCCGTTCGAAACCGGACTGATGCCTGCCGAGCCCCGGTCGGCGTCCTAGCCGCTCGAACCGGGACTGATGCTCACATTAGTCCCGGTTCGTAACACGACCGGGACTATTGCTCTGATCCGGCTAGAACCAAAGCCCTGTTTTCTACTAGTGCCTCTATGTGTTCAACTCATTGTCGAACTAGGGTTTTCTGTGATTTTTTTGTAGGAGCATGATGAAATGATTAGAAAAGAATTCTCATACTTAAAAACTCTCTCACTCATTATTAGTTTGACCGCAATGTTGGCCTTGTGAAGGGCATTACTTCACAAAGTGAGCATTGATAGCCCACATTAAAAGAAAGAGAAGCTTAAAGGACACGACTATTTAATTTGGTCACATCGCTCCTCCGACGGCGAGGTGGACTAAAAAACCCCAACCACGCCGGTCCAACACGGATGTCAAGTACGAACAATTTATTTGGTGTTTAAACAACCCATCCGGCCCAACACGGACTAAAACTTCCAAAATGTTCGACGTGCATGTGTTTGCATGTGTTTGATGTTTTTAATATAGGGTTTGTGGTTGCGAATGGCAAAAATTAAGGCATGCTGGGTCACTGTCCGGACGCGTTCACGGACTTTTAGGGACCTGGATTTGCCTATCATGGTTGTAGATGCTCCTAGCGACACACACGGAGTAAGATGTGTTGTATAGGAGCCACCGCCCTCCGGTTCATGGTGGTTGCCTCGATCTTCACCTGTCGGGACACTAGCTAGCAGGAGCAAGTACAATAAGGTGACATAAGCAGGCTATAAAGCCTTAAATATTACGAGCACATATGCAGATTTTTGTTTCTTGACATATATTCAAATTTAAGTAGAAATGCATAAGCTTAAAATTCTTATGTGGGTGAGACATAGGTTATAGTTAGAAACTAAAGCTTTAATGGTAGATGAGCTACGAGCACTAGTAGAAAACAGGTCACTAGTCCCGGTTCCAGAGGGCCTTTAGTCCCGGTTCTGGAACCGGGACAAAACGATCGGGACTAATGCCCAAAACCTTTAGTCCCGGTTGGCTTACGAACCGGGACCAAAGGTGCTCCACGTGGCCGCACTGTGGCGCCGAGGCAGGAGGACCTTTAGTCCCGGTTCGTAACACGAACTGGGACAATAAGGCGCTGGTTTTTTTTTTGGAAAGGGCCGTGTTTCATTTTTTGTTTTCATTTTCTTTTATATTTATATTGTATTTTCACGCGGGTTTTCATTTTTGGAAAGGGCCAATCGCAGCATCATATTTTCCTCTAATTCAATATGATCACTTGCATCCATCCACCTTAATCAAATATATGTCATATAACTCATCATCATCTTACTCATCTAACAACTCATCATCATCTTAATCATACCAAGTTAAAATCTCATAAAAGAGAAAAACATCATAATAGTAATCATCCTAATCGATCATGCAAGTTAAAATAAACCATAAAAACTTCTCCCTCATAGGACCTAGTCCTCCCTCCTAGGTAAAATGACATAAAACAGAATAACACCTATGTCTCCATGATGAAGCAAAGAGATCCAACGGTATCCAACTTGTGGCTTGCGATCCTTCTTTATTTGTTCCCTTGCTTCAATTTGGAGCCGTCTTGGTGGTTTGCGCTCAGTCGAGTATGCAAAAGAGAACTCGGGCTGGAAGGGGCTTTTAATTGTCATATTACCTTCGGCTTGCATCAACGGAGGCACAACTTCATTTAGCAGTTTCTGTTGAAGAACATAATAGTAGCCTAGTTAGCAATGTAATCAATACCATTTACGCAATAGTAGTGTACTTAATTAGCAACTCTTACCAAGATATTTCGGCGAATGTCATCCGCCCTCAACCTATGCACTAGTGTCCTGTACAATGTATAATTTGGGCCAGTTCCCAAATTATACGGGAAGATCTCCCTACCAACTAGGACACCAATAACAAAGTTGATAAGATCATCCTTCTCCTCCCAAGTTAGATGTGATCCATAGGTGTAGTGTGTCGTGTCAATTATGTTCTGTGTTTCACTTGAAGAAACGAAATAAGCTGTAAATTATACATTAACAAATTTAGTATGGATGAACACCAACTATTTTTAAATATATAATGCAAATTACTTGACAAATATGCATGGTTGATAAACTCACATGGAGGTAAAACAGGAAGCATATCGACATCCACCCAAATGTCGATGTTACCTTCAATATGATCTTCAGGACGAAGATCGAAGGTTATTTCCATATCCTCCTGAAATCCATATGCCTTGCAAAGAGCTTCCCAATTTGAGCACCCTAATTCTGTGTTATTAACTGCATTCATTACTTTGACCAGAAATGTGTGACCATGTTTAGTCCTCAGGTTAGCTCTCCTCGTCTCCATACTCTCGTGGTCCTCGAAACCGAGCCTCTCCAAGACATACCATCTTGCATGGCAGGGGATGAACTAGTCAAATTGTATAAAACAGAAATTACACGTTGAAGAAAAGAAACAGAAGTCATGCTTAATTACGAAAAAACATTTGTCATCGTTGCGTACTGTAGAAATATCGAAGTCCTCGTAAAGCTTCATGATGAAGAACTTGCCGTCTTGCAGCCCAGGCTGGTCGCAAAGACCCTTATCTTCGCCGCACTGTTCGCACGTTTGGCACCTATCGTCGTCATCAGCCGACGACATTTCCTGTGTTCATGATTCAAAAAGTACGGCATGACCATTGCTAATGTAAGACATATTGAGCGCCTAAAATTTGTTGGTGGACACTCTCTCACACTAATAGTTTGACCGTCGGTGATGGGCGCACCTCCTCTCCTCTCCTTGCGCATTACACCGAGGTATATATCGTCGCAAGAAGAGAAGAGGAGGAAGCGCCCCCCACGACAACAGTCGGGATTCCTCCATCAAGAACACACATGAAAGTCACACAAGGAGCAACGACAGACCGAAAGTCACGCATGCATTATACCAATATAATATCACTAATACATTTATAATGAACTTGAATATAATATCACTAATACATTTATAATGAACTCGAATATAATATCACTAATACATCATCTCGAATAATCCAGTTAATGCATCATCAAATATTAACTAATACATCTCGAATATTATCATATAAGATCACTAATACAGATCGAATATCCTAGAATCCAAAGTGGAGGACGGTGAAGTCGGTTCACTAGCGGTCTCTGAGTCGCTGGCGGTGGACACCCAAAGATAAGGAACCATCACCGGATCATAACTCGGGTGAGATCCCTGAAGAACCTGCCAGGTATTGGAGAACCTGGCGTCCAACGCCGCCATGTAGCGACGGACGTGCTCGTCCTCCTCCCTGACACGACGACGTACCACCTCCGTGGGGTCCCGCTCCCTCTGCACCGAAAGTGGCCCACGTGACCGTCACCAAAGAAGCTCCGGGTCGCCGACGAGACCAGGATTCCTCATCAAGTTCCGAGCCCGGGAAGGTAGCACCTCCCAGTGCCATCCCGGCGGAGCCCAGTCCCGGACATTGCACCTCTCAAGCAGGATGTCGCCGCCGACTCGACGACGACGAGGATGCGGACCAGGCATCGTCGACGTCTAGACAAATTCCTATGAGAACATTTTCTTGTCGTTTAATGTTTTGCTATTTTAGAAATGCTTAATTTCTTAAACTCTTGTTAGACTCATTTTTGACTAGGCCACTCGGATCATTTGCATATAACAAAAGGCCACTTGGGCACATTCATAGGCCACGTGGCCACAATCGAACAATTCAAATTTCCATATAAAAGGACCACTTCAAGAAAATATAGAGAATTGGGTCGACAACAACTCTCTTGGAAAAAAATTAGTTAATTACATCATGGCCATCTTTAAAATATAGAGAACCCCCCTAACTATCAAGTTCGTTGGTTTATAATTCTCACTTGCTAAATGATATTGCTCATGCATTTTTCTTCAGATTTGCTTCAGATTTATGACAAGGGAAAAATACAGAGAGAAGGGTGGAGGGAAGGGGATGCTCACGGGGAGGTGGGAGGAGGTCTCCCGCTCGGGTGGCGCCCGGCGGCTCACCTAGCTAGTAGGAGGGGAGCGGGGCTCGTCGAGGCGGCGACGGGGACGGCGACGGGGACGACTTCGGGGGCGGCGACGGGGGCGGCGCGACGAGGAGAGGGCTCGGGGAGGCGACGGCGCAGTCCGACAGCCTGGCGGCGTCGAGGTTTTCTTCGGCGCCGTCGGGGGAGATGGAGATCGAAAGCTCCAACCAGGATTTTGGTCCACTTATATACCCCAGCCTTTAGTCCCGGTTGGAGCCACCAACCGGGACTAAAGGTGAATTCCAGCGGCCCAGAAGGCAGGAAGCCCAGCCCTATAGTCCCGGTTCGTGCCACCAACCGGGACTAAATGGGGGCATTGGTTCCGGTTGGATCCACCAACCGGGACTAAAGGGCTGGGCTTCCCGTACCAAAAGTTTAGTCCCACCTCGCTAGTCGAGAGGGGCTCGGAGTGGTTTATAAGCGCTGTTGCCGCTGCCCACTCGGCTCCTCTCTAATGCAGGCAGTACATGCTTATTTGACGCCCTGTTGGGCCTGCTAGCACTGCGGGCCTGCATCCTGGCCCATTTGTAGGGTTTCTAGTCGTATGCAGGCCTTCGTGCCTAGTAGGCGGGCCTTTTTTTGCATGTATTATGATTTTTAATGTTGTTTTTTGCATATGTTATTTTTAGTTATATGATTTTAGTTGCATAAGTTTTATTTTTTATTGATTCTTTTTAGTTGATTCCTTTTGCTATTAGAGTTTTATAAAAGCTTTTTAGTTACTATTAAAGCTTGTAACAAAATATACTTTATGAAAATTCATTTTACTATTAAAGTTTTTTTTGCATATATTATGATTTTTAATGTTATTTTTTGCATATGTTATTTTTAGTTATATAATTTTAGTTGCATAAGTTTTATTTTTTATTCATTCTTTTTAGTTCATTCCTTTTGCTATTAGAGTTTTATAAAAGCTTTTTAGTTTCTATTAAAGCTTGTAACAAAATATACTTTATGAAAATTCATTTTACTATTAAAGTTTTTTTTGCATATATTATGATTTTTAATGTTATTTTTTGCATATGTTATTTTTAGTTATATACTTTTAGTTGCATAAGTTTTATTTTTTATTGATTCTTTTTAGTTGATTCCTTTTGCTATTAGAGTTTTATAAAAGCTTTTTAGTTTCTATTAAAGCTTGTAACAAAATATACTTTATGAAAATTCATTGTACTATTAAAGTTTTTAACTCAAGACTTTTTATACATTCAATATGCACCGTTCAAAGCCACATTATCACTTTTCAAACCTTTTCTGACTTCATTTGCTATTTTTCATGCATTTCATGATTTATTTTGAGCTAAGATGACCCTGAGATTGAAAAGCACTGCAAATGAACTCTGAAATGGTTGAAAATTGGCATGGTATCATCATTTCACACACATAGCATGTGCTAAAAAGTTGAGAGGGTTACGGGAAAAATTGGATGCACTCCGTGTACAAACTGGACAATCTCCTTCGAAGTATCAGGGTTTCGGACGAAAACTCGTCTATTACAAAGGGATTTCATTTTTTAAACATATTTTAACTCAAGACTTTTTCTGCATTCAATATGCACCATTCGACGCCACATCATCACTTTTCAACCCTTTTATAACTTCATTTGCTATTTTTCATGCATTTCATGATTTATTTTGAGCTATGATGACCCTGAGATTGAAAAGCACTCCAAATGAACTCTGGAATGGTTGAAAATTGGCATGGTATCATAATTTCACCCACATAGCATGTGCTAAAAAGTTGAGAGGGTTACGGGAAAAACTGGATGCACTTCGTGTACAAATTGGACAATCTCCTTCGAAGTATCAGGGTTTCGGACGAAAACTCGTCTATTACAAAGGGATTTCATTTTTTACACATATTTTAACTCAAGACTTTTTCTGCATTCAATATGCACCATTGAAAGCCACATCATCACTTTTCAACCCTTTTATAACTTCATTTGCTATTTTTCATGCATTTCATGATTTATTTTGAGCTAAGATGACCCTGAGATTGAAAAGCACTGCAAATGAACTCTGAAATGGTTGAAAATTGGCATGGTATCATCATTTCACCCACATAGCATGTGCTAAAAAGTTGAGAGGGTTACGGGAAAAACTGGATGCACTCCGTGTACAAACTGGACAATCTCCTTCGAAGTATCAGGGTTTCGGACGAAAACTCGTCTATTACAAAGGGATTTCATTTCTTTAAACATATTTTAACTCAAGACTTTTTCTGCATTCAATATGCACCATTCGAAGCCACATCATCACTTTTCAACCCTTTTATAACTTCATTTGCTATTTATCATGCATTTCATGATTTATTTTGAGCTATGATGACCCTGAGATTGAAAAGCACTCCAAATGAACTCTGGAATGGTTCAAAATTGGCATGGTATCATAATTTCACCCACATAGCATGTGCTAAAAAGTTGAGAGGGTTACGGGAAAAACTGGATGCACTTTGTGTACAAATTGGACAATCTCCTTCGAAGTATCAGGGTTTCGGACGAAAACTCGTCTATTACAAAGGGATTTCATTTTTTAAACATATTTTAACTCAAGACTTTTTCTGCATTCAATATGCACCATTCGAAGCCACATCATCACTTTTCAACCCTTTTATAACTTCATTTGCTATTTTTCATGCATTTCATGATTTATTTTGAGCTAATATGACCCTGAGATTGAAAAGCACTGCAAATGAACTCTGAAATGGTTGAAAATTGGCATGGTATCATAATTTCACCCACATAGCATGTGCTAAAAAGTTGAGAGGGTTACGGGAAAAAATGGATGAACTTCGTGTACAAACTGGACAATCTCCTTCGAAGTATCAGGGTTTCGGACGAAAACTCGTCTATTACAAAGGGATTTCATTTTTTAAACATATTTTAACTCAAGACTTTTTCTGCATTCAATATGCACCATTCAAAGCCACATCATCACTTTTCAACCCTTTTATAACTTCATTTGCTATTTTTCATGCATTTCATGATTTATTTTGAGCTAAGATGACCCTGATATTGAAAAGCACCGCAAATGAACTCTGAAATGGTTGAAAATTGGCATGGTATCATAATTTCACCCACATAGCATGTGCTAAAAAGTTGAGAGGGTTACGGGAAAAACTGGATGCACTTCGTGTACAAACTGGACAATCTCCTTCGATGTATGAGGGTTTCGGACGAAAACTCGTCTATTACAAAGGGATTTCATTTTTTAAAACATATTTTAACTCAAGACTTTTTCTGCATTCAATATGCACCATTCAAAGCCACATCATCACTTTTCAACCCTTTTATAACTTCATTTGCTATTTTTCATGCATTTCATGATTTATTTTGAGCTAAGATGACCCTGAGATTGAAAAGCACTGCAAATGAACTCTGAAATGGTTGAAAATTGGCATGGTATCATAATTTCACCCACATAGCATGTGCTAAAAATTTGAGAGGGTTACGGGAAAACTGGATGCACTTCGTGTACAAACTGGACAATCTCCTTCGAAGTATCAGGGTTTCGGACAAAAACTCGTCTATTACAAAGGGATTTCATTTTTTTAAAACATAATTTAACTCAAGACTTTTTCTGCATTCAATATGCACCATCCAAAGCCTGAAATTGAAAAGCACTGCAAATGAACTCTGAAATGGTTGAAAATTGGCATGGTATCATAATTTCACCCACATAGCATGTGCTAATGTATCAAATTAATACAAGTGACTAAATTAATACAAGTTCATCATCACATTAAAACCAAAATACAGTAGTGATCAAAAGTTATAGAGGAAAATATAAATACATTAAGTTCATACATAGTTCTCGTAGAACAACATATAGCTCTCTAGAGCATATAATTAAAACATAAATTGAAACTAACAAACAACTATGTAAAACATTTAAATACAACAACAAATGCGATCATAATCGCAACTAATGTAGCAATTGATCCAATGGCATAATGATACCAAGCCTCATTATCAATGGCATATTTTTTTATCTTTCTAATCTTCAAGCGCATTGCATCCATCTTGATCTTGTGGTCATGGACGACATCGGCAACATGCAACTCCAATTTCATCTTCTCCTCCTCAATTGTTTTCAATTTTTCTTTCAAATCCTCTTTTTCTTTTTCAACTAAATTTAACCTCTCGACAAGAGGGTCGGTTGGAATTTCTGGTTCACATACCTCCTAGAATAAACACATCTATGTCACGTTGGTCAGCATAATTAACATAAACACTAAATCACTAGTAGAAAACAGACCTTTTGTGCCGGTTCGTAAGGGCCTTTAGTGCCGGTTCTCCAACCGGCACTAAAGGGTGGGGACTAAAGGCCCCCCCCTTTAGTCCCGGTTCAACACGGCCCGGCACTAAAAGCCCACCACGTGGCACCTGCCGGCGCCGTGGGCTGGGGGACCTTTAGTCCCGGTTGGTAACACCAACCGGGACTAAAAGTATTTAATTCTTTTAATTTTGGTTTATTTTTCCTTTTAATCCTTTAGGGGTTTATGAATTAATTATGGTTTATTTTTCCTTTTAATTTTGTGTTTTCCATTTAATTATTTTTCATTTCAAACATATATTACGCTACTACATACTGTACACGTTGTGCATATATATATATAAATAGAATTTCTCGTAGAACCGATCATATATATATATATATATATATATAGGGATTGACTATTCGTCACCCAGGGTGAAGAATTCTTATTCTTCACCCCAGCCAACTCACACAAGGGGTCAAACCATTCTCCATCCTCCACCGTAAGAATAATATGCTTGTGTGGTAAGATTACGTCCATGTACGAGGTAAGATTTGTAATCACAAACGTAAGATTACAGCCACCCACGAAAACATTTCTGGTCCATCGTACCGTGTCAGTCCACATGCTCAGATAGTAAGATTTCGATGATCCACGTAAAAAAATAGTGCACCATATCGTGTCAGCCTTGGGGCGATATACTTTTTTATACCGTCGCTATGATATATGGTAACTTGCATACAACATAGGATAATTGGACATCACATAACGTTACTTCCAGAGAAACCAAATTCATAAAATCCATAGAAAATCAATCAGCCAACATAAGAAAACTCAGGATAAAAAACGACGGCATTCCTGACAATTGAGGTATTTTACACGAGTTATCTGTGTTCTTTTTTTTTGGGAGGGGAGGGGGGGGGGGGGGACAAAATGGTGGCGCTAGAGACTTGTATCATTTGACACCAAGCACAAGTTATATCTGTGATATGGCCACTTGTAAGGGCGGCGGCGATTTGAGCAGCGACTTGAAGAGCCTCCGCTTCCGGGTAAAGATGGTGGCGATTTGAGCAGCGACTTGAGGAGCTGCCGCTTCCAGGTAAAGATGGTGGCGATCGAGCAGCGACTTGAAGAGCTAGCACTTCCGGGTAATGGTAGTGGTGATTCGAGCAGCGGCTTGAAGAGGCTTCGGGGTGAGCTGAGGTACAACCAGCGTTCTCCTTCAATTTGAATGAAGATGCCAATTCCTGTCTGACTAGCTCCTATTGTATTGGAGCATGCATCAGATTTCATGCAAAATGAAAGCTCTCCCTCATTTTGGGTTGTTCAGCAAGCACCGTACATCATGCAGAACACTGACTCCCCCGTATATGCATTTTCTTCACCTTACTGGAAGTTGTGCCTATAATCTTCATCGCTCTGAAAAGCAAAAAAAAAAAAAAAGAGGATAAACCATGTGCTCAGATAAATACAAAAAGGTCGTGTTAAAAGATAATGTAAGAAAGGCAAGCAAGCACATAAATTTGCATTATGGTTGGAACTGAAGGGGGAACATGAATTGCTCTAAAAAAGTTTGGTCGGTTTAATAATTTTCAAAAAGAGAACAAACATGTATCAAATCATATTTAAGGCACCACGAACTAATAAATACATTTTTACTGATGCATTCGGCTCAATAGATAATAGCTGGTTCCTTTCGTACATGGAAAATAAGATTATAATCATTACATAATCGCAAATTACAAAGAATCATATATTTTATCTAAAATTAGATCAGAGCACCTCAAAAGCTGGCATGCCCTAGTATTGCCAAAATATTCATGGCAGAGGTGTCATTTGGATCTTATAAACATACTTACAATAGTAATTGCAGGATCAACAGCAAAACATGCCTCGTGTCTTTGTACTTCTCTTATTTGAGTCAGCCGTAGCTTTATCATTATCAATCATCTATTATGAATCTTTGGTTACAAGAAACACAACATTCATTTTAAGATAACCTTAGTGTGTCAGACAAAACAGAAATCTGAATGATCTAGAGCTGTAATAGCTCACGGTGCAACCCAATCAGTATGATACTGGAACATTCTTTGATGATGCTGACAATTTTAAAAGAGAAGATTGCCAAATACTATAGGGTGAGAGGTGCAGCTTTTCCAGTGGTAATATACACTAGCAGTATCAACTCCAAACATGCTACATTACCTAAAAAAATCCGGACATGTTACATGCTTTCTTTTGTATCTCTGGTTGCTTCTGTTTCCTAATACCATGTTTAGTAAGTTTACTACATATGGTAGATGTGGTTACCCCAACTTCCATTCCAGTACATCATAAATCGAATACTGTGGCTAAGTCAACATAAGAGATGACTGATATCTAAACTACTACAAAACTTGTTAGGCAGCCAGAACAAAGAATTTCTCGACAAAGTATTTGCAATACTAAAATGGCCAGCTTCAAGCTTGCTTTCAGATGCGATGTATCCTGCTTTTTTTACTACACATTTAGCAAGTTAGACCAAGATTGAGATTGCAGCAACCTGCAATAGATGAGCTTAGCCAAAAGTTTTCACTACAGTGGCTTAAGCTGATACATTTACATGAGGTGTCGGCAAATGAACTTTTACAAAATTATTGTGCAACCATAAGTCGGCGCCAGTTACGAGACAAGGCAAGGAACCACATAAATCATGCCTTCAATAATTTGTAATTTTAGATGAAATACATTATAAGATCCAATACCTAATGAAAACTTTTGCTTCCTTGCCTTGTCAAATCCGTTCTATGGATTACAAAGAATTTGTACATGAATAAAGTACCAGTGATCTATACAAGAACATTCTTTTCCTTTGAAAAGGTGGAACCTATTGCAATCCGTAGAACGGATTTGACAATCCTTTACCTTACATATTATTATCTTAATGACCAAATGGCAGTCCCTACACATCCTCAAAGTTCTTCACTCACCTACAAGAGTACCAGGATGAGACTTCGGCAAGGCCAAATCAATCGCCTACCTCTCAAAACACCTGAAATGTGTACCAACTCCTAGTGTCGGCAAAAGATTTAAATAAACCTGCTGAATTTTCTTATACAGAGATGTAGCCGAATTGTCTTATATAGATAGCAAGCTTGCTATAACAGTGTTCAGTGACATGACGAAAGGGTAAAAAATAGGTTAATACGAGAACTACCTGACATACTTGCCCCCATGTTCTCAAATTCAGCTATTACCAACTACAGACTAATTGGCCCAAAAGAAGTGCACTGGAATTTTTTTAAAACTTGCTTCATACAATATGAAGTTTATCTAATAATCTATGTCGTGATTGCCGGAGAACTCAACATTGGCCTGTTATAAATGTTCAAGCTGTGCATAAAAAAAATCAAGCTGGTAACACAAGATTTAGGTACAGACGGGTCAGTTTCTAAAAAAAAAAGGTACAGAAGGGTCAGGTTAGCTGAAACCAAATAAATGTGAATCGGGTTAATAAGCCAACTCGAGTTATTCATTCACCACTCCTTAATACGTTTGCTTCCACACTGCAGTATCAACCAATTAACTATGGATCTCCCCTCTATCAAAATTTCGAAAAGAGAGATATGGTGGAGATCTGTTACTACTAGATTGAGCAAATAGCGATTCACAGAATATTAGAGGAAAACGCAATATCAAAGATGTCCTCAAGTGTAGCTAATCTAGAATAGCAATATCCTTGTGAGAATTTCCCGTACCAGTGTGGTTGCTTGTCTGTTGATGATGGAACACGGCGAGGACAGTCGTGGACTTGTGGGGGAGATGGAGACGTAGAGTCGTTCCTCATGGCTGGATTAGATGAAGCGGAGGCCGAACATACTGTCCCCTTGGTCTGCCGTAGTCGCTGGATGCCGCCGACCAACTACGGCACCGCACGCAGGCGAGGAACCTCACCACAGCGCACACAGCCGAGAGGCCACCCGCAGCTGACGGCCCGCGGCGCTGCTGTCCGCTTGCCTCCCCGCTGCTGCTGCCGGCCGCTCGCCGGCGAGACCTGCCCCGCTTGCCGCTGAAACCGCACACAGCGTCCGCCCCAAATTACATCGCACAACTAGCTCGACAAGATACACCTCAAAAAAAATAGCTCGACCAGAATATAATAAGGTCCCGACGTTCTCCAGAAACCGCACGATTAGAAAAGACTAACCATCCACGCGTATAAAAAGAAAAAATTACCTCGGTAAGGGGTGAAAATTACGGGATTAACAATGCGGAGGGACCAAAATTACCTCGGTAAGGGGTTAGCGGTGGAGATACGAGTGCAGTCCGAATTTTCTGGGTCTGTCGACCGACCGGGGTGAGGAATTACTTATTCTTCACCCTGGGGCACTAATAGACTTTCTATATATATATATATATATATATATATCATCGAATTTCTCGTACGATGACCATTCACATACATATATATATATATATATATACAATTTGGTATATACAATTTCTCCTACAATTTGCGGATCATTACATATGCAGGCATTACTGTTTGATCTTGTAATGGTATTCTCCTTTGGGATCTATGACCTGGTTGACCAGAAATCCAGCTATTTCCTCTTGAATTACTCGTATGCGAGCCGTTGGTAGGAGCTGGCCCCGCATCTCCGTCAGCTATAAGAAGGAGATCGAGATGAATATATTAGTTGTGTGTATATATATTAGCTAGATCATGATAAAAAAATTATGGATAGTGTTCTGGCAACCGTACCCAAAGATTTCTTTCGTTTCTGCTCCTTTCAGACGTGATCATGCGAATGTTCTCGCAAACGTAGTATGCGCATAAACTATTCCCCTGCTCCTGCCTCATGCACTTTACGAGAATAAAATTCAATCAGGTAATAATTAATCAAGCATGATAATGGTATTGAAACTAGAATTAAAGAGATGCATGGACGTAGCTAGCTAGTACTACTTAATTACCTTGGGTCGCACCCATGTCAGCTTTTGTTCCCAGTCTCTTGGGACCAGTTTGACGAACTTGGCTCAAGCCCTGCCCGCCGGCAAAGAAAATTAATAAAAGAGTTATTAACTAGTTGATATCAGGAAATGAAGTAAAGAGGCCGACATAGTGCGATAATGATTGAAATTACCTGTCGACCATCCCCCTCACGGTTGCGTATTCGGATGGATTCTTATATAGTGAGTCCAGTACTTCAACTTTTCCCTTGTCAACTTCAATGATTAACAAGATCCAGTGGTAACTGCATGCGCACACGTTTTGTATAATTAAGTGGGCATGTGCATAACTCATCAACTACACTTATTAACATCTAGTAAGCAAAAAATAGAATTTGTAGTACAAGATATAGTAACACTCACCCGAAGTTGTAAGGAAGTAGTATTTCTGGTTGGGTGTTTAGTTGCTTCAAAAACTCTAGTAGGAATCTCTCTGTGTCTTTTCTCGAATATTCATCTTCCCATATCGCTTGATTAACCGTATTTGGGTTAATGAACCCAATGCCATAGCGTCCAGCTTTTTTCATTCCATACATCTTCATTCTGCATAATACCACAGAAAAGAATATAGTGAGGATAATTACAGGTAATGAACGAGAGCACAGCTAGCTAGCTAGAGACTTAAATTACAGAAAGAAATCACTTACAGACAATAGCAACTGATGATAGATTTGGCGAGTGCGTCTTGATTGAATAACTGAAACAACTCTGAATAATGAATCCACAAATCTTTTTTATGGAAGTAACGCTTTCTCTTGACTTTCACCATGAGGGACTCTTGATTGGTATTTGCTGTTTCTTGCATGTACCACATATGCAAATTGTACAATCTCGTTGGTAGAAGCTTGACATCGTCAGGCTTGACCAGAGGTTTGCCGCGGACATATTGGTATTTTACTTCCTCCTCTGTAATCCCGGGGATTTCCTCAAGGCCTAGGAGTTGTTCAACAGTGACACCGGCCTCTTTAGCCTGTCTTTTATGATCGTTGGTTATTACCAGCCGATCGGCGGTACTCACAGGTGTTTGTACAATGAGCGGGGGGATCGATTGCACTGCCTGTTCTCCCAGCTGGGGAACAGTTTTCCCGCTTTTTTTGCCAACTACTTTGCTCGAGCTCGAGCTCGACTCCTTTTGTCCTGCTAAATATGACTTCTTGATAGACCGCACATAGTCGGAGTCCTTCTGATTGTCAGCCAGTCGAGCCATATCAATAAAGTGTTGTGAGACATGCTTAGGTACTTTCTCCTTTGGCGGCGGGGGCTGTTTCGGTCCAAAATGGGCCTTCAATTGGGCATCCACTACGGTGTTGAGTTCCTCCTCAGTCAGGTGGTAAGACAACTTCGGAAGAGGCTTGAGGCTTGGACCATATTTGAAATTCTTGCCTGTTGTACCGCTAGCCGTCGTAGCTGCGGCCTTTCTCTTTCGCTGTTGCTTAGGCGACGGAGCACGCTGAGTCGGCGGAGACGGCAGACGCGGTGCCGGACTTGGAGGAGGAGTCGGCTGACGCGGTGTCGGCGGACTTGGAGGAGGAGGAGTTGGCTGACACCGTGCCGGACTTGGAGGAGGAGGAGTCGACTGACGCGGCGGCGGACTTGGAGGAGGAGGAGTCGGTGGCCATGGAAAGACGATGCAATCCTTTTTCCATAGAATGATACGATGTATGGCCTCTCCTAGTGTTCTCTCCTCGTCACCTCCAAGAATGTCAAGTTGTAGCTCGTGATATCCTGACATCACTTCATCAACCCCGACACGAGCATAGCCAGCTGGAATGGGATTGCAATGGAAGGTTGCTTCAGGGGAATTTGCTAAAGCATAACCGTCCGCCACCTTCATGGATAAGTTCTTCACTTTCATGTGTAGCTCACAGTTAGTCCTGTCTTTGATATCATCCATAGGGTAGCTAGCTAGCAGTGCATTATTGATATCGGCCGGGGCAGAACCCACGCTGCTTCTCGGCATAGATGGGACGGTGCTATCCAATGCTGGATCGATCTGCTCATGCTGCCGCTGAGACGCCCTTTCCTGGCTGAGTGAGTCGATCTGCTCCTGCTGCCGCCTGACAAATCGTTCCAACTCCAGGTGCTTTGATTCTAGGCCTTCAAGGCGGAGTGCTTCCTCCTTCTTCTTCTGCTCCTCCTGCATCTTCTTTCTCGCATGGCTTCTATAGTCGTCGTTCCAATCCGCAAACCCCTCAAACCACGGAACAACGCCTTTGCCTCGTGTTCTTCCCGGGTGTTCATGATTCTTCAGGGCGCGCGTAAGCTCGTCTTTCTCTCTGTTGGGCGTGAACACCCCCGTTCGAGCTTCTTCTATTGCAATAAGTATTTCGTCTATCACTTCTTTAAGACTTGCCTTCACCATAACCAGCCATGTCTCTGGGTCCAACTTCCCCCCATGCGCATAAAACCATGTCCTGCACCTGGGGGGCCATGTCAATGTAACTGGAGTGACCCCTGCACTAATCATCTTTTGCTCAGATTGATCCCACTTAGGCAGGGCCACATGGTAGCCACCTGGCCCCAGAGTATGGTGCCACTTCTTTTTCACAGCATTAATCTTGTTTTTTCACGACCGTTCCTTAGCTTCTTCCGATTCCTTGAACTTCACGAAAGCTTCCCAGTGATCTTTTGCCTTCACCACTGCTCCCGTGAATTCTGGAGTCTTCTTTTTTGATTTGACGTACTTAGTCCATGCATTTTTCTTGAAGGTGTTGAATGCGATCGCCATCTTTTTAAGAGCATAGTTTCTGACTTTCTTCAGATTTGCATCTGTCAAATTATCTGGTAGGGTGAAATGTTCAATGAGCGATGTCCAAAGCACATCTTTTGCTCTTTCGTCGACAAAAGTAACTCCTGCTCGATCTCCTTTTGCTGGCTTTTTCCATTCTTGAACGGAGATCGGGATTTGGTCCCTGACAATAACTCCGCATTGATTCTTGAACTTGGTCGCATTTTTCCTAGGTTCAAGCGGTTCGCCAGTTGATGTTTTGAAGGAATCGATGTTGAACTTTACGCCAGGATCCAACTTTCTGGCCGGGCCTCGAACTACCCTGTCGCTTGTAGAAGATTTGCTCGATCCGGAGGCCTAAAAGAAGAAAGATCGATTCGTTAATACATACAAAACAATTAAGACATGCAATGATCACCGGATGGCTTATATAATAAATATACCTCGCCGGTCTTTGTTATTTGAAGAACATTTTCTTCGTCAACATCGTTGTCGTCCCCTTCATCTATTCGTTCGTCTTCATCAAATATCATACAACCCTCACCGGAATTGTTCAGATATTGCGAGCCGTCATCATCTTCCGGTTCATGCTCTGGGCTTGGGGAGGAGCGTATGATGTCGAACAGAGCCTCTTCTCCTTCTCTGCCGGTATTGTCCATAGCTTTTATTTAACTAATCCAGAAGAAAGATAAAACAATTTAATATTCAAATTAGAATGCATGCAATCAATAAGGAAAAACTGAATCATGGTACATAATATGCATCTCGAATAATTCATATAATATGCATCATCGAATATAATCTCGAATAAATCGTCTCGAATATTATCGAATATAATCTCGAATACATCTCGAGTATTATCACTAGCTAATACAGATCGAATATTATCGAAGAATCTAGTTCACTCGCGGTTCCTGAGGCGCGGGCGGTGGACACCCAAAGGGAAGGAACCATCACAGGATCATAGCTCGGGTGAGATCCCTGAAGAACCTGCCAGGTATTGGAGAACCTGACGTCCAACGCATCCATGTAGCGACGGACGTGCTCGTCCTCCTCCCTGACACGGCGACGTACCACCTCCGGCGGGGCCGGCTGCCTCCGCACCGAAAGTGGCCCACGCGAACGCCACCAAAGAAGCTCCGGGTCGACGACGGGACCCGGGGTCGGGTTCCTCACCAAGCTGCGCGCCCCTGAAGGTAGCACCTCCCAGTGCCAGCCCGGCGGAGCCCAGTCCCGAACGTTGCCCCTCTGAAGCAGGACGTCATCGCGAACGAGTCGACGACGAGGATGCGGGCCGGGCATCGTTTACTCCGAGAAGAATTTCTATGCAAATTTAACATTTTTTAAATGCTTGATTGTGATTTATTATATACGAGGAACCTTGAGAATCCTAACGGATTCTCTTAACCTTTAAGGGATTTAACAAAATGGCGCCATTGTGGATGTGCAGAAAATGGTCCATATTTTTCCTGATCTCATCTACCCTTCTATATGTCACGTTGTCTAGCTAGTGTCAAAGGAAGAAAACCATGGCTTCATCATTAGCCGGAAGTAACAGGCGCATGATGGTACAAAGCTGTCCAAAGTTGTTTTGGAACGGAGTCCCGGATAGGATAATTAGCTTTTTGGTACGAAGTTCAGCAAGAGCCTTCCGAATATCGCTATTTGGAAGGCCTTTGCTGAACTTCGTACCAAAAAAACTAATTATTCTATCAAGAACTCCGTTCCAAAACAACTTTGAAAAGCTTCGTACCATCATGCGCCTGTTACTTCCAGCTAATGATGAAGCCATGGTTTTCTTGAATCCTTTGACACTAGCTAGCTAGACAAAACGTGACATATAGAAGGGTAGATGCATGAGATCAGAAAAAAATTGGATCAACTTGTGCACATCCATAATGGGGGCATTCTTGATAAATCCCTTAAAGGTCTAAGAGAATCTATTGTATACATACATATACTAATTGCAAATACATAACAAACTTTTGCAAATACAACATTAAAATATGCAACTTTTGCAAATACTAATTGCTATACATTGGATCAAATGTCAAAATTCATCAACTTTTTTCTATACATTGTATTCATACATATATATATACTAATTTCTATACATATTGGATCAAAATGTAAAAATTCCTCAAATGTCAAAATTCCTTCACTTTTTTCTATACATCTAATTAATCATCTAGTGAAAAAAAATGTCAAAATTCTTGCATCTATGTCAAAATTCCTCAAATGTCAAAATTCCTTAACTTTTTTCTATACATCAAAATTCTTGCATCTAATCATCTAATCATCTATACATCTAATCATCTAATCATCTAGTGTGTGTTCATGCATATACGTGTGTGTGTGGGGGGGGGCTCGGGGAGGGGCTGGCGGCCACCATGGCGGCACAGGGGGCGAGGGAGAGGGGGGAGAGGAGGGAGCTCACAGCGGGGCGACGGGGCGACGGCGAGGCGAGGCGAGTCGGGGGCGGCGACGGCGAGGAGCTCGGGGCCGGAGGAGCGGGCGCGGGCGGCGTCAGGCCGGGCTCGGGGAGGAGCGGGCGCGGGCGGCGTCGGGGATCGGCGCGAGGAGGCGCGGGCGGCCGGCGTCGGGGGTGGCGACGAGCTCCGGCGTTGGGGAGGCGAGACGGCGACGGCGCGGTGATGTCGAAGAGGTCGAAGAAAGCAGAGGAACTGAAATCTTTTGAAGTGTTGTATATATATAAGGAGGCCTTTAGTCCCGGTTGGAGCCACCAACCGGGACTAAAGGTGAATTTCACCAGCCGAAGCGGCGGGAAGCGACCCCCTTTAGTCGCGGTTGGTGGCTCCAACCGGGACTAAAGGGGGGCCTTTAGTCGCGGTTGGTGGCACCAACCGCAACTAAAGGCCTGGCTTCCCGTATTGAAATGTTTAGTCCCACCTCGCTAGTTGAGAGGAGCTCGCACCGGTTTATAAGCCCCGCCGCGGCTACCGTGTCGAGCTCCTCTCTAATGCAGGCCTACTGGGCCTACCACACATCTGCCGCCCAGTGGGGCCTACTGGGCTGTACGGGCCTGCATCCTGTCCCAACTAGAGATTGGGTTTCTAGTCGTATGCAGGCCGTGGCGGCCCAATAGGCGGGCTTTTTTTTTAATTTATTTTTTTTTCTATTTTTTTCTGCTTTATTTATTTTCTTTTGTTTCTGAGTTCTTTTTTTGCTTTATTTAGAGTTTCTTTGTGAATCTTTTTTGCTTTAGGTAAAACAAATTATAAACTTTCTGTTAGTGCCAGTAGTTTTCAAATTTGAATAGTTTAAATTTGAATTATTTGAAATTTGTGTGAATCACTAGTTTGTGAATAACTTTATTTTAAAAGTAGATTTTTCAGTGATTCTTTTTTCTGCTGTTTAATATTAGCGTGTTTTATCATTATATTCAATTTGGTAATTCTTAGGTTATTTAAAAAATGAAATGCCTTAGTAACAGACGAGTTTTCGTCTGAAACCCTGATACTTCGAAAGAGATTGTCAATTTTGTACACGAAGTGCATCCAGTTTTTGCCGTAACCCTCTCAACTTTTTAGCACATGCTATGTGGGTGAAATGATGATACCATGCCAACTTTCAACCTTTTCAGAATTCATTTGTAGTGCTTTTCAATTTCAGGGTCATTTAGCTCAAAAAAATCAGTAAATGCATGAAAAATAGCAAATGAAGTCAGAAAGGGTTGAAAATTGATGGCGTGGCTTCGAATGGTGCATACTGAACACACAAAAAGTCTGGAGTTGAAATAAGTTTAAAAAAATGAAATGCCTTAGTAACAGACGAGTTTTCGTCTGAAACCCTGATACTTCGAAAGAGATTGTCCATTTTGTACACGAAGTGCATCCAGTTTTTGCCGTAACCCTCTCAACTTTGTAGCACATGCTATGTGGGTGAAATTATGATACCATGCCAACTTTCAACCTTTTCAGAGTTCATTTGTAGTGCTTTTCAATTTCAGGGTCATTTAGCTCAAAAAAATCAGTAAATGCATGAAAAATAGCAAATGAAGTCAGAAAGGGTTGAAAATTGATGGCGTAGCTTCGAATGGTGCATACTGAACAAACAAAACATCTGGAGTTGAAATAAGTTTTAAAAAATGAAATGCCTTAGTAACAGACGAGTTTTCGTCTGAATCCCTGATACTTCGAAAGAGATTGTCCATTTTGTACACGAAGTGCATCCAGTTTTTGCCGTAACCCTCTCAACTTTTTAATACATGCTATGTGGGTGAAATGATGATACCATGCCAACTTTCAACCTTTTCAGAGTTCATTTGTAGTGCTTTTCAATTTCAGTGTCATTTAGCTCAAAAAAGCAGTAAATGCATGAAAAATAGCAAATGAAGTCAGAAAGGGTTGAAAATTGATGACGTGGCTTTGGACATAATATTTCGACGCGTTTCAAATTCCAAAACACATAAGTACACTACTATTACAAAGATTCCCTCCGGTTTGTCCGAAGTGGGGACTTTCCAGATATATAAGTCCGGAAACTAACTAGAGAAGCCGGTCACATCCCAGAGTGGGATCTTTGGGTATAAAACTTTTTCTTCGCGTGTGTCCCTTTGCGTTGTAACCATGGACAATCTTCATCGTTTAACTTGATGCTCGGGTCAACATTCACTCTGAAGGGAGCAATTTCATGAAACTTTTCATAATCTTCTGACATGTCTGTCTTGTCCTCCACTCCCACGATGTTTCTTTTCCCTGAAAGAACTATGTGGTGCTTTGGCTCATCGTATGATGTATTCGCTTCCTTATCTTTTCTTTTTCTCGGCTTGGTAGACATGTCCTTCACATAGAAAACCTGCGCCACATCATTGGCTAGGAGGAATGGTTCGTCTGCGTACCCAAGATTGTTGAGATCCACTGTTGTCATTCCGTACTGCGGGTCTTCCTTTACCCCGCCTCCTGTCAGATTGACCCATTTGCACCGAAACAAAGGGACCTTCAAACCAAGTCCATAGTCAAGTTCCCATATCTCCTCTATGTAACCATAATATGTGTCCTTTGGCCCATTGGTGTTTGCTGCATCAAAGCGGACACCACTGTTTTGGTTGGCGCTCTTTTTATCTTGGGCGATCGTGTAAAAAGTATTCCCATTTATCTCGTACCCTTTGAAAGTCAATATAGTCGAAGATGGTAACTTGGACAGCAAGTACATGTCATCTGCAACAGTGTCGTCATGCATGAGACGTGTCTGCAACCAACCGGCGAAAGTCACCGTTTGTTCATGTGTAATCCAGTCGTCAGACTGCTCCGGGTGTTTGGAGCGTAGAATATTCTTGTGTTGCTCGATATACGGAGCCACCAAGGCGGAACTTTGTAGAACTGTGTAGTGTGCTTGCGCCAAAGAATGCCCGTCCCGGCATATTACTGAATTCTTTCCTAGCGTGCCTTTTCCACCCAGTCTGCCCTCATGCCGCGATTCAGGAACACCAATCGGCTTAATGTCAGGAATAAAGTCAACACAAAACTCAATGACCTCCTCTGTTTCATGGCCCTTGGAGATGCTTCCTTCTGGCCTAGCACGATTATGAACATATTTCTTTAAGATTCCCATGAACCTCTCAAAGGGGAACATATTGTGTAGAAATACAGGACCCAGAATGGCAATCTCCTCGACTAGGTGAACTAGGACGTGCGTCATGATATTGAAGAAGGATGGTGGGAACACCAACTCGAAACTGACAAGACATTGCACCAAATCATTCTCTAACCTTGGTAGGATTTCTGGATCGATTACCTTCTGAGAGATTGCATTGAGGAATGCACATAGCTTCACAATGGCTAATCGAACGTTTTCCTGTAGAAGCACCCTCAATGCAACCGGAAGCAGTTGCGTCATAATCACGTGGCAGTCATGAGACTTTAGGTTCTGGAACTTTTTCTCTGCCATATTTATTATTCCCTTTATATTCAACGAGAAGCCTGACGGGACCTTCATACCGAGCAGGCATTCGAAGAAGATTTCCTTCTCTTCTTTGGTAAGAGCGTAGCTGGCATGACCCTGAAACTGCTTTGGATCCATGCCGTCTTCTCCGTGGATACGTTGCTGGTCCTCCCGCGCCTCCGGTGTATCTTTTGTCTTCCCATACACGCCCAAGAAGCCTAGCAGGTTCACGCAAAGATTCTTCATCACGTGCATCACGTCGATTGCAGAGCGGACCTCTAGGTCTTTCCAATAGGGTAGGTCCCAAAATATAGATTTCTTCTTCCACATGGGTGCGCGTCCATCAGCGTCATTCGGAACAGATTGTCCGCCAGGACCCTTTCCAAAGATTACTTTTAAATCTTTGACCATATCTAGTATATCATCACCAGTACGGTGGCGAGGCTTCTTCCGGTGATCTGCCTCACCTTTGAAATGCTTGCCTTTCTTTCTTACGGGATGCCTGCTCTGAAGAAATCGACGATGCCCCAGGTACACATTCTTCTTACATTTATCCAAATATATACTGTCGGTATCATCTAAACAGTGCGTGCATGCGTGGTATCCCTTGTTTGTCTGTCCTGAAAGGTTACTGAGAGCAGGCCAATCATTGATGGTTACAAACAGCAACGCATTTAGGTCAAATTCCTCATGTTCTTTCTCATCCCACGCACGTACACCTTTTCCATTCCATAGCTGTAAAAGTTCTTCAACTAATGGCCTTAGGTACACATCAATGTCGTTGCCGGGTTGCTTGGGGCCTTGGATGAGCACTGGCATCATAATGAACTTCCGCTTCATGCACAACCAAGGAGGAAGGTTATAGATACATAGAGTCACAGGCCATGTGCTATGATTGCTGTTCTGCTCCCCAAAAGGATTAATGCCATCTGCACTTAAACCAAACCATACGTTCCTTGCGTCCTTTGCAAAGTCCTTCCACTTTCTCTTGATTTTTCTCCACCGCGATCCATCAGCGGGTACTCTCAACTTCCCTTCTTTCTTACGGTCTTCGTTGTGCCATCGCATCAACTTGGCATGCTCTTTGTTTTGGAACAAACGTTTCAACCGTGGTATTATAGGAGCATACCACATCACCTTGGCAGGAATCTTCTTCCTGGGGCGCTCGCCCTCAACATCACCAGGGTCATCGTGGCTGATCTTATAGCGCAATGCACAACATACCGGGCATGCATTCAAATCCTCGTACTCACCGCGGTAGAGGATGCAGTCATTAGGGCATGCATGTATCTTCTGCACCTCTAATCCTAGAGGGCAGACAACCTTCTTTGCTTCGTACGTACTGTCGGGCAATTTGTTGTCCTTTGGTAGCTTATTCTTTAACATTATTAGCAACTTTTCAAATGCCTTGTCAGATACACCATTCTCTGCCTTCCATTGCAGCAATTCCAGTGTGGTACCCAGCTTTTTCTTGTCATCTTCGCAATTTGGGTACAACAATTTCTTGTGATCCTCTAACATGCGCTGCAACTTCAGCTTCTCCTTTTCACTTGCGCAGTTTCTCTTTGCATCGGCAATGGCCCGACCAAGATCATCAGCGGGCTCATCTGATGCCTCTTCTTCAGTTCCTTCCCGCATAGCCGGCTCAGCTTCTTCCCCCATTGTTGTACCATCATATTCATGGAACCCATGGCCAGGATAGCTGTCGTCATCCTCTTCTTCTTCATTCTCTTCCATTAGGACCCCTCTTTCTCCGTGCTTGGTCCAACAGTTATAGCCGGACATGAAACCGGACTCAAACAGGTGGACGTGAATGGTTCTTGAGTTAGAGTAATTTCGATCATTCTTACAGCCAGCACATGGACAATACATAAAACCATCCACCCGCTTGTTTGCCTCAGCCGCAACCAGAAAAGTATGCACGCCATTAATGAACTGGGGAGAGCATCGGTCATCGTACATCCATTGCCAGCTCATCTTCATTACACAACACCGAAAAGACCAAATTAATACAAGTTCATACATAAAGTTCATACACACTTGTTCTCATAAAAGAACATACAAACTCTCTAGCTAAAGCATTTAAATGCAACAACAAATGCGATCAAGATCGCAACTAAGGTAACAATTGATCCAACAGCATAGTGATACCAAGCCTCACTATCAATGGCATATTTTTTAAATTTACTAATCTTCAAGCGCATTGCATCCATCTTGATCTTGTGATCATCGACGACATCGGCAACATACAACTCCAGTTTCATCTTCTCTTCTTCAACTCTTTTCAATTTTTCTTTCAAATACTCGTTTTCTTTTTCAACTAAATTTAACTTCTAGACAAGAATATCTATGTCGGTTGCAATTTCCGGTTCACATACCTCCTAGATAAAAATATCTATGTCAACTTGATGGGCATAATTGTCATAAACACAAAATGCAACAAATAGTTATAAAAGAGAGTATATACACATCCGAATCATAAACCGGACGAGGGCCGACGGGGACGGATATCAAAACCATGCCACTATGTATAACAAACAACCATATAGGTAAGAAAACTATACAAGTAACTATCTAAATCTTACAAACATGATTTTTTTTATAAAAAGGATAAGAACAAGAGGCTTACCAAGGTGGTGCCGGCAACGGGACGGTGCGGGCGATCGACGGTGGTTAGGACGGGGACGGGAAGGCACTAAGTAAACCGCACCTACACATGCAAAGTAAGAAGTTAATTTGAGCTCAAATTGCATATAAATCAAATAAACTACCACATATAAATACTCCCAAACTAAAACCCACAAATCACTATACTTATAGAGCATTGCAAGAGCTAATCTAGCAATGAGACATGAAAGGACAAAGTTGCTAACCTTTGTGAACTCTTGGATGGATGGGGTGCCTCCAAATCTTGACAAATTTTGGAAA
The DNA here is from genome assembly GCA_039707655.1 of Elymus sibiricus. Lineage (NCBI taxonomy): Eukaryota > Viridiplantae > Streptophyta > Magnoliopsida > Poales > Poaceae > Elymus > Elymus sibiricus. Next base: position 481,818,827 of record CM077671.1, on the reverse strand, counting down.
AAATGGAGGTGAGCTCGAGCAAGGGGAAGAACAAAGGAGAGGAAGAAGGGGAAAAACAGGGAGGAGTGTGCTCGGGCTGGCCGGAGGGTTCAAATAGGGGATATTTAGTCCCGGTTCGTGCCACGAACCGGGACTAAAGGAGAGCCTATAGTCCCGGTTCGTGGCACGAACCGGGACTAAAGGTGATCGTGGGGCCCCAGGCTGACACCAGCCTGCCACCACCCCTTTAGTCCCAGTTCGTGTTACGAACCGGGACTATAGGTCCGAAACGAACCGGGACGAATGATGCCCGTCCCGAACCGGGACTAATGGTCACATTAGTGCCGCACTACTGGAATCAGGATCTTTGCCGTCTGCCATGGCTGACGGCAAAGGCATGCATGGCGGATGGCAAAGGTCTTTGCCGTCAGCCAGCAGACGGCACCACATCCGGCTGAACAAGCTACGGTAAAGGGCACTTTGCCGTCTGCTGGCAGACGGCAAAGGGCATAGACGACAAAGATGCAAAGGTCTTTGCCGTCTGCCAGCAGACGGCAAAGGGCATGGATGGCACACGTGGCAGCTTAGGTCCGTTAAGGGGTTAACGGCGTGCTTTGCCGTCTGCTAGCAGACGGCAAAGTGGCCAAATAGGCCAGCCCAAGTTCCCCCCAGGTAGCTGCCACGTGGCTCGCTATGCCGTCTGCTGGCAGACGGCAAAGATGCAAAGTTCTTTGCTGTCTGCTAGCAGACGGCAAAGCAACCACATAGGCCAGCCCAGTGCCCCCCAGGTTGCACAGGTAGCTGCCACGTGGCAGCTTTGCCGTCTGCCGGCAGATGGCAAAGAACTTTGCCGTCTGCCAGCGGACGGCAAAGTGCCTGTACTGCCCCTGTTTTTTCTGTTTTTTCTTAAATTCAATCAATTTCTCAGATATATATATATATATACATTTGAAAATACTTTCAACAAGCATACATATCCCCGCCATATGGATATGATCATCCAACACATATACATACCAACTCAAAAGTCCATATCCAACATATATATATAGCCAACATATATCCAACAACAAGCATACAATGGTTTCATCCATACATACATATATAGGTAGCAAGTTTCACATTGTTCATCCTACAAAATCAAAACAAAAAGGAAGGACAAGGAGAAGAGTAGACTCCATCAACGCAAGCTTCCGTGATCTAAAGCAAATCTGCAAATTGGGAAAGAAGAAAGTTAGAAGAAGAACAAGAAGAAGAAGAAGAAGAAGAAGAAGAAGAAGAAGTAGAAGTAGAAGAAGAATAATTTTTCTTCTCTTTCTTTTTCTCCTCTTCTTTATCTTCTTCTTCTTTTAACAAAGGTAACTTAGGTAATTATGCCATTTTTTAGCTAAGCTAGGTAAAAATGCTAAGTGTAGGTCATTATAGAGCTAAGCTAGGTAAATAGGTCATTTTGGAGGTTAGTAAGGTTATTATGTCATTTTCGAGGAAAATAAGCTAAGTCAATGTCATTTTGGAGGTAACCAAGATTATTATGCCATTTTTGACCTAAGTATGCTAAGTATGTCATAAATGAACTAAAGAAGCTAAGTATAGGTCATTTTTGAGCTAACCTAGGTAGTTATGCCATTTTTAGCTAACTAAGCATATTTATTCATTTTGGAGGACAAAATGCTAAGTGTAGGTCATTTTTGAGCTATCCTAGTTAAAATCGGTCATTTTGGAGCTAGGTAAGGTTATTTTGTCATTTTGGAGGAAAATAAACTAATGATATGACAGTTTGGAGCTAAACCAAGGTTATTATGCCATTTTTACCTAAGTAAGCTAATTATGTCATAAATGAACTAGCTAAGCTAAGTATAGATCATTATTGAGCTATCCTAGGTAGTTATGCCATTTTTTAGCTAACTAAGCATATTAAGTCATTTTGGAGGAAAAAATGCTAAGTATAGGTCATTTTATAGCTATCCTAGGTAAAATATGTCATTTTGGAGCTAAGTAAGGTTATTATGTCATTTTCGAGGAAAATAAGCTAAGTATAGGTCATTTTGGAGCTAAATAGGTCATTTCTTAAGCTAAGTATGCATTTGTTAAGCAAAACACTTGGGAAAACTTACCATCATCACGGAGGTGAAGGACCGGTCGGGTTTGCGCCAGTGTGAGACGAAGAAGGACCGGTCGGGGTTGCGGCAGACGCAGAAGGATCGGTCGATGCTTGTCGGGAGGCATGCTGCACCAAAGATCATTTGCAATGTCTCGTTAGCATGATGGAACTCAAATGTGAATACTAGTAACTAATGACCATTCAAATGAAACTCACCGTGGGCGCTATACCAATCTGGGGCATCGGCGGAGGGGTCTGACCATTGTTCTGGCACACGGTCTGCACATTTTGTTTTCACGAGTCAGTCATATTAGTTAGTGATGAAACGAACATTACGTGCATGATTTGGCTAATATGCAGGAGAAACTTACCACGAGGAGCTCGTATAGGGCCCGGTGAGACGCGTCGTTCCGGTTCCTCTCCTCCTCCCACATCCTAGCCGTCCTCTCCTCCATGTCCCTCTCCCTCTCCGCCGCCTGCCTGTTTGCCTCCGCCAGAAGCTCCTGGGCCCTAGCCTCGATGGCGAGCTCCATTGGCCGTGGACGAGGCCTTATCTCAGGATCGGAGCTCGTCTGGCGCTTCTTGATCTCCGGGAGAGTTCTAGGACAACGTATCAGTCCATCCCCAATGGCTATCGAGCCATGGGGCCTCCCGCCACCAGATATCATCACGAGCTCTGGATCAAAAGGACTCTGGCTCGGGTTGAAGTCCTCCCCTTTCCTCGTCTTCCCCTCATCTCTGTACCTCACGAGCTTGTTATGGGAGGAGATGTTGCTGAAGCTCTCTGGATGATCGAGGTCATCCTCAGAGAATGCCTTGGCCTTCTTGTACAGGGCAGTATGGGCCATGGCATAGAGGTCGAACAGCGGTTGCACCTCCTTCTTGTTGTGTCGTGCCTAAAAGAGAGGAACAAAATATTAGTTAAGGGCTCAAGCTAGCATGAAGAATGAAATTGCATGAATCATGAAGCAAACCACATACCCAGTGATCCCCGAACTCAAACAGGTTGGAACTCCCTTGATGGTGTGGAACACCTTTCATTTGGGCACGCTTATCCTTGGCCTTGTTGTGGACGGCTAGCCATTGGGGAGAGCACCACTCATCCACCAACGCCTCCCAACAGTCCATCCTATCCGCACACCATCTCGGGGGCACCTAAGTTAGACAAGAGAAATTTCAGCGCTACGCCTACGAATCAAATCAAGGAAACTAAGTACAAGGCCTTAAGAATAGGTAATTACCTTCATGTACTTCTCCTTACTCAGAAACTTAGCGCGGCACTTCTTCTTGGCCCTCTTAATGTTAGTCGAGGCGTAGTAGTCTCGAACAGCCTGCACCCGAGTCTCGTGCCGTAAGTTCTGAAATAGGCGCTTGCACTCGGCTACGAGAACAATAGCCGTGTCCGCCTCGTGTTCCTCAAGACACCTGTAGAAGGTCTGCAATCAAACAAGACAACACTGATTAGTACAATCACTAGGTGCTGTTGATTTTTAATTCTGTAAAGGAGAAATTACCCAAAACCGCCGGATCACAATGTCGGCCACCGTCTCGCACAAGACACCGTCGACCTTCTCTTCCGGCGGGGCCGGGGCAGCCACGTACAGCTCCCAGCTCAGTGCTAGCTGTCGAACCTCACCCTCACCGGGCAACGTGACCCACCCCGGGAAATGGTGCCGGCAAAGCACACCAAGGACCTGGTTGGGCCTGCGGACACCAGGGGCGTGTTTCCAACCCCTGCAGTATGACAAGGCCAACACATTAGATATTAATTTGAAGAAACATGAAGGCAAAAGGTTAAAAAAGAGTAAATGCACTTACTTCTCCCCATTAGGCACAATCAACCACCTCTGATCACGGGTCGCCGGCACGGGCGGGAGCTTTGTACCACCACGCTGGTAGACCTTCTTGCCCTCCTCAACCAGCTCGCCCTCGCTATAGCTATCCTCAGAAAAGCTGTCCTCGCCACCATCAGCATGGCCACTAGCCTCCGGAGTCACATGGGACGAAGACTCTGGGACCGGAGTCTCCTGGGACGAAGACTCTGGGACCGGAGTCTCCTGGGACGAAGGCTCGGCGACCCGAGGCTCGTCGGCCCGAGGCTCGTGGACCGGAGTCCGAGACGGGTCCAAGTCAGTCGGGTCCACCTGAGACGGAGCACTCCAGTGGTCGGGAGAATCAGCTGGGGGTGGCGGCGAGGAAGGCGCAGCAGCCTTCCTACCTCTCCCGCCGCCACGTCCACCTCTAGCACCCCTCTTCGTCTTCCCCCGACCTCTCCCGGCCGAAGAAGAAGCGCCCGCCGGTGTCTGCATACTGTGTACCAGCGCTCTCCGGAGGTGCTCGGGTGGAATAATAGCACCCCTCCCAGCACGCGCCGAGGAAGGAGGCTCGGAGCGCTCTCGACCCGCGCCCACCATCTGTCAACACCTGCAATGACAAAGAGTAAACGAAATTAGTACAACATAAAAAAAATTGAATACCTAATAACATGAACTAATTAATAATATATATGTACTTAATAATAATTGAATAACTGACATTACTAATATTAATCTTCATCGTCTATATATGCTCCGGGATCAATAAATGCATAATCATCATCACTATCAGTAATGACGTGCTCATCAGCATCATCAATAAATGCATCAACATGTGGAAGGCCTCCTTTATGTAAAAGGCCGAAGAGCACCCTTTTTGGGATCGGGGTGTCGGGGGTGTCGTGTCGGGGTCGGGGTGTCGGGGGTGTCGTGTCGGGGTAGGGGTGCTTTGTCGGGGTCGGGGGTGCCGTGTCGGGGTGTCGGGGTGTCGTGTCGGGGGTCGGGGTGTCGGTGGTGTCATGTCGGGGTCGACCCTCGACTCCTTTTCCCCTCGATCCTCGACCCCTCGACCACTCGGCGACCCTCTTTTCCCTCGGCGACCCTCGACCATCGGCGACCCTCGACCATCGGCGACCCTCTTTTTCTACTTTTCCTACTTCTTTTTTCATCTTCTACTTCTACTTTTTTTTTTCATCTTCTTCTTCTTTCTTCTTCTTCTTCTTCTTCTTCTTCTTCTACTTATTGTTCTTTTTTTTTCATCTTCTTCTTCTTCTTCTTCCTCTTCTTCTTTTACTTCTTTTTTTTTCATCTTTCTTGTTTATTCTTAAAAAACAGAAAAAAAACCTAAACTAAACTAAACTAAATCTAACCTAAACTAAACTAAACTAAACTAAACAAACCTAAACTAAATCTAAAAAAACAAAAAAAAACAGAAAAACTCACCATGGGGAAGGGGCGCGGGTTGAGGAGGCAGGCCACGGGGAGGGGGTGCGGGTTGAGGAGGCCGAGGGGAAGGGCGGCCGGCGACGGTGCGGCTCCGGCGGCGGGGCGGGGCGGCGCGGCGCGGCTCCGGCGATGGGGCGGGGCAGGGCGGCCGCCGCGGCCTGCGTTCGCTGGGCAGGGCGGCCGGGCGGGGTGGGCGGGCGGCCGGCGACGGGGCGGGCTCCGAGGGGCGGGGCTGGCCGGCGGCGCCTCGGGCTCCGGGGGGTGGCACGGGGCGGCGGCGGCTCGGGCACGGGGGCGGCGCGGGTGAGGTGAGGGGAGAGAGAGAGAGGGGAGAGAGAGAGGGGTGGGGCGCGGGGCGGGCTTCGGGGGGCGGGGCTGGCCGGCAGCGCCTCGGGCTCCGGGGGGTGGCGCGGGGCGCTGACTGTTTTAGATAAGTCAAATCTCTTTGCCGTTTGCTAGCAGACGGCAAAGAGCCTAGCTAGTGGGGTGGGGCCGGGGGGGGGGAACGGACGTTAGTTGGCCACTTTCTTTGCCGTCTGCTAGCTGACGGCATAGAAGCTTTGCCGTCAGCTAGCAGACGGCAAAGAAAGTGGCCGTTAGGTGGTTCTCGTTAGTGGGCCACCCTTCCTCTTTGCCGTCTGCTAGCTGACGGCAAAGCTTATATGTCGTCAGCTAGCAGACGGCAAAGAGATGGCTGACGGCAAACATGATCTTTGCCGTCAGCTCTTTGTTTGCCGTCAGTTTTCTGTAAGCTGATGGCAAAGACCTTCTTTGCCGTCAGCTAGCTGACGGCAAAGAGCTGGCTGACGGCAAAGATCCTGATTCCAGTAGTGCCGGTTCAAAACCAGACCGGGATTAATGCTTTGGACAAAAGGTCCGTTTTCTACTAGTGAATGAAACAAATAGTTATAAAAGATAATATACCACATCCGAATCATAGACCGGACGAGGTCCGACGTGGGCGGATACCATAACCATGGACCTACATAATAACAAACAATAATAAAAGTAAGAAATTTATACAAGTATCTATGTAAATCATACAAATAAGAACTTTTTTGTTTTAAAAAAGAAGATAAGAACAAGAGGCTCACCACGGTGGTGCCGGCGACGAGATCGGCGTGGGCGATCGACGACGGTGAGGACGGGGACGGGATGTGACGGACCGCGAAACCTAGACAAATCTTGGGGAAAATGGAGCTTGGAGGTCGAGCTTGGAGAGGAGAAAGCTTAAACGTGGCTCGGGCATTTCATCGAACACCTCGTGTGCATAGGAGGTGAGAGCAGAGCAGCACACACCTCCGACACGCCGGCCGGCCAAAAAACAGAGGAGTGAACGGGCGGGGGCAAGTATATATATAGGCATATCTTTAGTCCCGGTTCGTGTCTGGAACCGGGACTAAAGGGGCTGCGCCAGGAGCAAGGACCTTTAGTCCCGGTTCGTGTCTGGAACCGGGACTAAAAGGGTCAGACTAACCGGGACTGGTGCCCGCCGAGGCCCGGCTGGCGTCCTGGCCTCACGAACCGGGATTGATGCACCCATTAGTCCTGGTTCGTAATACGACCGGGACTAATGCAATTATCTGGCCTGGACCAAAGCCCTGTTTTCTACTAGTGGAGTCAAAATGGACAACCATAAGATTCATTGCATGCACTATATGATATAACGGTGGCAACATAAAGATAGAAGGGAGACAGGTGAGCATTGTCACCCATGAATTCAAAGTGTAGATCTCTGGCTAATAAAGTAGTCCCTCTGTAAAGAAATATAAGAGCATAGTGATCTAAATGCTCTTATATTTCCTTACAGAGGTAACACATCTCTGCATTAGTATTCAATCAACAATTAATGTTATAGAAAAACTAACGTTGATTGATCGATGTGAACATGCACGTGTAATCATCGAGTTCCTGCTCTGCGTATCTAGACATGCAAATTAGCCCAAGCGAGTATTTGACTACCTAGTTGACTTAATGATACTAAGATTCCTAATGTGAAACAGATAGTGGAATTGCTACATAATGTATTATGCAACAGACTATTAAGGACCACAGTTTCTGGTATCCAACCAAGAAAAAGATGTAGATTGTCTGGCAGGGCCATAACTTCTACCTTTGGTTCGCAAGGCTGGTATCTTCCAAAACAAATAAAATTGTTAGTGAATAAGTACGACCAATATAATAGAAATAATGCATACAACATGTAAATGAAAACTTAAAACAACGGTAAAAATGAGTGAATATTTTTGCAAGAATCAGTATAATTTAAAAAAATACAGTGGTATAACTTTTAGGGAAATATATGTACAACAATGGATAGAAAAGCCCGTAAAGAAGGCAGTAAAGAGCATATGTCCTCCAATTTCAGTGCAGCAAGCATGGAGTAAATAGGGAAAAGTTCAGTGAATAAGTAAAGATGCATGCATGCACAGATGGAGGTATATGTATATTTGTGTGTTATTCATATGAGGTATGATCTTCTAAGAGAGGAAGAAAAATGCAATGAACTCAATTATTTTTGTTTGTTGGACCTTACTTGCAAATTTAAAAAAACAATGTGAACTTATTATTGGACCTTCATATAGTGGGAACACACTTTATATAGTATTCATTAAATTGTTGTTCAATGGCGAGAAAATCTTTGGTGGAAAATGAATATGAAATTTAAAACCCTAAACTTAAAGAAGAACCTAACTGTGGGGACATTTTGTACAAACATCATATTATGCAACAACATACTAATTTATATTGAAATGGCTATGGGACATACCTCATAGAACATGCTCATAGAACTAAAAACATAGTAGTCCTTCTGAGGTTAATCTTTGTATTTGGTTTCTTCTTTCCTTCGTCCATATATAATTCACAGAACATAACATTTTGTTCTTTCCTTATGCCGTACAAAATAGGCAGAATAGAACCCTTTCCTGACTTTTCGCGCGCACACGGGGGGGGGGGGGGTTGTTCAAACGATCTATACGTACGTACTAATAAAGTACGGAGCATTTCTGCCCGTCCGTCGCCATATATTTTTTACAAAAAAGCGTCTGATTTTTTTTTTCTGTAAGTAACCCACGGTCCAACATTAAGTGCCTTTCTCTTTTGGGCTTCGAGCCAACTGCGGCACCCGCTATCTCGCGCACCGGATGGAAATTTGAAGTCGGTGATGATGTTAAGAGGCGACACAGAGAGGCAGAGGAGCAGTAGGAGCAGCAGTAGTGTAGTACAGACCGTCTCATGACGCTCAAAATTGTACCTCGGTAACCTATAATTTATCCAGTGGAAAGAAAAAAATTAGAATATAGGTACCAAGCACTAAGATAGATTTAAATCCATTTGCCTAGCAATCATGGTACGAATAACGCTGAGGATCCCAATCATCAAAAAATATTTGTCTAGCACTCTCAAGTTATGCAAACTCATCTCAAGTAGATAGAAATACATGAACAGATGGAAAATTCAGAAATGTAGGAACATGAAAATAGCTCATTTCCTCCTCCTTGTAGAGCACTAACTACTACTTGTGTGCTAAATTTAGCCACGAAAACTGATATCCTCTGCATGAACTCTCACATAGGAGGAGCAAAATGGGGGGGGGGGGGGGGGGGGGGGGGGGGGGGAGCATTTCTGCCCGTCCGTCGCCATATATTTTTTTAAAAAAAGCGTCGGATTTTTTCTTTTCTTTAAGTAACCCACGGTCCAACATTAAGTGCCTTTCTCTTTTGGGCTTCGAGCCAACTGCGGCACCCACTATCTCGCGCACCGGATGGAAATTTGAAGTCGGTGATGATGTTAAGAGGCGACACAGAGAGGCAGAGGAGCAGTAGGAGCAGCAGTAGTGTAGTACAGACCGTCTCATGACGCTCAAAATTGTACCTCGGTAACCTATAATTTATCCAGTGGAAAGAAAAAAATTTAGAATATAGGTACCAAGCACTAAGATAGATTTAAATCCATTTGCCTAGCAATCATGGTACGAATAGCGCTGAGGATCCCAATCATCAAAAAATATTTGTCTAGCACTCTCAAGTTATGCAAACTCATCTCAAGTAGATAGAAATACATGAACAGATGGAAAATTCAGAAATATAGGAACATGAAAATAGCTCATTTCCTCCTCCTTGTAGAGCACTAACTACTACTTGTGTGCTAAATTTAGCCACGAAAACTGATATCCTCTGCATGAACTCTCACATAGGAGGAGCAAAAAATAAAAATCAAGCAGTTATTATAAAAGGCTAACTTGACTATTTCGGTTTGGGTTGGGGGGGGGGGGGGGGGGGGGGGGGGGGGGGGGGGGAGGGTATGAACCTGTTAGTTTAGTTATTATACGTGCGGGGTTCTCCGGAGCAATCAATCGAGCTATGTACATGCATGGCTATTCGCCGGATCGATCCAGCAGCCTGTTTACCATGTAGCTTCGTACACGAAACTATGCGTTGCCGTGGCTTGAAGTACACGGCTACTGTCACGCGCGGCGCTCCGGCGGTCCGGCCTCGCCTTGGCCCCAAGGCAAGCCGCCCGACATCGAAGCCGTCGCTGTACCTACTGCTACAGCCTGCAGCCATGACAAAAGTCGCGAGCCTGTCCGGGATGGGGGTGCAGCGCGGGGCTCGCCATGAACATTCAGATTGCACCACTAGGCACGCGCGTGCTGCTTGTTTCCACTGCCCCGCCAAACCCCGACGCGCTGATACACGCCCACTGCCTCGTGGACCTGTCCTCCGTCCGCCCCTCTGCACCCTTCCCATGGCGCCATGCCGCCACAGCAAGCCGCAAGACGGACACTCCGGTGACGTGCTGGTATACGTCCGAGACTCCGAGGTTTGCCGCGCTCTTGGTAATAGATACCCGCACCGAACTTGCCGCCCTCCTGAAGGCCTTCCAGGAGTCCCGCACCGGCGTCCACGGCCTCATCGAGTACAGGGTCTCCATCGTCTACAAAGTATCCATCTCCCTCACGCTACAGAAGACGTAGCCAACACTGAAAAGTGTATATGAATCGGAAACAGAACGCTTGACAACAGAAACCGAAACGTACACTACACTCGTTTTTTCCTCTCTTTTTTTCTCGTTTTGGGTTCTTGATTTTTTTTAGAACCTTTTGGATTCTTAATTGATACTGAATTTATCTATACCTACTACATCTGATGGTTTAGGCGGTATGTCACAGAAATTGCTCCCAAAATTATAAAATATTACCCATCAATACCATCTATAAGTAATAAACAAACATTTCACATAGGGGAATTCCCCACCTGGGCTGACAGGGCTTGCAGAAGACGCAGCGCGCCAATTTGGGCCGGCATATGTCCAGGCGGTCTGTTTTTTAAAATTCATTTTATATTTTTCCTTTTTCTTTTCCTTTTTCATTTTTTCCTACTTTAAATAATTTTGGACTTCAAAAAAGTTACTAATATTAAAAATTGAGATTTTCTAAAATATGTTTAATAAATCATAAAACAATTGTCTATTCAAAAAATGTTTACGCTTTTGTAAAGCAATGTTCGCTTATTAAAAAATGTTTGAAATTTTGAAAAACAATGTTCGGGAAATAAAAAAATAGTCATGATTTTTTAAAAAGTTTGTGTATTTAGAAATGTTAATGAAATTGAAAAAAAAATTGTCAATGCAAAAAATGTTCATGAATGGAAAAATATCCAAAAATTTCAAAAACTTTTTCTGACTTACAAAATAGTTTAATCATTCATAATGTTTTTGCTAATTCAAAAAATGATCGTGCGTTTCAAAAAATGATCATAAATTAAAAAATCATGAATTTCAAAAATTGCTCCACCAATTTCCATAAAAATGTTTATCCATTCTAGAAATGGCCGCCAATTCAGGAAAATGTTTAAAAAAAGTTCACATATTTTTAAAAATGTTTCAAAATATGTTCTTGCCTTTAGAAAATGTTCAAAAATCTGTAAAAGTGTTCATGAATTTGAAAAATGTTCACGAGTTTAAAAAAATATTCATGATTTCACGAAATTGAGAGTGATAGTGTATCTCGGTGATGCAGAAAAATGTGGTCATGGCCATTGAAGATTATGATTTTTTTTTCTCCTGTTGCAACGCACGGGCCCTTTTGCTAGTGAAAGCACAAGCATTGTGTGGACAAAATTAAGAAAACTTATTTCTCCACACAATGGAGAGCAAGATGAGTTGGTTAGTGTGTGTAACACTTGTGCCTTGTCAAGAGGTCTTGAGGTTGACTCCTACAACCTACAAATTTTTAACAGTTTTAATAAATTGGTCTAGCAACGTATGAGAAAAACATGTCAAGCGGCGGGGAACTGAGCTAGCGACTAAAAAAAACATGTGAAGACGACGTACAGAAAAAAAATGCACAAAAAAAAGTAGAGACCTAAGCCGTTAATCCTTATGGTTAACACAAGATCAACGGATATAAAGGGACGATGGATGGAGAACCAAGAATGTTTCCTTCCTTTAATATTAAATTAGGTATAGATACGTCGGATTTCATCCAAGACATTTTAATTGATGGTGCATACCCATTGTTTAAATATTTTCTCTAGTTCTTATGGCTATAACATGTTGTCTTTACCTTGCCCCTGTTATTTATAACTTCTTTATTTCCCACATTAACATCATTTGTTGCGTTGGATATTTACTTTTATAATGACTACACCATCTTACTTCCTTCATGAAATTCGCTCACACACAAGCTCAATAGCATTTTTCTGGCGTTGATGGCATGCATGCAAGTAACATTTGGTTCTTTTTCAGTCCAACAAATCTTCGCTTGTGAACTAACTCGAGTGCTGGCTATACATCCTCACTTCTGCTTGAAATGTTGAGAAAATGATAACTTTTTAATTTATTCCTTAAATCTAAGTTTTGATATCTATACCAAATGAATTCTAAAATTTAGGTGAATTCATTTTGAAACCCAAATCTATAGTTTTCTTCATATTTTTCTTTATATTTTTTCTGATAAAATATTTTGTGCAGCTGCCAACTCCCATATAGAATTTATTCCAAGATTAAGTTATTCATGAAGTTTACGTATGAAGAACATAATTTTTCAAGTTGGAAATGGACACTTCTATTTCTTGTATTATTTTTGACTTTTTGACTTTCTTTGTTTTGCTTTAAGCCGCAAAGGCTCCACATATATTTACATGTTCGACCCGTATAGAAAATAATAATGTCCCAATCAGGACTCTCTATGTGATTCTACTATTAAAGAAGATCAAACTACTAATTTATATTTTATTCGCACACAACTGTTTGTGTTTTTTATTTATCCAATAAGATTGTTTTCATAAATAATTCATTTTTAATTTTGCTCCATTCATCCTTGCCCCATGGAATTTCAAGTTCTTAATTTATTTTTTAATGTGAATTATATATAAAAAAATACTTATGCATCTAACAATAGTTGGGTTACTATGGGTTTCTACAATAGACATCGTTATACTCTGAACCACCACGGTAAATAATAGGAACTGTAGCCTATACGACAAATTACTATTGGACTATAGATAAACAATATCTCGTATATAAATATTTCTTTGCTAGAGCTTCATCTTTACACTTCGCAGTAATTAGGCATTAATTCACTTCCATTGTTATAGCATTAGTTCATGGGAAAGTTCTTTTTTCTTTTGGTAGAGTTGTTTGTTGAAAATTTCGATTCCTAATTTATCCAGTCTTAAATTAACACCATCAACTTGACCTCCATAGTTTGTGAGAATGTGAACTTAGAAATTAAATACGCTGAAGGAGATAAATAGGTGGTCATCGATTTTGCCAAAAGTTAAAGTAAAAGGATCGTGGTTCAGTGCAAGCCTTCGCTCGAAAGGATGGATACGCGTGCAACGTATCATGAGCCAAACATTCGATCCAGCGTGCCGTACGTCAAGGCGGCTCTGTCTCGAATCACTGGATTGCCGTCGCTATGCAGCGTAGTGTGTGTTATAGGTTCCCTGAAATAAAAGGTACATACCTCTTGTTGATGATGATACGGCATGGCATATTTTTTCGTACATGTAAAAGCGACCTGTCATGGAGTGTGATTCCCTATCAACGTGGTCATGCATAAGAAGGAGTTTGGCCTATGGCATGTTAGCACAACCGTAAGTATTACTGATCAACGATGTATTATATTATTTTAGATTATGTGGAAGAAGCGTGGTGTCTTATTTGACTTCTGTTTTTAGTATATAATAGATGGAACTTGGGGGGAGGGGGGGGGGGGGGGGGGGGGGGATTTCGCCCTCTTGATAGTCTAAGTGGGGCACCCATTTATTTACTGGATCTGTGGCCGCTTTGATCATAATTGAATTTTTTCACAGATACAGGAACATAAGAACATTTGAATGAGCTCCACCTTCTGGAAAAGCTCTGCTACATGCTTTCTTTTCCTCTTCTTCCATCACTTATTTCTCTTGGATTCTGCAACTTCTTGGCTAACCTAACAACTGCCGATCTTTCTTCCCAAGGACCCCCTTGGTTGAAATTGAGAACAAAGATAATTGGCCGCATCTTTCGCGCTAGAGATTCATGGGAGTGTTGGCTAATCTTGCTTTTCCACTCGTGAGTTGAACAAAATGATAGGGCATGTCTGAAGAAAAGCCATCAGACACTCAAGACAATTTTACTGGATTAGGGTGAATTTGGAATTATGTTACAATTTCCTCTTGCTTGGTAAAATCATTTATATAATTTCATGCCTTCTGCTACATTATTTGGATTGATAAGCTGCGGCAAGTCACTGGAGAGTACATGAATGATGGATACAAATTTGAGTACTTCGATGCTAGTATCTCTACTGAAAATAGAGGCGGTATGATAATTCATATAATCTCATAGTTTCTTTGCTTTCGATCTAAGATCAGGGAGCAAGTTTGGCAACAAGTTCCTTGAGAACAGAGGGACAGCTACTCCTTAGATGCTCAAACCCGTCACTCGCCATGACGGCCTTCAGGATATTGCCAGCGGATCCAATGAACTTGAAGCACACTTCCTTGAGCCCGCGGCATCCATGCTGCCCAGCCAATGCTAAGGTTGTCGCCGCCATGCTTGTGTCCATGTTGTTGCACAACCTCTGCACGCATATCAGCTTCAGCATCTCGAGGTTATACCTGTCCGCCGCTACAAGCAGATGCTGAGCCATCCGAATCGCGTCGCCATCGTCAATATGTGCCAGCGAGTCCGAGTAGATGAAGTGGAGCATGGCCTTGAAGACCTTAGCTTCCATGCCCTTTATATGTACACAAGTACTGGTCTTCTCCTTGATAGTACCAAAGAGCTCCGCCCTGAAGACAGAGGACCGGGCAGCAAGCACGCACCTGTGTGCAGAGAAAGTCTCCTCGTCAACCTTGAAGGTGATATCGGCCCCAGCGCCTGACAAGAGCAGCCGGCCAAGATGTTGATGAACGTCCGACGGTGGCACCGTGACAAATAGCTGGATGGGCTCTGTGAAGATCTCATTTGGCACAGTAATGTCGCACCGAACGCTGAAAACATCATCTTTGAGGTAGACCGATTCCTCCAAGTCCTTCCTACTGATGAGATTATAGCAAACCTGTTGAGCTTGTTGTTTGGAGAAAGTGTAACATACTTGGTAGTCTTCGTAGGTAGGCACGACAACCGGTTCCCCATCCCGATCAAGCAAACTAATCTTGTATCGTGCTCGAACTTCATTGACCTCAGCGTGATCAAGACATACACTGATGGATATTGAGTTGTTGTAGCAGGACTGGTAGCCATCCGGTTAGTAATTCATACACCAGCGGTGGCAACCAACCTGGAACGTCTCAGACGTGATGCATTTGCCGGTGCCCAGCCCCTTGGTTCGGGAGTACCCATCAATCTTCAAAATGTGGGAGCCAGACACTTGTGCATCTCGCGCCATGATGGCCGACGATGACTGCCATTGCGTGCCGCAACCGCTTTCACCCATGTATACCAGAGTAGGGAGGTGAGGAAGTGGATGAAGAATGAAGTTTGGCTATGGCGAGATGGGAGGGAGCTGAACAATCGTGGTACTTATGGTGGCTTTGGTTTTGCTCATGCCCATCACACGAGCAGTCGGAGTATCTCCCCCGCAAAGCTCTTTTTACCGGTTCCGGGAGGTAGCGGCGAACTACCAGCCAGTCGCACTGCTCCACCGCATAGAGTATCTGGAAAATCTCTCTAGTAATCTGTTTATTTGGAGTTCGTATTTCTCTATCTCGGGTCCCATCAGGCACATGCAAAGGACGCATGCATGGTCCTGCTTCTCACTTTTTACTGTTCATGGTACGATTATGGCATGCATGTCTCTCTCATTATCTCTCCTCTCTCCATCTTTAAATTCATCACTTTTAATTCCCTTTTCACTATTTAGATTGCTCATATCTTCAAAACAAAAATTCCATTTTTGAAACTTCTTATATATTTGAACTCCTAGAGCCAAGACCATTAGAACAAGATCAATCTTTATATATTTGAACTCCTAGAGCCAAGAACATGTTTAAATTTCAACATTTGAAATGAGTGAAATCAACTTTATGATAATAGTGAAACATGATATTTGAATTGGGTGAAACCAATTTTTTCAAAAGAGTGGAATATGTTTTTCATACACATGACACATTTTTGAATGTGAAATACGTGAAACTTGTTATTTCAGAATGTTGAAACTAGTCATTTGAAACTTGTTATTTCAGAATGTTGAAAGTAGTCATTTAAAACATGTGAAACTAATTATTTCAAATCTTTTTTTAATGAGTTTAATCAGTTTTTTGAAATATTTGAAATCATTTTTTCGCCTTGAGTGAAATCAATTTCTACATGAGTGAAATCAATTTTTCGCACTGACTGAAATCATTTTCGAACAGAAATATGAAAATGAGTGAAATCTGTTTCTCAACTTAGTGAAATTATTTTTCTGAAATGAGTGGCATCAGTTTTTTCAGATGAGTGAAATCATTTTTTAACATAGTGAAATGAGTTTTTGAAATGAGTGGCATCTATTTTACGAACGTACTGTAATCGTTCTTCGAAACGAATGAAATATGTGTTTTATAATATGTGAAATTGGTGTTTAAATTGATTTAGATTAGTTTTTTAGACGACTGTAATCTATTTTTATAAGTGAATGAAATTGTTTTTATAAATGAGTGAAATCTGTGTTTCGGAATAAGTGAGATCAATGTTTCAAAATGAGTGAATTTAGTTTTTTAGAAATGAGTGAAATCACCTTTTCAAAATGAGCAAAACAAGTTCTTTGAAATGACTTAAAACTGTGTTTTGATACGAGTGAAATCAGTGTTATAAAAAGAATAAAAATAGTTTTTCAAAATGAGTTAAATCTATTTTAGAAAGAGTTAAATCTGTATTTTTGAATGAATGAAAATTATTTTCTTAATTGTGTGGAATCTGTTTTCTAAATAATGTGAAATGAGTTTTCTGAAGTGAGTTTAATCAATTTTTTCTGAAATGTCAAACCGAGTGAAACGTTAAAATTTAAACTACACTAAAATATATTGAATATTGGTCTTGTTTTAAAGATCTTGTCTTTGGGAATTAAAATATATAAAAAGATTTAAATATAAAATATCTATTTAAAAGACACCAATCATTTAATAGCTAACAAGAAAGTAAAATGTTACTACTATAGATGGAGAAGTTTGAGAGTACACATGCATGGATACATGGAAAGGTCGTGGGGACATGTTCAGGTATTGCTCAGGTGCTGTCAGACTAGTCTAGAGATGTATTTCGGTCCACAAAAGATTGCTTAGTTTATTAGTTAAAGGACAGTGTGCATTTTGATGTTGATATGGACGGTGGATGTTTCACCGGTACATACCGGTTCCGGTAAATTTACTTATTCGAGACCCCTAGTGCATGCACGGCGCTGAGGAGACAGATTCAATCATATGCACCACTACGTGCGTAGCAACCTCTGGTTCTTGTTATTTATTTTTTTGCAACTTTTTTTTTTGCAACTCAATCGCTGGCCATGGTTCTTAATAACCTTGCGAGTGGACAAGACATTGAGTAAAGACGTGAAAACGATGGAGAAGCCAAAAGGCCGCAGTGATGCGGTGCCTTTTCTGTTTCCATGAACGCTTCCATCACAACTCTCACGGTCTCACCATTCTTCTATCGAGCATTTGAAAAATTTAATGCAAAGTTGTAGTAATATAGAAATGCCATTTTCTGTGGGGGTATATAGAAGGTCATTGAAGTTGCATAAAGTTGTAGAAATATAGTAGAAACTAGAAGGGTTGTGCGCGATTTGCTGCGCTGTTGGTGTTGTTGGGTTTTTATAATTTTCTTACTTCCTGTGTTTCAAAATATAAAAGTATTAGTTTTATGAAAAGTCAAACCTCTTTAAGTTTGACCAAGTTTTTATAAGTCGATTGCTCCAGATTAAGTTTTTAAATAATTAACCCGGTCGAAATCATGAACCAAATTCGAAATTGAATACCTCGGTTGAATGAAAAAGCTCCAAATTTAAGGAGCATAGTGAATTAAAAGAATTGAATTAGAGAGCTTGTTGAGAAACCGGTTAAAATCGGGTGACCCAATTTTAATCGGAGACCACAACTAAATGTGGGTTCTTTAAAACTAGAGAGCATAGTGTTATAGAGGATTCTGAATGATGAAAATGCTTATATTTCTTCTTCGTCTGTGTTTTTTTTAACTCGCCACTCATCAATTACTTTAGAATGTTATTACAATCATTCGTTACAGCATACGCCACGCTGGACGTAAAACTATTACTAAGAAGACCATCCGATCTAGTATCAAAACTATATTCCGCAATCTCAAGCGCCACCCCATTGGCTGGGCTGTTAATTTTGAAAAGAAAAAATCTGAAGCAGCCTAGTGATACACAGAGCCTCCTTTTTCAGATCAACAAGGGGGGACCTGACAAATTTTTTATTTGCAAGGAAGGAAGCCACAAAAGCACAATCGGTCTCTAAAATAGGCATGTGAAAAGTGATACTAATGTAGAGACCAACGAGGCAAGCCCGAATCTCAGCTTATAAAAATGCTTATATTGGAGTGAGGCGTTTTGACTCTCGGCTTCCATGGAGGCCTGATTTTTTGAAAATTTCAAAATTCATACTTTTCAGTTTCAAAAAATCTAAAAACAATTGTACAATTAAAAAAGGATGTTATGTGTATGTGTGTAAAATTTCAGAATGAAATACCTTAAAATGCGATATGTACAAAAAAAAAATTCAAATTCATGGTCTGGAAGGATGAATAGTATCATGTGTTAAAAAGCCTCCAATTTTTTTTCCTCAGCCCTCATTTCAACGTATTTCGTCCTAAAAATTTACACACTTGTGTATTATGCCTTCATGTACATCTATATTTTTCAGAATTTTTTGAAATGTAAAGTTTTGAATTTTTTAAAAACTGACCTCCACGAAGCTCGGCCTTCAAAATGGATTTTCTCTTATATTTGTTCTTCATCTGGGTTTATTAGCCTCATTGTATTTTGGGTCCAACTTTAACCATACATTTCACTAGCAAGATATTTTTTGTAGCATACATTTTATATTTTGCTAGTTAAGTTTATGATCAAAATTTGATCCAAAATATGAAGTGGATCAATTAACCAAGATGAAGGAAGTACCTCCAATAAAGAAACAAATCAACGCGCATATTACTCATGCAAGCAGCGATTATTAGCCTCATCAAGTGGTGCCTAGCATGCATCGTCAAACTGCAGGTGGACACGGACCACACACGGTGTCCACTTAAAAGCCCACTTAATTTACCTTCATGGACACCCACGAATGAAAAAAAATCCATATGTGAAATAAGTGGGTAAATCCCATGTTGCCCACATCAATCCCACCTATCGAAGTAGCCCGGCGACACCCGCGAGAGGATTGGGGCTCACCTCCACCTAGCCCCGACATGGCCGACCTAGTGCCCCCGTCCACTTCCTCCATGACAGCCCTAGCACCTATACTACATTTGAAATTTTCTGTTTAAATGACCGTAGTGAGTTCTGTGACTTTAGGTTCCATTGATAAGTAAATTAATCTGCATTTAGTTGAGATATAAGCCCCTGGAGTACAAAAACATATTATTTAAAACTTCTTTCAAGTACAAATTCAATGACAATACTTTTAGATGAAACTTATAATCAAACGTAGACTCAAAACTCGAGATGGACTAATAAACGAAGAAGATACAAAGATTTCTAATCGGCGAGTAAAAATTGGACATCATCTTCATACCAACCCTACGGATTGATTTACATATAACTTCACTTGCTTGGTAAAATCAAACATTATAAACTAGTAGTTGCCCGTACTAGCTAGAATCTTTCTTTTTTGACCCTAAGAAGGGTGGAAACCGGGACAAGGTGCTTGGTGAAGATGCCCGTGTTCACGGTGAGATCACACCTGACGCTGAAAACATCATTTCTGAGGTAAGCAGATTCCTCTGAGTCCCTTCTCTTGATGAATGTTCTGCAACCCCATGGCATTCTTTTGGAGAATGTTTTATTCGACCTGGCAAAGCCGTACGATGGGACTGGATTCCCGCCTTGATCGAGCAGATTAATCTTGTATGATGCTTTGACTTCACTGGTATCATCGTCATGGAGGCAGATGAAGTGCTTCACTGATATACTCTTAAAGTCTCAGTACATAGGTTGTCACTCGTTTCGTTCATTCCATCGAACGAGAGGTCCATCCATCGATCCCCTCGATCTCCTCGATCTCCCCTTCCACCGATTTTTCATCCCCCAGCCCTACCGATTATTTTCACAAATCGATACCCCACCTCCTGGTTTTATTTATCTGCCTTTATTTTCGCCATGTTCGATCCAATCACCGATCCTATATCCATCTCAACCACGACTGCCAAACCCTATTAGGCTACTCATAGTGAGGAGTATCATGATTTCTACCTTTATAGTGCATATTGTCATAAAGTAGTATCATATATGATCTTATTTATTACCATTTATAACACAAAATAGCATAGCATTTAGTATGTTACTCTAACCCCATCTTTCTTCTTTGATTCTTTGCCACAACAGCTTGTTTGCTACTATTTCCAAGTGCATGATACCGGCTAAGAGACCCCCACTATGACGAGCCTTACATCTCCTTTCTTCTCCTGTGGGCTGTGGCGGCTACACAGATCAATCATCGGCGGCCGGCTACATCGGCAGCCCGGGCCACCTGTCTCCTCTCAATCATCTCTCTTCGACGGCGTGCCAAGTGCCATGGTCACGCGAGGGTGGACTGAGGGAGCCTCGTCTCTCCTGGAAGGCTGGAACAACTTGCAGCGGTTGCGTACGCTCCGGTAGTAGCGGCGGCGGAAAAGTGTGGCGTGACTGCCCGAGTTAGTACCAACGTGATTTTAAGCTGCGTACGCATTAATCACCCCAAAAAGGAAACGATTTCCTCACCCACACATTAATTTTCACCGTTGATTGTGCATCGGCAGTGAGCATCGTGCCCTCTGGACCACTGCATGAGGCCTATACTCATGGAAAAAGCATCTGTGGTTATTGGAGTTACTCATGTACGTCCATGAGTATAGGCGAGCTAAAACACTAGGACCAAGGCATGGCCTTAATTAAATGCATGCACGCGTTTAAGCCTAGCTAGCTGTCCATTTCAGTGGCTGCATGCACGCGCTTTTTCAGCAGATGGCTGCATGCTCGCGCGGAGGTTGGCTGCATGCACTCCGCAGCAACAAACGCAGCGAATGGGTGGGAATGAGGGAAAATGGATGCACCTTAATCGAAGGGACCTGTAAATCGGAACGTACTACTGTGGCTCAACGGACGTGTAAACCCAGACGGAGATAGGGTTTGTTTGGATTGGTTCCAATACTTGCCCAGCCAAATAATCGGCGTTGACCGACGCATGGGCGTCTGTTTGGATTGGGGCCGATAAATTGGCTTGGCCGCTGCTCGCCAGCTCTCCGCGTTCAGTTTTCCCCCAAATCGTTGGCGAGGTGTTTAAGAAAAGCCTGGTTTATTTTTCGAAGCACCCCCTAAGCACCTTGCTTTGTACAAGGCCTAAGCCCCAGAAGGTGTAGTCTAATGTTGACTCAAAATTTAAGTAATCTGATTTTAAAAAATAATAATTGAGTAATCAATTATGAATCATTCGCCACAAAAATATATATTGAAAATTTCTTTCAAATATGAATCCAATGACTTTTTTTATGATTTTTGTAATCAAACTTAGACACAAAAATTGAGTAGAAAAATACACTCCATTGTATCCACCACACACCAAACCAACTAACACGTAAATAATTTTCACAACTTCAAATAAATTACCACGTATAAATAAAAGATGTATAAAACCCCAAGAACATAAGCGGCGCGGCAAAGCAGGCACTGCCCTTCTAGTAATAAACCAAAGTAGAAGACAATTCCACTCACACAAAGATTTCTAATCGGCGATTAAAAATCGGATATCATATTCATGCCAATCTTATGGATTGATGTACATATAACTCTCATTCGCATAGTAAAATCAACATTAGACTAGTAGTTGAGAGTACTTGCATTGCTAATATCTTTCTTTCTTGACGTTGCGAAGGGAAGTAACCGGTACAATGTGCTTGGTATAGATGTCCTTGTTCACGGTGAGATCACACCTGACGCTGAAAACATCATTCTTGAGGTAAGCTGATTTCTCCAAATCCTTTCTCTTGATAAGTTTAGCCGAACCCCATGACCATATTTTGAAGTCGCATTTCTCCGGGCTGTCAAAGCTGTACGACGGGACCGGATTCCCGTCTTGGTCGAGCAAACTAATCCTGTATGTTGCTTTGACTTCACTTGTGTCATCGTAGTGGAGGCAGATTAAGATGGATATCCAATCTGCGTCATCAGGCAAGTGGCCATCAGGGTAGTAATTGATATACCATCTATGGCCGGCGATGTCGAAGGTCTTGGATGCAATGGGATTGCCGTTGCCGAGCCCCTTGGTTCGGGAGTAGCCGTAGATCTTGAGAACGTGCGACCCGGACACGGCTGGAGCGACGATGGCCGACGCCGTCAGGCCGCCGCGGCCGCCGCTCCAACCACGGGAAGAGTATCCATCATCATCAGGAGAAGAACCATGGGAAGAGTACATGGTTGAAGATTGGTTTTGCGGCTGCAGGCGAGGTAGACCTACCATCATATTTATATGCGCATGGCCTGTACAAGAAGAATAAAATCTGTTGTGATTTAGTAGCAAATCACAACAACAATCGATGCTGATCCCTGAATATATGCAACTACCAACTGTGCACCGTATTGCCGGATATGATTGCTACATGAATATGCGCCGTGGGCGGCAATTCTCCACTCGGGTTTTTTTGGTTCAGCTTGTAACCGAAGTACGAGACTGTCATACACCGACGCGTTCAAACATCTGCCGCATTATTTGGACTAGTACAGTGCCCGTGCGTTGCCACGGGCTTTTGAAATATATTGCTGGAATTATATAAACATAATGCATATTAAATTTCACATGAAGAGAATAGATAGCACGGGCATAATCGGCTAATAATTAAAGTCCACTTCACTTGCGATGTAAATTGATAGCAAAAAATCAATCTGATGATGTATATATGTAAAGAGATTATCCAACTAAAACTCTATTACAAATTAAGATCCACTTACGCTTAAGAAATTCTTGCACAATATCAGGTATATTGTCTTTAGCTTCATTCACACAATATTTGAACAAGTATAATAAAAAAACCTTCCTCAACTCATACTCATCCTACACAAGCAATATATGTACGTAGTTAGCACAAATAATTCACGTCAAAGGTCTTAAAATGTGTAACGGAGAATACTCATCATGCGAACTGGACGAACTAATTCTTAACCATTCCACCAGAGCATAAAAAAATAGCCACACACATCCCAGCAATTTCCTAAATTAATATTATCTTGAATAGAACGATAAAAAATGCTTGTATTTGGAATGTTATGATAATGCAACATATAAATTTATTGCCCGTCTATGCTCGTTGGAATAACAAGTGGAAATAAACATTACCATCTAGATATAGCAGAATTCCAGGCGGGTTACTTTATTTCGAGTGTGTCGTTGAATTCCCTTGCAAATCTTTGTAATTTCAATAAATACCTCAGAATTTTAACCTCTGGTAGTTGTGATGTATGGATATGGTCCGGAATGTATACACGACGTGCATGTTTGATGATGACGTACAACATGTATCAGTCGATGAATGTATGCGGAAGATAAATCTACAATTGGTAGCTATTAGAAACAATAAACCGTGACAACAATGGACAAACGACCTTATTTACCATGTTGCACAATGAGATGTTGTCTATCACAGACCATGATTTCCAACAGGAAAAAGGTTATCCTAAAAAAGGCTCAATATAATGATGCGAAGAAAATCCAGACTCAATGCAACTTCTTATTTTAAACCATCTAGAACCACATCATTATGTTTCATTTTTTGGAATAAGCAACAGATAACACAAAACCTTTTGAAGTAACAAAAAAAATTGTGAGCAGTTGAAAAAACTATAACATGTTCAATAAATAGTGCATTAGGTACCTTCTGCTCCCTTGAAAAGGAGTGTCACGGAACTGAATACTAACCGGCGAAAGGTTGACTAACTCATGCACACAAACATTCAAGTTAGATACTTTAAAGATCTTGTTTGAAGAATTAACAATAAATAAAAGATAACAAAACCCCCTCTGATTTGTTGTAGAAGAACACTGAAGCTATAGGGGGAACTAATAACCAGACACAACAGACTGAAACAGAGAACAAAAATAAAATAAGAAAAGAACACTGACAATTAAACGCTGATAATCATTAGTAAGGTAGATCAAAAATTATATATTGGTTCATGCGGCTTCTAGCCACGCACAAGCACACACACCCATGCATGTGTTTGGTTACAAAAAACAGAAAAATGACTAACAAAACTCATGAAAATCCAGAACTCGTCGAACATTATGTTCATTGCGGGCGATGGTCTTGAATGTAATTGGTACATCAGTGTCAACCTCAAGTCATGTTCTCGTGAGGAACTTCTTCCGTCCTTCCTTGAAGGATATGTGATCATCAGGTGAGGTGTCATACTGGACCCTGCTAAACCTCTCTTTGCCCAATTGTAGTCCCACCATCCCTTGCTTCAGGATGTCCAACCGAGAGGCAACTTATTTTGAAATTTTCTGAATGCCCCATAATGTACGCACACAAAAATGCATGAGAACCCCGATTAGAAAACTATGAAAAAAACACTAATTGGGAAAATAGTGAAACATACATACCATCATCTATAGTCCAATGTTAGTCGATGCAGTGTATGATGGGTGACCCTTGCTACCCATGGTGGAGCAGAATAGGTTGCACAAGTTGATGAACTGGTCATCCTTGAGGTCAACATACATGCTAAACACATCAGCTCCCTGTGCTTCGTCAAGAGGGTTGGTGCCGCCGCAGTTGATATAGGTGAGGTACACCTTCGGCACCGGCGAATCCATCTTGAAGAATAAAAATGGATGCACCGCATCACATAAGCATGTCCCTGGACATAGCATAACCCAGTAGCATTACGCAACACCATATCCAAACCATTCGCGCATCCAGTTACAACTTTTATGTTTTCTAACTTGTGGAAAAACATTCATTACATATGGCAAACAATTTTTAAAAGAGTTTTTTATAGTGGTTTTAGGTTTCTTGTGAAATTTTCGATAGTGGTTTGATAAAAAAATAGTTCCAAATGGAAACTCTGAAGAAGAGTAATGCATATTGATCATCCCAAAGGATATAGTGTAGAGAAGAAGAAAAAACACATGGATAAAGTGAACTGCTTTGGTTTTCGAAACAAAGCAAAAGTGTACAAAAAAACCTACAAAATGTGACTTCCATGAAGGCTATAAGACTACATGGAGAAAATCCATCGTCCTACAAGAGCGCTGTAATCTTTTTTTGCCCCCACTCTAACCTATCATTAATTTATTTTCAACAAAAATTTCATCACAAACTAATCTGTCAATTCTTACCATATCAATAAATTCCTAATTGGTACTGAACAATTCATTTCACGTCCATACACAAACATTCCTAGCTGAAACATCCACCTGCCCCACTTCGTCAAGATCATCATCACAATGATTCTGAGCGTCGCTCCTATCATATTCAGCTAAATGAAAAGCATTATTAGAAGACTCTCGTTGCACGAATTCATCTCATTAATCTCCTCCAAGACCAACACTCCCAATCCCGTCAATCCCACCATCTAATATTGATTGGCACACTTCATGCACACCCTCATCAGACTAGAACTGTTGTACCACTAGTGCAGAATCGGCCTATAGTGCCGGTTCGTAAGGGCCTTTACTGCCGGTTCTCCAACCGGCACTAAAGGGTGGGGACTAAAGGCCCCCCCCCCTTTAGTCCTGGTTCATCACGGCCCGGCACTAAAGGCCCACCAACCGGGACTAAAAGTATTTAATTATTTTAATTTTGGTTTATTTTTCCTTTTAATCCTTTAGGGGTTTATGAATTAATTATGGTTTATTTTTCCTTTTAATTTTGTGTTTTCCATTTAATTATTTTTCATTTCAAACATATATTACGCTACTACATACTGTACACGTTGTGCATATATATATAAATAGAATTTCTCGTAGAACCGATCATATATATATATCATCGAATTTCTCGTACGACGACCATTCACATACATACATATATATATATATATATACAATTTGGTATATACAATTTCTCCTACAATTTGCGGATCATTACATATGCAGGCATTACTGCTTGATCTTGTAATGGTATTCTTCTTTGGGATCTATGAACTGGTCGACCAGAAATCCAGCTATTTCCTCTTGAATTGCTTGTACGCGAGCCGTTGGTAGGAGTTGGCCCCGCATCTCCGTCAGCTATAAGAAGGAGATCAAGATGAATATATTAGTTGTGTGTATATATATTAGCTAGATCATGATAAAAAAATTATGGATAGTGTTCTGGCAACCGTACCCAAAGATTTCTTTCGTTTCTGCTCCTTTCAGACGTGATCATGCGAATGTTCTCGCAAACGTAGTATGCGCATAAACTATTCCCCTGCTCCTGCCTCATGCACTTTACGAGAATAAAATTCAATCAGGTAATAATTAATCAAGCATGATAATGGTATTGAAACTAGAATTAAAGAGATGCACGGATGTAGCTAGCTAGTACTACTTAATTACCTTGGGTCGCACCCATGTCAGCTTTTGTTCCCAGTCGCCTGGGACCAGTTTGACGAACTTGGCCCAAGCCCTGCCCGCCGGCAAAGAAAATGAATAAAGGAGTTATTAACTAGTTGATATCAGGAAATGAAGTAAAGAGGCCGACATAGTGCGATAATGATTGAAATTACCTGTCGACCACCCCCCTCACGGTTGCGTATTCGGATGGATTCTTATATAGTGAGTCTAGTACTTCAACTTTTCCCTTGTCAACTTCAATGATTAAAAAGATCCAGTGGTAACTGCATGCGCACACGTTTTGTATAATTAAGCGGGCATGTGCATAACTCATCAACTACACTTATTAACATCTAGTAAGCAAAAAATAGAATTTGTAGTACAAGATATAGTAACACTCACCCGAAGTTGTAAGGAAGTAGTATTTCAGGTTGGGTGTTTAGTTGCTTCAAAAACTCTAGCAGGAATCTCTCTGTGTCTTTTCTCGAATATTCAGTTTCCCATATCGCCTGATTAACCGTATTTGGGTCAATGAACCCAATGCCATAGCGTCCAGCTTTTTTCATTTCATACATCGTCATTCTGCATAATACCACAGAAAAGAATATAGTGAGGACAATTACAGGTAATGAACGAGAGCACAGCTAGCTAGCTAGAGACTTAAATTACAGAAAGAAATCACTTACAGACAATAGCAACTGACGATAGATTTGTCGAGTGCGTCTTGATTGAATAACTGAAACAACTCTGAATAATGAATCCACAAATCTTTTTTATGGAAGTAATGCTTTTTCTTGACTTTCACCATGAGGGACTCTTGATTGGTATTTGCTGTTTCTTGCATGTACTACGTATGCAAATTGTACAATCTCGTTGGTAGAAGCTTAACATCGTCAGGCTTGACCAGAGGTTTGCCGCGGACATATTGCCATTTTACTTCCTCCTCTTTAAGCCCGGGGATTTCCTCAAGGCCTAGGAGTTGTTCAACAGTGACACCGGCCTCTTTAGCCTGCCTTTTATGATCGTCGGTTACTACCAGCCGATCGGCGGTACTCACAGGTGTTTGTACAATGAGCGGGGGGGTCGATTGCACTGCCTGTTCTCCCAGCTGGGGAACAGTTTTCCCGCTTTTTTGCCAACTGCTTGGCTCGAGCTCGAGCTCGACTCCTTTTGTCCTGCAAAATATGACTTCTTGATAGACCGCACATAGTCGCAGTCCTTCTGATTGAGCCATATCAATAAAGTGTTGTGAGACATGCTCAGGAACTTTCTCCTTTGGTGGCGGGGGCGGTTTCGGTTCAAAATGGGCCTTCACTTTGGCATCCACTACGGTGTCGAGTTCCTCCTCAGTCAGGTGGTAAGGCAACTTCGGAAGAGGCTTGAGGCTTGGACCATATTTGAATTTCTTGCCTGTTGTACCGCTAGCCGTCGTAGCTGTGGCCTCTCTCTTCCGTTATTGCTTAGGCGATGGAGCACGCTGAGTCGGCGGAGACGGCAGACGCGGTGCCGGACTTGGACGAGGAGGAGTCGGCTGACGCGGTGCCGGACTTGGAGGAGGAGGAGTTGGCTGACACTGTGCCGGACTTGGAGGAGGAGTCGGCTGACGCGGTGCCGGACTTGGAGGAGGAGGAGTCGACTGACGCGGCGGCGGACTTGGAGGAGGAGGAGTCGGTGGCCTTGGAAAGACAATGCAATCCTTTTTCCATAGAATGATACGATGTATGGCCTCTCCCAGTGTTCTCTCCTCGTCACCTCCAAGAATGTCAAGTTGTAGCTCGTGATATCCTGACATCACTTCATCAACCCCGACACGAGCATAGCCAGCTGGAATGGGATTGCAATGGAAGGTTGCTTCAGGGGGATTTGCTAAAGCATAGCCGCCCGCCACCTTCATGGATAAGTTCTTCACTTTCATGTGTAGCTCACAGTTAGTCCTGTCTTTGATATCATCCACAGGGTAGCTAGCTAGCAGTGCATCATCGATATCGGCCGGGGCGGAACCCACGCTACTTCTCGGCATAGATGGGACGGTGCTATCCAATGCTGGATCGATCTGCTCATGCTGCCGTTGAGACGCCCTTTCCTGCTGCCGCCTGAAAGCGCGTTCCAACTCCAGGTGCTTTGATTCTAGGCCTTCAAGGCGGAGTGCTTCCTCCTTCTTCTTCTGCTCCTCCTGCTTCTTCTTTCTCGCACGGCTTCTGTAGTCGTCGTTCCAATCCGCAAACCCCTCAAACCACGGAACAACGCCTTTGCCTCGTGTTCTTCCCGGGTGTTCAAGATTCTTCAGGGCGCGCGTAAGCTCGTCGTTCTCTCTGTTGGGCGTGAACACCCCCGTTCGAGCTTCTTCTATTGCAAGAAGTATTTCGTCTGTCGCTTCTTTAAGACTTGCCTTCACCTTAACCAGCCCTGTCTCTGGGTCCAACTTCCCCCCATGCGCATAAAACCATGTCCTGCACCTAGGGGGCCATGTCAATGTAACTGGAGTGCCCCTGCACTAATCATCTCTTGCTCAGATTGATCCCACTTAGGCAGGGCCACCTGGTAGCCACCTGGCCCCATAGTATGGTGCTACTTCTTTTTCGCAGCATTAATCTTGTTTTTTCTCGACCGTTCCTTAGCGTGTTCCGATTCCTTGAACTTCACGAAAGCGTCCCAGTGATCTTTTGCCTTCACCAGTGCTCAATTGAATTCTGGAGTCTTCTTTTTTCTTTGACGTACGCAGTCCATGTATTTTTCTTGAAGGTGTTGAATGCGATCGCCATCTTTTTAAGAGCATAGTTTCTGACTTTCTTCAGATCTGCATCTGTCAAATTATCTGGTAGGGTGAAATGCCGCATGAGCGAATCCCAAAGTACATCTTTTGCTCTTTCGTCGACAAAAGTAACTCCTGCTGGATCTCCCTTTGCTGGCTTTTTCCATTCTTGAACGGAGATCGGGATTTGGTCCCTGACAATAACTCCGCATTGATTCTTGAACTTGGTCGCATTTTTCCAAGGTTCAAGCGGTTCGCCATTTGATGTTTTGATGGAATCGATGTTGAACTTTACGCCAGGGTCCAACTTTCTGGCCGGGCCTCGAACTACCCTGTCGCTTGTACAAGATTTGCTCGATCCGGAGGCCTAAAAGAAGAAAGATCGATTCGTTAATACATACGAATCAATTAAGACATGTAATGATCACCGAATGGCTTATATAATAAATATACCTCGCCGGTCTTTGTTATTTGAAGAACATTTTCTTCGTCAACATCGTTGTCGTCGCCTTCATCTATTCGTTCGTCTTCATCAAATATCATACAACCCTCACCGGAATTGTTCAGATATTGCGAGCCGTCATCATCTTCAGGTTCATGCTCTGGGCTCGGGGAGCGTATGATGTCGAACAGAGCCTCCTCTCCTTCTCTGCCGGTATTGTCCATAGCTTTTATTTAACTAATCCAGAAGAAAGATAAAACAATTTAGTATTCAAAGTAGAATGCATGCAATCAATAAGGAAAAACTGAATCATAGTACATAATATGCATCTCGAATATTTCATATAATATGCATCATCGAATATAATCTCGAATAAATCGTCTCGAATATTATCGAATATAATCTCGAATACATCTCAAGTATTATCACTAGCTAATACAGATCGAATATTATCGAAGAATCTAGTTCACTAGTGGTTCCTGAGGTGCGGGCGATGGACACCCAAAGAGAAGGAACCATCACAGGATCATAGCTCGGGTGAGATCCCTGAAGAACCTGCCAGGTATTGGAGAACCTGACGTCCAACGCATCCATGTAGCGACAGACGTGCTCGTCCTCCTCCCTGACACGGCGACGTACCACCTCCGACGGGGCCGTCTGCCTCTGCACCGAAAGTGGCCCACGCGAACACCACCGAAGAAGCTCCGGGTCGACGACGGGACCCGGGGTCGGGTTCCTCACCAAGCTGCGCGCCCCTGAAGGTAGCACCTCCCAGTGCCAGCCCGGCAGAGCCCAGTCCTGAATGTTGCCCCTCTGAAGCAGGACGTCGTCGCGAACAAGTCGACGACGAGGATGCGGGCCGGGCATCGTTGGCTCCGAGAAGAAATTCTATGCAAATTTAACATTTTTTAAATGCTTGATTGTGATTTCTTATATACGGGGAACCTTCAGAATCATAACGGATTCTCTTAACCTTTAAGGGATTTAACAAAATGGCGCCATTGTGGATGTGCAGAAAATGGTCCATATTTTTCCTGATATCATCTACCCTTCTATATGTCACGTTGTCTAGCTAGTGTCAAAGGAAGAAAACCATGGATTCATCATTAGCCGGAAGTAACAGGCGCATGATGGTACGAAGCTGTCCAAAGTTGTTTTGGAACGGAGTCCCGGATAGGATAATTAGCTTTTTGGTACGAAGTTCAGCAAGAGCCTTCCGAATATCGCTATTTGGAAGGCCTTTTTGCTGAACTTCGTACCAAAAAAGCTAATTATTCTATCAAGAACTCCGTTCCAAAATAACTATGAAAAGCTTCGTACCATCATGCGCCTGTTACTTCTGGCTAATGATGAAGCCATGGTTTTCTTGAATCCTTTGACACTAGCTAGACAAAACGTGACATATAGAAGGGTAGATGCATGAGATCAGAAAAAAATTGGATCAACTTGTGCACATCCATAATGGGGGCATTCCTAAATCCCTTAAAGGACTAAGAGAATCTATTGTATACATACATATACTAATTGCAAATCTAACATTCATCTAACATTTCTATATCTTTTTTATATCTAAAATTTATATAGCAATAAAAAAAGTATAAAAAACTAAAAAACATTTCTATATCTTTTTTATATCTAACATTTATCTAGCTATAACTAAAAATATAAAAAACTAAAAAACATTCATCTAACATTTATATATGTAACATTTCATCTAACATTTATATATCTAACATTTCATCTAACATTTATATAACTAAAAGTATAAAAAAACTAGAAAACAGAAAAACAGAAAATAAAAATGTGTGTGTGTGTGTGTTCATGCATGTGTGTGTGTGTGTGTGTGTGTGTGTGTGTGCGGGCTCGATCGATGGGAGGGGCGGCCATGGCGGCAGGGGCTCACAGCGGGGCGACGGCCGGCGAGGCGAGGCGAGTCGTCGGCGACGGCGCACGAGGTCGCGAAGAGAGCGGCGGCGGCGGGGAAGAGGCCGGCGCGGGCGGCCGGCGTCGGGGAGGAGGCGCGGGCGGCCGGCGTCGGGGAGGAGGCGACGGCGTTGCGCAGCAGCCTGGCGGCGTCTCGCGCGTTCGGCGTCGTCGAGAGAGAATGGAGATCGATCTGAATTTTTGCGCTTATATAGAACGACCTTTAGTCGCGGTTGGTGGATCCAACCGCGACTAAAGGTAGCCTTTAGTCGCGGTTGGAGCCACCAACCGCGACTAAAGGTATTTTTCGCCAGGCAAAGCGGCGGGAAGCGCAGACCTTTAGTCGCGGTTGGTGGCACCAACCGCGACTAAAGGTTACCTTTAGTCGCGGTTGCAGCCACCAACCGCGACTAAAGGTCTCATGCTGCCACAGCCGCGGTGCAGAAAGTTTAGTCCCACCTCGCCCAGCGAAGGGCAGCCGCACTGGTTTATAAGCCCCGCTGCGGCTGCTCCCTCGAGCACCTCTCTAAGAAGGCCTATGTGGGCCTATTGAACCTGTGCTGCTCTGTTGGGCCTACTGGGCCTTGTGAGCCTGCGGTTGGGGCCCAGTAGGCGGGTTTTTTTTACTTTTCAGTTTTTTTAATTTTTGTTTTATTTATTTTCTTTTGTTTCTTAGTTTTTTTTGCTTTATTTAGAGTTAATGAGTGAATCTTTTTTGCGTTAGGTCAAAAAAATTATAAACTTTTTGTTAGTGGCAGTAGTTTTCAAATTTGAATAGTTTAAATTCGAATTATTTGAAATTTGTGTGAATCACTAGTTTGTGAATAACTTTACTTTAAAAATAGATTTTGCAGTGATTCTTTTTTCTGCTGTTTAATATTAGCGTGTTTTATTATTATATTCAATTTTGTAATTCTTAGGTTATTTAAAAAATGAAATGCCTTTGTAACAGACGAGTTTTCGTCTGAAACCTGATACTTCGAAAGAGATTGTCCATTTTGTACACGAAGTGCATCCAGTTTTTGCCGTAACCCTCTCAACTTTTTAGCACATGCTATGGGGGTGAAATGATGATAACATGCCAACTTTCAACCTTTTCAGAGTTCATTTGTAGTGCTTTTCAATTTCAGGGTCATTTAGCTCAAACAAATCAGTAAATGCATGAAAAATAGCAAATGAAGTCAGAAAGGGTTGAAAATTGATGGCGTGGCTTCGAATGGTACATACTGAACACACAAAAAGTATGGAGTTGAAATAAGTTTAAAAAATGAAATGCCTTAGTAACAGACGAGTTTTCGTCTGAAACCCTGATACTTCGAAAGAGATTGTCCATTTTGTACACGAAGTGCATCCAGTTTTTGCCGTAACCCTTTCAACTTTTTAGCACATGCTATGTGGGTGAAATGATGATACCATGCCAACTTTCATCCTTTTCAGAGTTCATTTGTAGTGCTTTTCAATTTCAGCGTCATTTAGCTCAAAAAAATCAGTAAATGCATGAAAAATAGCAAATGGAGTCAGAAAGGGTTGAAAATTGATGACGTGGCTTTGGACATAATATTTCGACGCGTTTCAAATGCCAAAACACATAAGTACACTACTATTACAAAGATTCCCTCCGGTTTGTCCGAAGTGGGACTTTCCAGATATATAAGTCCGGAAACTAACTAGAGAAGCCGGTCACATCCCAGAGTGGGATCTTTGGGTATAAAACTTTTTCTTCGCGTGTGTCCCTTTGCGTCGTAACCATGGACAATCTTCATCGTTTAACTTGATGCTCGAGTCAACATTCACTCTGAAGGGAGCAATTTCATGAAACTTTTCATAATCTTCTGACATGTCTGTCTTGTCCTCCACTCCCACGATGTTTCTTTTCCCTGAAAGAACTATGTGGCGCTTTGTCTCATCGTATGATGTATTCGCTTCCTTATCTTTTCATTTTCTCGGCTTGGTAGACATGTCCTTCACATAGAAAACCTGCGCCACATCATTGGCTAGGACGAATGGTTCGTCTGCGTACCCAAGATTGTTGAGATCCACTGTTGTCATTCCGTACCGCGGGTCTTCCTTTACCCCGTCTCCTGTCAGATTGACCCATTTGCACCGAAACAAAGGGACCTTCAAACCAAGTCCATAGTCAAGTTCCCATATCTCCTCTATGTAACCATAATATGTGTCCTTTGGCCTATTGGTGTTTGCTGCATCAAAGCGGACACCACTGTTTTGGTTGGCGCTCTTTTTATCTTGGGCGATCGTGTAAAATGTATTCCCATTTATCTCGTACCCTTTGAAAGTCAATATAGTCGAAGATAGTAACTTGGACAGCAAGTACAGGTCATCTGCAACAGTGTCGTCATGCATGAGACGTGTCTGCAACCAACCGGCGAAAGTCACCGTTTGTTCATGTGTAATCCAGTCGTCAGACTGCTCCGGGTGTTTGGAGCGTAGAATATTCTTGTGTTGCTTGATATACGGAGCCACCAAGGCGGAACTTTGTAGAACTGTGTAGTGTGCTTGCGCCAAAGAATGCCCGTCCTGGCATATTACTGAATTCTTTCCTAGCGTGCCTTTTCCACCCAGTCTGCCCTCATGCCGCGATTCAGGAACACCAATCGGCTTAATGTCAGGAATAAAGTCAACACAAAACTCAATGACCTCCTCTGTTTCATGGCCCTTGGAGATGCTTCCTTCTGGCCTAGCACGATTATGAACATATTTCTTTAAGACTCCCATGAACCTCTCAAAGGGGAACATATTGTGTAGAAATACAGGACCCAGAATGGCAATCTCCTCGACTAGGTGAACTAGGACGTGCGTCATGATATTGAAGAAGGATGGTGGGAACACCAACTCGAAACTGACAAGACATTGCACCAAATCATTCTCTAACCTTGGTAGGATTTTTGGATCGATTACCTTCTGAGAGATTGCATTGAGGAGTGCACATAGCTTCACAATGGCTAATCGAACGTTTTCCGGTAGAAGCCCCCTCAATGCAACCGGAAGCAGTTGCGTCATAATCACGTGGCAGTCATGAGACTTTAGGTTCTGGAACTTTTTCTCTGCCATATTTATTATTCCCTTTATATTCGACGAGAAGCCAGACGGGACCTTCGTACTGAGCAGGCATTCGAAGAAGATTTCCTTCTCTTTTTTGGTAAGAGCGTAGCTGGCATGACCCTGAAACTGCTTTGGATCCATGCCGTCTTCTCCGTGCATACGTTGCTGGCCCTCCCGTGCCTCCGGTGTATCTTTTGTCTTCCCATACACGCCCAAGAAGCCTAGCAGGTTCACGCAAAGATTCTTCGTCATGTGCATCATGTCGATTGTAGAGCGGACCTCTAGGTCTTTCCAATAGGGTAGGTCCCAAAATATAGATTTCTTCTTCCACATGGGTGTGCGTCCGTCAGCGTCATTCGGAACAGATTGTCCGCCAGGACCCTTTCCAAAGATTACTTTTAAATCCTTGACCATATCAAGTATATCATCACCAGTACGGTGGCGAGGCTTCTTCCGGTGATCTGCCTCACCTTTGAAATGCTTGCCTTTCTTTCTTACGGGATGCCTGCTCTGAAGAAATCGACGATGCCCCATGTACACATTCTTCTTACATTTATCCAAATATATACTGTCGGTATCATCTAAACAGTGCGTGCATGCGTGGTATCCCTTGTTTGTCTGTCCTGAAAGGTTACTAGGAGCAGGCCAATCATTGATGGTTACAAACAGCAACGCATGTAGGTCAAACTCCTCCTGTTCTTTCTCATCCCACGCACGTACACCTTTTCCATTCCACAGTTGTAAAAGTTCTTCAACTAATGGCCTTAGGTACACATCAATGTCGTTGCCGGGTTGCTTGGGGCCTTGGATGAGCACTGGCATCATAATGAACTTCCGCTTCATGCACAACCAAGGAGGAAGGTTATAGATACATAGAGTCACAGGCCATGTGCTATGATTGCTGTTCTGCTCCCCAAAAGGATTAATGCCATCTGCACTTAAACCAAACCATACGTTCCTTGCGTCCTTTGCAAAGTCCTTCCACTTTCTCTCGATTTTTCTCCACTGTGATCCGTCAGCGGGTACTCTCAACTTCCCGTCTTTCTTACGGTCTTCGTTGTGCCATCGCATCAACTTGGCATGCTCTTTGTTTTGGAACAAACGTTTCAACCGTGGTATTATAGGAGCATACCACATCACCTTGGCAGGAATCTTCTTCCTGGGGCGCTCGCCCTCAACATCACCAGGGTCATCGTGCCCGATCTTATAGCGCAATGCACAACATACCGGGCATGCATTCAAATCCTCGTACTCACCGCGGTAGAGGATGCAGTCATTAGGGCATGCATGTATCTTCTGCACCCCTAATCCTAGAGGGCAGACAGCCTTCTTTGCTTCGTACGTACTGTCGGGCAATTCGTTGTCCTTTGGTAGCTTCTTCTTTAACATTATCAGCAACTTTTCAAATGCCTTGTCAGATACACCATTCTGTGCCTTCCATTGCAGCAATTCCAGTGTGGTACCCAGCTTTTTCTTGTCATCTTCGCAATTTGGGTACAATAATTTCTTGTGATCCTCTAACATGCGCTGCAACTTCAGCTTCTCATTTTCACTTGCGCAGTTTCTCTTTGCATCAGCAATGGCCCGACCAAGATCATCAGCGGGCTCATCTGATGCCTCTTCTTCAGCTCCTTCCCGCATTGCCGGCTCAGCTTCTTCCCCCAATGTTGTACCATCGTATTCATGGAACCCATGGCCAGGATAGCTGTCGTCATCCTCTTCTTCTTCATTCTCTTCCATTAGGACCCCTCTTTCTCCATGCTTGGTCCAACAGTTATAGCCGGACATGAAACCGGACTCAAACAGTTGGACGTGAATGGTTCTTGAGTTAGAGTAATTTCGATCATTCTTACATCCAGCACATGGACAATACATAAAACCATCCGCCTGCTTGTTTGCCTCGGCCGCAACCAGAAAAGTATGAATGCCATTAATGAACTGGGGAGAGCATCGGTCATCGTACATCCATTGCCGGCTCATCTTCATTACACAACACCGAAAAGACCAAATTAATACAAGTTCATACATAAAGTTCATAGACACTTGTTCTCATAAAACAACATACAAACTCTCTAGCTAAAGCATTTAAATGCAACAACAAATGTGATCAAGATCGCAACTAAGGTAACAATTGATCCAACAGCATAGTGATACCAAGCCTCACTATCAATGGCATATTTTTTAAATTTTCTAATCTTCAAGCGCATTGCATCCATCTTGATCTTGTGATCATCGACGACATCGGCAACATACAACTCCAGTTTCATCTTCTCTTCTTCAACTCTTTTCAATTTTTCTTTCAAATACTCGTTTTCTTTTTCAACTAAATTTAACTTCTTGACAAGAATATCTATGTCGGTTGCAATTTCCGGTTCACATACCTCCTAGATAAAAATATCTATGTCAACTTGATGGGCATAATTGTCATAAACACGAAATGCAACAAATAGTTATAAAAGAGAGTATATACCACATTCGAATCATAAACCGGACGAGGAACGACGGGGACGGATATCAAAACCATGCCACTATGTATAACAAACAACCATATAGGTAAGAAAACTATACAAGTAACTATCTAAATCTTACAAACATGATTTTTTTTATAAAAAGGATAAGAGCAAGAGGCTCACCAAGGTGGTGCCGGCGACGGGACGGTGCGGGCGATCGATGGTGGTTAGGATGGGGACGGGAAGGCACTAAGTAAACCACACCTACACATGCAAAGTAAGAAGTTAATTTGAGCTCAAATTGCATATAAATCAAATAAACTACCACATATAAATACTCCCAAACTAAAACCCACAAATCACTATACTTATAGAGCATTGCAAGAGCTAATCTAGCAATGAGAGATGAAAGGACAAAGTTCCTAACCTTTGTGAACACTTGGATGGATGGGGTGCCTCCAAATCTTGACAAATTTTGGCAAAAATGGAGGTGAGCTCGAGCAAGGGGAAGAACAAAGGAGAGGAGGAAGGGGAAAACAAGGAGGAGTGTGCTCGGGCTGGCCGAAGGGTTCATATAGGGGATCTTTAGTCCCGGTTCGTGACACAAACCGGGACTAAAGGTGAGCCTATAGTCCCGGTTCGTGCCATGAACCGGGACTAAAGGTGATCGTGGAGCCCCAGGCTGACACCAGCCTGCCACCACCCCTTTAGTCCCGGAACCGGGACTAATGATGCCCGTCCCGAACCGGGACTAATGGTCACATTAGTGCCGGTTCAAAACCAGACCGGGACTAATGCTTTGGACAAAAGGTCTGTTTTCTACTAGTGTACCACAGAAAATCTGTTGAGAAGTGAACCGAAACACTCGTTGACCACCACAAATCAATATGAATGTTCGGCCTAAATCCCCAAATTGACCAACCTAATAAATACGTACAAGGATCTGAGTTTTTATTTACCTCTCATCCCCTTCCGGAAAGAAGAACCGAACCAAAACGTCGCTCTCAGAAGCGTCCTCACCAGAGTCTAATGCTCGGGAACGTACTCTGTCTCGGGCTTGGGCTTGGGCGATGCCTTGGCGCGCCTCAGCCGGAGCCACGCGGCCAGCTCATTCGCCACAGCCACCCGTATCTGTCTGGATGGTGGCTTGGTGCCACTGGCCGCCACCATCGGCTCCGTTTGCAGCATGCTTCTTGCCCCAACGCATGGGTGCCATGATGACCCTGGCGGGATGATGATGCTTGTGGCAGACGAGGGAGGCGCCGAGTTCGATTTGCCGGATTCTCGGGCTTAGGCTTGGGCGATACCTTGGTGCGCTTCATCCGGACCTCGGCGGCGGCTCCTCTCGGATCTCGACGGCAACGAAGGGTTCCGCTATAACGGCTGGGGCATCCTTGACGACTGAGGAAAGAAATAGATCGAGGGGAGCCTCGTTGACTGATTTTTTTGTTAGGTGCGAGGGAGAGGGACAAAAAAACCCAGACGATGAGACGAAAAAAAAGAGACGAAGGTGGGAGATGAGACAAAAAAAGCCATGGAACGAAGACTATGAAGTCCCCCTTTAGAGCAGAAGATTAATTACACAAATAATGAATGGTCTACCTAATTCTATGCATGCCTAATTTACTGCCAACCAAATCAATTAATTATCCGTCTAATTAGGAAAAATCATTACTTCTAATTATCTATAGGTATAATTAATTACATTGATGACTCCATTTCCGAATTGATTCGTTGCAAAAAATCCCATTTAAATGAAAATATTAGCCCGGATCATGCGCGATGAACCGCCTGTCATCTCCGCATCTGGGAGGGAGCAAGGGCGGTGTCGTGATTGGGTTGTGTTCGCCGTGATCCCACCTTGTGGTTATTAAGAAAAATCTTCACTCTGCTTTTTAGGAAGGTAATGATACATATATGGACGATTTTTCATTTTTAGTTACTTAATTGACTCAGCACCTGCCAAAGCAAGCACGAAAAAAATGAAAGGAGAATCGGACGAATCGATTCGGTTTTTAGTGGGAGGGAAAATCGGAAGAGATGGTGGGAGGTGAGGCCAAATTTTCCTTAAAACCCGTTATTTGTTTCCTGAAAATATGTTATTTCTTTCCTAAAATAAATTACATTAATGAAACGGATCGATTGATTTAGATAAGTTAGGAAAGTTAGTTTAAATCTGTTATTTATTTCCCGAAATCTGTTATTTGTTTCCTAAAACAAATTGCACTAATTAGATGTATCGAATGATTTGGAACTTAATAAGAAAGTTGGATCCGTGATTTGTTATAAGTTAGGAAAGTGCTGGTTTGTAATAAAAGAGTGAATAGAAAAATAAACCGATAGACCAGGATAGGAGGGGGTGGGGGGAGACGAAATTAAACCGGTTAAAAAAACCTGGATGCTATTCTACCAACTGAGCAATTAGGAGTAGAGATTCATAGGCTATGATGGAAAGGCTTGTTAACCGAAGTTCATAATTGCCCACGGTTGATTCTCAAAAAAAAACAAATTGCCCACGGTTTGTATGCACGTTTCATTATTATTATCACGTTGCTTCATTGGTTTTCATGCACATTTTTTTAGGCCTCTTCCAATGCAAAGGTGTTTAGATGAGGGCACATTTAAAAGTTTGGTGACTAAAGCCCCCAATGCATTGGTGCTTAACTTGTTGTTGCTAAGCATCCTTCATTTAATGATTTTGCAACTAAAGTTGTTCATGTATTGGTGGGCTTCTTTCATTTAAGTGTTTTGCCTAGGTCCACGCGCTTAACATTGTTTCTTACCGGGTCACCACACTCATCTCTCTTCCATTAATTAGCTTGCCACATCAGATTTTTTACCTACATGACAACCTTAGCACATGTACAAGGTGGAGCATTGGGAGGGGCCTTAGTGTACTCCACGCAACATTTCATTTCCTCTGTTTGCGGCCTCGGTTGGGATATAGCAAGACTAGGGATGACAATGGGTACCCATTATCCACGTACCCTGTGGGTAAACTCCTATTAAGGTAAGGGCATGGGACAAAAATTTACCCATGGGTATATAAATAGGAAAATCTGAAACCGATCGGATACATCGGGTCTGGGTATGGCATCATATAACCCATACCCACATACCCATGTACCCATATAAATTCTATGTAAACTACAAAATTATCTTTAAAATCTACACTATGTCAAGAATTTTTGAACTGTCCCGCAAAGAAAAAGAATTTCAAAACTGAAAATGTATGACTATGTGTTGTTCTTTATGACTTATATAATGTTGTTTATAAGTATATGTTGTTATAATCTATTTTTGTAAACTGTGACTGTATATTGCTGAATATGACTATAAATTGTTGAAATTAATGCTTTGCAAACATGGGTAATTTTACCCGCGGGTACCCATCTACCCTGTCGGGTAACGGGTATGGGAAAAAACTGTACCCGTTAGCGGGTATGGGTAAGGACGATGGGTAAGCTCAGGGGGAGCGGGTAAGGATATGGGATGGCTCCACCCGTACCCATACCCTGCGGGTGCCATCCCTAAGCAAGACTAGTAATTTCTCACGATTAAGGATGCATACAATGGTGTTATCTTAATGATGTCAGTTTACAGTAGTTGTAATATCTAGAAGGCACAATATAGAGTCATATAGCACAATTTTAAAACACACTTTAGTTTAACAACTCTCTTATGTTTCCCTCGCAAAAAACTCTCTTATGTTTAACACTTACACACAACAGCAATAACAACAAATATATGTTAAATGAAGTGCTAGTATGATAAAACTATGCCTATGAACTGTCATTGTCATCATCTTCTCCGCCAAGAACTAGCAAGAATGTCTTCCCAGCTTGTGTCTTGTATTCGATTGCAATCGTAAGACAATACATACGGCGAAGTCAATGCATCACTTCGTATCCCGGATAAGGACTCCACTTAAGTTAAAGAGGTAATATCAGTGACAGTCATAGCACTTGCATCTGATGTTCAGTTTAGTGTTAAAAGTTATAAAATGCAGCATTGCAATCACATAACTTGCCTATGCGTGCAGATACGGTCACTTCTTCCGTATCCAGACGTATCTAGTGCTCGCGAGGCGTGTCAGCATGAATGCGGCCCACATGTCAGTGCCTGGGTGTGGTGAGGCGTTGGACGTCGGGTGAGCCATGCATTTGTTTTTTTGCAGATAACCCCCTTGACTTTTATTTAGTTACGCATTTATCAGTACATAGGGGCTTGTGAGAAACAGGAGTAAAAATAGTGCCAGGAAAAACAGGAGTAAAAATAGTGCCAAGGGGATCCGTGAGCACTGCTTTTTTTATATAGAAATCATCCGTGCATTTATTTATGTATACGCAGAAAATCCTCAAATAAAATTAGAAACGCCACCGCAACAGCTAGGATTCAAACCCAAGATCTGCTACAATTAGAAGCGCATAGATAACCACTCGACAAACTAACATATTACGATAGGTAGCACAGTTAGCTTTATATAACATGGACAATATGAATTAAAGTAGAATTAAAACGGAAAAGGGTATGCAGAAGAGGCAAAGCCCTGGTTCGAACCTATGACCTCCTAACAAGCTAGCCGCTTGTGCAATTAAAGAGATATACACAATTTATCTTCTGTATTCTACTTTTTTTACTATGTAAGAAAACAATTTATATTCTAGATAGATAAAATTTTCAGACAAAACAACTAAATTTTGTTTGAATTTGAATAATTTTAGTTTTGAAATCTTGATAAAAGAAAATATAGTGCAGAATGAATGTATGTAATTTTTTCGTACAAATCTACTAATTTTTTGTTTGAATTTGAAAAATTGTAACACAAAAACCTAATACAGAATGAATACACATAAATTCTTTTGTAAAAAAATAAAAAAAAATGTTTGAACTCGAATAATTTAAAATTTTAAAATCTATATAGAAGGAAATATAGTGCAAAATGAATGCAAGTACATTTTTTGAACAAATTGACATTTTTAATTCAATTCTAATAATTTTAAATTGAAAAATCTAGTGCAGAATGAATGAACATAAATTCTTTTGGACAATTATTTTTTGTTTAAATTCAAATATTTTTGAATTTGAAAATCTAGATAAAATAAAATATAGGTTAGAATGATTGTATGTAATATTTTTGGAAAAATCAACGGAATTTGTTTTTGAATTCAGATACAAGTTTTATGACTGTCACTGATATTAGCTCAAAAGGGAGACTTGGCATAGTGTTCTTTTTTAACGCAGTACAGACGCAAGCGCTCATATATACGCGCATACACTAGTCCTTATGAACGTACACACACCCTATCCCTATGAGCACCTTCGAGAGACTGAGCCGGCATGTCATCTTGAGATTTACGAAGTCATCGTAGGCGCCTCGTCGTCGACGAAAACATGTCCTCCAACAGAATGTGCATCGCTGGAAATCCTAAAATAAATTCAGGAAATAATGCGAGCACCAGGATTTGGCATAGTGTTCTGGAACCACATGTTTTTCACATGTCATGCACCGTTGTGGTGTTTTGCTAACACCACTCAATCTCCTATTGAAACAAATATGAAAAATAAATATAGAAACCCACTTTTGTTGTCTGCGGGTTTGTTCATTTTGGTGCAAATTGATGCGGTTTACTAACTGTGCAAAAAAAATTGTGATCCTTTTTTTCTTTCTCATTTCGCCTTTTCGATCAGGTCACGAATCGACGTATTTTTCTACGGACTTTTGCGGGCCCTTTATCAAGCACCAAAATCCGTTATCTCAAATCTTCTAGTACCAAAAATTGTCCTATCTCCATGTAGAGTTTCTAGCAAGATTTTTTCCTGGGAAAATCTATCAGATTCCTTAGCACATCTCTTGTGGTGGCTCTTGATTGTCGATCCTCTCTTGTAGGGAACACCACAAGCAGGATGAATTGACATCGATTGGTAATGTAGACGTTGCCATGTTGATGTAGGAGTACCGGTTCCCTGCATTCCAGGTAATCTGAACAGGTCACCAGCAGTTGCTGTTGCCACCTCGCTCCATTTGGCATGTGGCACCCGTCAAGTACTAAATACTATGAGCAGGGCGCACACCAACAGTCCTCGCTTCGCCGGTGCCATGGTCGGCATGATCAAGAGCACATGCTCTCTCCTTGCCGGTCTCCTCCTTCTTAGCTTTGGTGGCGACGTTCATGGCGCTGACGGCAACAAAGACCAATTCGTCTACTCTGGCTTCACCGGCGTGCCCCTCTCGTTGGACGGCACTGCAAGCATCACGCCGAACGGCCTCCTCGAGCTGACCAACGGCACGGCCCACCTCAAGGGACACGCGGTCCACCCAACGCCGCTGCGTCTGAGGAGGTCACCAGGAGGCGCGGTGCGGTCTTTCTCCGCGTCCTTCGTCTTCGGCATCCACACCAACTACCCTGAGCTGAACCACAGCGGTCACGGCATCGTCTTCTTCATCGGGACCAAGAACTTCTCGACGGCTCAGCCAGGTCCGTACCTGGGCCTCCTCAACGACCAGAACAACGGCAACGCAACCAACCACGTCTTCGGCGTCGAGCTCGACACCATAGTGACCACCGAGTTTCGTGACCCGGACAACAACCATGTCGGCATAGACATCAACGGCCTCCATTCCGTTGCTGTCCATTCCGCTGGCTATCACGACGACAGGACCGGTGCTTTCCGGGACCTGTTATTGATCAGCGGCAAGGCCATGCAAGTCTGGGTGGACTACGACGGGGAGTCCATGCAGATCAACGTGTTCTTGGCCCCCCTGGAGATGGCCAAGCCTGCAAGGCCGCTAGTATCATCTATGTACAACCTCTCACAGGTTCTGTTGGAGCCAGCATTTCTTGGGTTCTCGTCGTCGACGGGCTCGATGATCGGTTCTCGCCACAACGTGTTGGGTTGGAGCTTTGCCATGGATGGACCTGCTCCAGCCATCGACATCAGCAAGCTGCCCAAGTTGCCAGAGAAGGTCTCCAAGAAACAGCACCGGGTATTGGGTATCACTCTGTCAACAGCCATCATAGTGTTCGTCCTCGGTGTGGTTTCAATCGCGGTCTTGCTTATTCGAAGGCGTATAAAGTACGCCGAGGTGAGAGAGGACTGGGAGGTTGAGTTTGGGCCACATAGATTCTCCTATAAGGATCTGTACCGCGCGACGGAAGGTTTCAAGAGCAAAATGTTGCTTGGCACCGGAGGATTT
Source organism: Elymus sibiricus (assembly GCA_039707655.1). Classification (NCBI taxonomy): domain Eukaryota; kingdom Viridiplantae; phylum Streptophyta; class Magnoliopsida; order Poales; family Poaceae; genus Elymus; species Elymus sibiricus. Next base: position 481,774,450 of record CM077671.1, on the reverse strand, counting down.
GGGGCAGTGTACAAAGGAGTGCTTCCCAACTCTAAGATGGAGATCGCGGTGAAGAAAGTGTCACATGATTCAAGCCAAGGAATAAAGGAGTTCATCGCGGAGGTGGTCACCGTTGGCCGTCTCCGCCACCGCCACCTTGTGCAGCTTCTCGGTTACTGCCGGCGAAATGGTGAGCTTCTTCTGGTCTACAACTTCATGCCAAATGGCAGCCTTGATCAGTACTTGTATGACCCCAACTGTAAGAATGCACTACACTGGGCCCAGAGGTTCCAAATCATCAAAGGCATTGCCTCCAGCTTGTTGTACATCCATGAGGAATTCAAGCAGGTTGTCATACACCGTGACATCAAGGCGAGCAATGTTCTTCTGGATAGTGAGATGAACGGAAGGCTAGGTGATTTTGGTCTTGCAAAACTGTGTGATCATGGTGCAGATCCACAGACGACGCACATAATTGGCACAATGGGGTACCTAGCCCCTGAGCTGGCGCGCACGGGGAAGGCGTCCCCTATCACCGATGTGTTTGCCTTTGGTGCATTCGTTCTTGAAGTCGTCTGCGGGCGGAGACCTATTGACCAAGCCATGCAGGACAGCCGGCGCATATTGGTCGACTGGGTGCTCGAGCACTGGCAAAAGGAAGCACTCATGGAGGTAGTGGATGCACGGCTCCATGGCAACTACGACGCTGATGAGGCGGTACTAGCATTGAAAATAGGATTGTTGTACTCACATCCAGTCCCCGGTGCAAGGCCTACCATGCGGCAAGTTATGCAGTATCTCGACGGAGACATGGCATTCCCGGAGCCAACCCTTTCACAGATGAGCTTTAGTATGCTAGCACTTGTGCAAAGTGAAGGGTTTGACGCGTTCATTGGGTCGTCGATGAGTATGTCCATGGTAAGTGGCCTCTCTGGAGGGAGATGATATTCTCATGCTGGTCAGAATCCTAGTTAATGTGTACGTGTGCTAAAACTTGTTTTCTGGATATTATACATGTATGTGCAGCTGGCATGTAATTCTCTGTAATGTTTAGAGAAAGTTGCATTAGATGTCTCTAAACTTATGGTCAAGAAATATAACAAGGAATACCCAGCTTTGGTTTATGATTTGAAGTTTTGAACATATGTTTTCGTAAGGATTGTCTGGTAAAACTTCTGTAGCACTCTAAAAAGAGGCAACTGGAAAATACATCTGTATTGCTGTTTTTTTTTAGAAAAACGTTGTAATTTCATCTCGCCCGACACCTATATTGCTGTGTATTATTGCCTCTGCTTTTGGTGATCCCTCAGTATACAACAAAAACCTACTCCATGTTCAAACATATACATATGATTTTTGACTTATTGAACAGTCTTTTGAATTTAGAAAAGGAAGAATTCGTAGGACATGTAGCTCCAAAAGTTTTCAAGGAGGACCAAAGTCCAGCTAGGACCCTTTGATGGACCCAGGACCCTTTAATGAAGAAAGAAAGAGAAGGTTAACAGTGCTGCTCATAAAGCTTCCTGAAAGTAAGTCTGAATGACCTCTTTGATGGACATTCTACAATAACATTTGTGGTTCTCACAAGTACTAGTATTGAAGTTACCTAGCTCCCAGGGAATTTCGTACAGCCACAGGAGCATGCATTTAAAATCGAAATATCTAAGCCTTGTTTCGAAATATAAAAGGAGAAATAACACTTGCACAAAATGGAGAATGACATGTACAAAAATCCTCTGGTTGCTGTCGTTGTCCATGATGGGGGAAATTGGAATGGAGAACAATTTTTTTGCTTATGTGAGTGCGAGCAGAGAAAGTGATCAGCGGGTGAAAAATCACAGAAGTCACTCTAGCTAGAACAAGTACTCTCAAGTGTCAAGCCTACATTCTTTCCTATGAAAGGGTTGAAAGAGCCTAGAAGCACATCTGGCAACCAATCAGTTATAAGAAAGACAGGTATGTACCATGTATGTAAGGAAATAATTCAGAAATTGTTTTTGCTGTTGGATGAAGCAAGTGGAAAAGTTTCAAACACCTTGGAGAGTGGTTTGCATGGACGGGCTTGGAGTTTGGACTAAAGCTCCAATACCATTCATTTTGCATCGATGTTCGAATTTCAGTTTGGTGTGTGACAAAATTTCTGTACAAGTTCAGTGCACCTTGCAGAGTTGTTAAATTTGCGCTCTTCACAGCACAGTATATATCAGTGTTCAACACTGAATACCATTTTATCGTGTGAAGTCACATGCCCATAATTCTTTAAGAGGGTCAGATGCCCATAATGTTCGTCAAACAAAAAAAATCTCATGAATTTAAAAAATTGTTTGCCGATTCAAAAAATGTTCACGAGTTTCAAAAAAATGTTTGCAATTTCAAAAAAAGTGAGAATCCTAAAATTGTTCACAATTTAAAATTAGTTCACGATTTAAAAAAATGTTTAAAATTTTGAATTCTTTTTACAATTTCGCAAAACAATGTTCGTACTTTCAAAAAAAATCATAGTTTCAACACAAGGTTCACGGATTTGAAAAATATGTTCGCAAAAATAATGAAAGAAAAATGAAAAAGAAAAGAAAAAACAAACGTGAAAAAAAGAAAAAAGGAAAGAAAATAACGAAAATAAAACAAGCAAAAGAACGGTATAAGAAGGTTCTAGAATCTTTCCAGAACAGGAAACGAGCTACTTGTGCCGGCCCAGAGGTTAGAAATGCTTCTAGACCAATATTTAAGGCATCTATCCTTTAGCAGTGATTCTCCTAAAAAAGAGATTAGCGGTATTAAGATAACTTCACTGCAAATCAAGTTGGGTATCCACTGGAGTGGCCAAGGTTTGACTGGATTGAGACAACAAAATCAAATAGGAACAATCCCATGTTTCTGGAGAATTTCCTACTTGCGTCCTCAAGCCTTCGGAAAAAAGGAAGTAATAAACACTTTCGAGGGATCCCTCCTGCCACTAGCTATTGGCTTCAAAGATTCAGGGAGGACATATGCCATCTTACATATGGAGCTAAGGAAGTTTATAGAGGGGGGACAAGGCGATTCGATGTCCAGGTTCAGCTGTACTACGGATCCGAATTGTCATGTCAAGTCTCGATCAATCCTGATTCTTTTATAGCATGTCCAAAGCAGCTTCCTCAATCCTTCCGTTGTTTTTTAGGTTAGGAAAGCGATCAACCGCCAGATCGGAGTAAGACTCAAACAGATTCCAATAACATGAGTTCGGATCCAAGTTTTGCGCCACCGAGAAATATCAAAAGTTGAGTTGTGTGCACAGACACACTCCCACTCGACGTGTATGCACGGAGGATTCAACATTGACAGGCAGTTTCTCGATCACCCCTTACAGGTTAGTGTTAAGTTCATCCTTTAAGTTGAGTTAATGCCCCCACTGATCCTTAATATTTAACATTCACAGGGATATGAGGCTTGTGCCTTTGTTAACTGGTTGGATGATGAATGACATGGCAGGGATCAGGCTGTTATCATCAAGCTTGCTGAAGATAACGTGAAGCTGAAGAAGAAACTGACTGATCTGGAGTGTACAATCTCTACGCTGAAGTAAGAAAAAATCAATCACAGACAACAGACGAAAGCAAGAGACAAGAAGGATCTAGCATGTGTAGTTGTAGTTGTCGCATTAGCCATCTTTTATGCGCTATTTGCAATGATGATTAGGGGTTTTGTTTGATCATTCTGGCTACATCAATAAGCAAAGCTAATCTATTGCTTACCAATTGTCCTATGTTAAATGATTGTTTCACACACGCTGTGTTTCATATAAGTGTGTGCATAGTTAACAATACATCTAGCGAATTGTGTGAATTGCTAAAATGTACCGTGTGAAATAGTTGACATATTGCACATATTTGGACGCTCCAATCCGTGTGCATAATTATCACATTGAAAACTGCGCAACCATGATAATTTAGAGCGACGGGTTACTAATAAGTGCGGTTGATTATATCAGAATTCTAACCGCATGCCAAGACGCCAATATAACCTGTCAATCCCCCGCTTCAATGGCCATTCCTCTTTTCTTCATACCCCGCTCCAGTCGCCACCATCTTCATCGTCCCGGCTAGCCGCGCTACACTCTTACACACACTCTGCAATCTCGCTTTCTCTTGGTTTGTATACGTAGTGCAGCCATGTCGAGCGACATCGCGGACGACAGTTCGGCCAGTCTAGCGTCTGATCTAAGATCAACCTCGGAATCGCCGCGCTTGTTTTCCATGAGTTCGGCATGGAGTGCTGACCTCGATTATATCCGATTCAGGGAAGGGACGTTGCTGCTCAAGTCGTTGGACGACAACCAGACGGATGAGGAGTCATCGAAGGACGAAGAAGAAGACGACGATGAGGGCAGCAATGATGATGACGACAACGATAGCGATGAAAAGTCAACGGTCAGCGGCAGGAAGCGTCCACGCCAAGACGCTGTTGCGAGGCCATCCAACAACAAGAAGAAGAGGAGTAAAGCAGATTGTATATCTCTGTTGCCATTCGCTCATATTAATTTCTTATTTCTGTTTCCCCGGTCGATCTCATCGCAATCAGTTAGCATACAGATTCGACAATGATATTTCACATTATCGCACACAATTGGTTTGTTCAATTGTGTGCTCTGTCGAGCACACAATTCGCACCGAAAAATCATATGCGTTGTCTACAATTATCGCACAGAATTCTGACTACTGACCTATTTGCCAGGTGTCACACACATCTTGTTAAGGCAAATTATGTGTGTTCTTATGGATCATCGCAAACAGTTCATATGAGTGACATGTATGCCGTCTATCGCACATATCCGGATCTGGGTAACCGTTTGCGTTATTTTGCCTCATCGTAAATAGTTCTTTTGAGTGACATGTATGTCGTCTATCGCACATTCGCAAACATTTGTATTTGAGTGACCGTTTGCGTTATTTTTTCTCATCGCAAACAGTTCGTATGGATCAACTGTATGTCACGTATCGCACACACAACTCTTATATATCTGAATTGTGCGTGATGGATCAACCGCCGCACACAGTTCATTTTATTGGTGACGGGTCTATAACTATACCCTTTATGATTCATGCATCGCACACAGTTTGATCGAAGGGTCTTCTATACATGTGTCATCTTAGGACCTTCTTGCAGTAGTGTAGACAGCCTTTCGGTTACGAAACTATTTCATGGAGAGGGGGGTAGAAAGTCAGATCATTGCATGATATTTGTACGAGAGAGCTTGTGTGATATGAAGAGCTCTCCACCTCTGTTTATATTGTGAGGCAAGGGGTAGAGGCCACTTGAAAATACAAAAATACCCATGAGATATGTCCTTCATAAGGGCAAAAAGGGGAGGCAAGTGGAGCTCTATGGAGGAGCTCCTTCTTGGTCGGCCACCTTTGTGTGGGGCCCCAAAAGGGGCTCCTGGCACCCCATGCCATCCCCTTGACTTTTGGGACAAAGCACCAAAAGGTGGCTTTTCAAAATGCCACCAAAAGGGGTTGTACCCTAATAGTGTTACTATTATTCACACCACTATTCATACAACTATTCATGACAACTTTTCATGAAATATTTTTGATGTCTATTTAATTCGAAAAACTTCCCGAAGGTCCAGAACATTTTCGGCACCCTTAAAATAATTTTGGATGCATTCAGGACATTTCAAGTATGAAGTTTGTCCCTGGAACATTTCATGTTTTCTCTCTGAAATTCTACTATATCGTCTTCGAAACTTTTCCGGCAACAATTTCTTGGACTCCCTGCCTATTACTTAGCAGATAGATGACCCTTAAGTGTGTGACCTTGTAGTTTCGATGAAGTATAGATAACAAGAACATTTTTTGATCAATGATCAATAGCAAAATCGAGGACATCCGTATTGATCCATATATCCACATGAATAAATATTCAAGCGAACCTCTAGTCTAGTTATCGAATGTTGTTCCTGTTGATTCGCGATATGTTACATATACCCGAGGTGATATTTAATGGCATCTTCATGAATCAACAACTTGTTCACTATGTCAGTTTCCTCGTTACCAGCTCTGTTTTATTTTCCGCTACTGCGTTCGGGTATCCTTGTGATCGAATCACACTATGTATGGCCAGACGATGACGGATGCCATAACACCGAGAGGGCCCTAAGAATATCTCTTAGTTGTCGGAGGAGCAAATCATAATCTTGAGCTATCAAGTCCCTTTTCATACTTCTCCATAACCCGAAAATTGCCGTAATAACCATCTTGTTAAGGATGATGTTTAACTAACCCCAAATTTCATAAAGCAAGCACGAAGGAACTTGATAATCTCATGGTCTAAGCGGTTATGCAAACGCTAAATGTGTATGTATTATAGTTATTAACTTGTGACAAAAATATCTCACATCATAACATTAATCTATTCAATTCAACACAAGTGTTCTTCTAACATGTCTGTTCTCAAAGTTGTTGGCATAGCCATGCCCATGATCAGGAAAACGTGACCATCATGCATCACTTGAGCTAGTCTTAGAGCCAAGACTAGGAATACATGTTACCGTTTATTATTCCACACATGCACATGGGTTTCCTCTAATCCTTTATGGATATACAGGCTCAAGGACCCTATAAGTTATAGCATAGAAAATAAACATTAATTACAAACTTGAAGATAAATAACAATAGTTATCATTCCCTCTAGGGCATATCTCTTACACCGGCCATGTGTCGGGAGACAATGGTCATCGACTGAATCTCGGGCGCTCTCGGATGGCTGCGGATGTGGGAGAGAGGGCAGAGAAGGGCCTCACTAGCCAACAACGCTATGACATGGCCCACTGGTTAACAAACGGCTGACGTGGCTTGAGACTATGTCGGTATTTCCCCAAAGAGGAAGGGATGATGCAGCACAACGACGGTAAGTATTTCCCTCAGTTATGAAACCAAGGTATCAATCCATAGAGGAAGATCACGCACCCACGTAAATAGCACCTGCACACAAATAACAAATACTTGCAACCCAACGCGAAAGAGAGGTTGTCAAGCTCTCTACGGTAATAAGATAGATTAGGTAGTGATAGTTTTGGCAAATAGATCTCGCAAGAACACAAAATAAAATAAGTAAACAAAAAGTGCAACAAGGTATTTTTGGGTTTTTTGGATTAATAGATCTAAAAAAAGGACAAAATAGTAGATCGAAAAGCAATATGTTGGAAAAGTAGACCCGGGGGGCGTAGGTTTCACTAGTGGCTTCTCTCATGAGTATAGCACACGGTGGGTGAACAAATTACTACTGGGCAATTGATAGAAGATCAAATAATCATGACGATATCTAGGCAATGATCATTATATATGCATCACGTCCAAGATAAGTAGACCAAAACGATTCTGCATCTACTTCTATTACTCCACACATCGACCGCTATCCAGCATGCATCTAGTGTATTAAGTTCATGGGAAAACGGAGTAATGCAATAAGAACGGTGACATGATGTAGACAAGATCTATTCATGTAGGAATAGACCCCATCTTGTTATCCTTAATGGCAACGATACATGCGTGTCTTGCTGCCCCTTCTGTCACTGGGAAAGAACACCGCAAGATCGAACCCATCACAAAGCACCTCTTCCCATGGCAAGAAAAATCGATCTAGTCGGCCTAACTAAACCAAAGATTTGAAGAAGAAATACGAGGCTATAAGTAATCATGCAAATAAGAGATCAAAGAAGACTCAAGTCATATTCATGGATAGAAACTAATCATGAACTCAAAATTTATCGGATCCCAACAAACACACCGCAAAAGTCATTACATCAAATAGATCTCCAAGAGACCATTGTATTGAGAATCATAGAGAGAGAGGAAGCCATCTAGCTACTGCCTACGGACCCGTAGGTCTATGGTGGACTACTCACGCATCATCGGAGAGGCACCTATGATGAAGATGAACCCCTCCGTGATGGTGTTAGATTGGATCTCGAGGTTCTGGAACTTGCGGCGGCTGGAATTGTGTTTCATCGACTCCTCTAGGGTTTTCCAAATATTTGGGAATTTATAGGGCGAATAGTCGGTTGAGGGGGGTCCCGAGGTGGGCACCCTCCACTAGGCCGCGCCAGGGGCCTCTGGCGCGCCCTGGTGGAGGGTGGACACCCTGGGCCCCCTCTCATGTTGTTCTTTGGCCCATCCTCGCTCTTCTAGTCCATAAAAAATCTCCAAAAATTCCCGTAGCGTTTGGGCTCCGTTTGGTACTGATTTTCTGCGAAGTAAAAAACAAGCAAAAATAGCAACTGGCACTTTGGCACTATGTCAATAGGTTAGTCCCAAAAAATGATATAAAAAGTTGCTATAAAATGATTGTAAAACATCCAAGATTGATAATATAACAACATGGAACAAGCAAAAATTATAGATACGTTGGAGACGTATCAACGGCCTTGACCATGTCCATGTCAGCAAAACCAGCCTTGCAAACCCACCAATGACGATTTCTGGACGAGATTGATTAGATTTGGGGGTTAAGTGAACTGAAAAAAGTTCAGGGGGATATGCAAAGGCCAATGCTAGGCGCTGGCGCATGGGCGCAAATTTTGGTCGGTCTGTGCAGAGCCGCTCGATCTGGGCACTCGTAACCATCAGATTTGTCCCGCCTCCCCTTCCGTCATCCTCCCCCATCGTCATCCTCCTCACGGGAAAAAGAGGAGAAAAAAAAAGCGAGCACCGGCGCCACTCGCGGGATCCTGCACGCTGGCCCACACTACCCTTGTTTGGACCACCGCTACCCCTGCTCGCCGCCGGCGCTCGCAGCCTCACCACCGTCGGCGAAGCAAAACACCACTCGCCTTCATCGCCTCTTGTGTTCCTCGCCTACTCCATGAATGCAGCTATCTATATCACGCAGTTGCAGCTCTGGTGACGATGGTCACAACTCCGGTGGCGACGGTCTCCGGCCGCAACACCCGCGGCAAGCTCGCAGTTACCTCGCCTCGGTTGCCATCCATGGTTGTAGCACTTTGGTGCGTCGTTTATGGTTGAAGCAGAGAAAATGTCGGTTGCAGTAAATAGAAAGACGGTGGTAGCAATTTTTTAGGATGGTTCCAGCAAAAACAAACCAAAACAAAGGTGGTAGCAAAAAATCATGATGCTTCTAGCAAAAAAGATGGTTGGTTGAAGCAAAATTTCTCGCCGGGCGCATCAAAAATTGCGATCCCAGCAAAAAAATGCTTTTGTACTGCATCCATGGCAATCGCTGGTTCCAGCAAAACTTAACGGTGGTTCCAGCAAAAAACGAAAGGAAAAAACCTCCAGTGTTGAGAGGAAGCAAAAAAGATTTGCTTGTTCCAGCTAAAATTTAAGTAGTAAAAAACACCAGTGTCGATTGTAGCAACGAAAAAAGGCGGTTCCAGCAAAAACGAACACTAGTTCCAACAAAAAACGCGTTGAGTGGTGAGGGTACGCGTCTGGTTCCAGCATCAGGTAACACTGGTTCTAGCATCATTGCATGCCGGTTGCAACTCTCTAGTCGTGCGGTTCCGGCAGCGTGGCGTGCCGGTTCCCGCGTTGTTGTTCCGCACCGGTCGCCGGCATCACACACCATGGTGTGCACGAGATCGTAGCCTGGTTGACTTGCCCCTTGCTCGCAGATGCAAGATGAACAGTAAGAAAAAGAACACCAATCTCCTTTCCCAAGAGCAGAACATGTGCGTCGCATGTCCTTTGAGCCCAACCTTGTGGGATCCATGCCGCACTGCTCATGGCATGAGAGGAAAAGCAAAAAAACACAGATGAGTTGATCCCCCCCCCCCCCCTCTCATGGATCTATGGTGGAAAAATGTTGTGGGGAGCAGAGTAGGCAACAAAAAATATCTCAATTTGATGGGGATTAGATGTGAGAGCATACAGAGGATAGGAAGGAGAGATTGAGAATGGTGGGATTGAAGGACGAGCAGGACGAGGTGCCTTGTGTGGTGTCCAGAATATGCGAGGGGATAAGATGGAGTGCTGGGGATAAAGATAAGCTTTATGGGTGGTGGGCCTGGGCTGCCTAGCGAGGCGAGTGAGGACGCTCGGTCGGTCGACCGTATACAAGCGTTTACCTTATGCAAATGTAACGCCCAAGATGCGGTGATATCCTCATCCTGGCTCGAGGGCCTCGATAGGGATAGAAGCGCATCTCGTCGTTTCACAAGAATGGATATTGTTACAAGTACATGTAAAGAGGAGATGAGTATATGGAATTGTCTTACACTCGCCACAAGCTAAATCATGATCATCTCAAATACAAACATTCATTGCAATCATCATACATAAAAGCAGGGTCCGACTACGGACGAAATCAAATGATAAAAGTGACATCCATCCTTGCTATCCCAGGTTGTCGGCCTGGAACTCATCCTATGATCGATGAAGAAGAAGAAGAAGAAGAACTCCAAATCAAACAAGCATCGCGATCACGTCAAAGCATCGCATTACCTGTACCTGCAACTATTGTTGTAGTAATCTGTGAGCCACGTGTTGGGGAACGGAGCATGAATTTCAAAAAAATTCCTACGCTCACGCAAGATCTATCCATGGAGATGCATTGCTACGAGAGGGGAGAGTATGTCTACGTACCCTCGTAGACCGTTAGCGAAAGCGTCTCACAACGCGGTTGATGTAGTCGAACAATCCTTCGAGCTCCACCGATCGAGTACCGAACGTACGGCACCTCCGAGTTCTACACACGTGCAGCTCGGTGACGTTCCTCGCCTTCTTGATCCAGCAAGACGTCGAGGAAGTAGATGAGTTCCGTCAGCACGACGGCATGGCGACAATGACAGTGAAGTAATCTCAGCAGGGCTTCGCCTAAGCTCTCCGAAAATATGACCGAGGGTGTAAACGGTGGAAGGGGGCGCCGCACACGGCTTGGAACAATTGTTTTCCTTTGGGGTGCCCCCTTGCCCCCGTATATAAAGGATGAGAGGGAGGAGGCCAGCCCCCTAGGGGTGCGCCAAGTGTGGGGAGTCCTACTAGGACTCCTTAGTCCTAGTAGGATTCCACCTCCCATACGGAGTAGGAAAGGGGGAAGGGAGAGGGAAAGGAAAGAGGGGGCTGCGCCCCCTCCCCTAGTCCAATTCGGTTTGGGCAAGGGGGGGCGTGTGCCTACTCACGTGGCCTGCCTCTCCTTTTCCCGTATGGCCCAATAAGGCCCATTACTTCTCCCGCTGAATTCCCGTAACTCCCCGGTACTCCGAAAAATACCCGAATCACTCGGAACCTTTCCGACGTCCGAATATAGCCTTCCAATATATGAATCTTTACCTCTAGACCATTTTGAGACTCCTCGTCATGTCCGTGATCTCATCCGGGACTCCGAACAAACTTCGGCCACCAATCACATAACTCATATAATACTAAATCGTCATCGAACCTTAAGTGTGCGGACCCTACGGGTTCGGGAATGATGTAGACATGACCGAGACGACTCTCCGGTCAATAACCAACAGCGAAACCTGGATGCTCATATTGGTTCCTACATATTCCACGAAGATCTTTATCGGTGAACCTCATATGTCAACATACGTTGTTCCCTTTGTCTGGCAGTATGTTACTTGCCCGAGATTCGATCGTCGGTATCCAATACCTAATTCAATCTCGTTACCGGCAAGTCTCTTTACTCGTTCCGTAATACATCATCTTGCAACTAACTCTTTAGTCACGGTGCTTGCAAGGCTTCTGTGATGCTGTATTACCGAGAGGGCCCAGAGATACCTCTCCGATAGTCGGAGTGACAAATCCCAATCTCGATCCATGCCTACTCAACAAACACTTTCGGAGATACCTGTAGTGCACCTTTATAATCACCCAGTTACGTTGTGACGTTTGATACACCCAAAGTATTCCTACGGTATCCGGGAGTTGCATGATCTCATGGTCAGAGGAACGTGTATTTGACATAGTGAAAGCAATAGCAATAAACTGAACGATCATTTGCTATGCTAACGGTTGGGTCATGTCCATCACATCATTCTCCTAATGATGTGATCCCGTTATCAAATGACAACTCATGTCCATGGTCAGGAAATCTTGAACATCTTTTGATCAACGAGCTAGTCTAGTAGAGGCTTACTAGGGACTCAGTATTTGTCTATTATCCACACATGTATTAAGTTTCCGGTCAATACAATTCTAGCATGAATAATAAACCATTATCATGAACGGAGAAATATGATAATAAACACTTTATTAATTGCCTCTAGGGCATATTTCCAACAGTCTCCCACTTGCACTAGAGTCAATAATCTAGTTTACATCTCCATGTAATTAACATCCAATCAGTTCTAGGGCTGATCATGTTTTGCTTGTGAGAGAGGTTTTAGTCAACGGGTCTGCAATAATCAGATCCGTGTGTTCTTGGAAAATCTCTATGTCATATGTAGATGCTGCTACCACACTCTGCTTGGAGCTACTCCAAACCGACTGTCCCACTTTACGTATCCGGTATGAGACTCATAGTCTTCCGGATCGGTGTTTAAAGCTTGCATCGACGTAACCCTTTACGACGAACTCTTTATCACCTCTATTCCCGAGAAATTCTTCCTTAGTCCTTTTCAGGTACTTCAGGATATTCTTGACCGCTGTCCAGTGATCTACTCCTGGATCACTTTGGTACCTCTTTTGCCAGACACATGGCAAGGCACACAGCTTGGCATACTTTATAGAACCTATGGCCGAGGCATAGGGGATAACCTTCATCCATTCTATTTATTTTGCCGTGGTCGAGATTTGAGTCTTACTCAACTTCACACCTTTCACCACAGTCAAGAACTCCTTCTTTGACTGATCCATTTTGAACTTCTTCAAAATCTTGTCAAGGTATATGTTTTGTGAAAGTCATATGAGGCGTCTCAATCTATCTCTATAGATTTTGATGCCTAACATGTAAACAACCTTTACCTAGATCTTCAAGTCTTACTCCACTTCACACCAGCCAAGAAATTATTTCTTTTGACTTGATCCATTTTGAACTTCTTCAAAATCTCATCAAGGTGTGTGAAAATCTTTTATCAGGTGTCTTGATCTATCTCTATAGATCTCGATGCCCAAACCGTGGATAACTCAAAAACAGGTTTTTATTGAAAAACTCCTTTCAATTAATTCTTTATGCTTTCCAGAAATTCTACATCATTTCCAATCACATATACTTATTAGAAATGTTATAGAGCTCCCACTCACTTTGTTGTAAATACAAGTTTCTCCATAAACTTGCATAAACCCAAACGCTTTGATCACTTCATCAAAGCGAGTATTCCATCTCCGAGATGCTTGCACCAGTCCATAGATGGATCGCTGGAGCTTGCATACTTTTTTAGCACCTTTAGGATCGACAAAACCTTCCGGTTGCATCATATACAATTCTTCCTTAAGGAATCCATTAAGGAATGCCGTTTTGACATCCATTTGCCAGATTTCATAATCATAAAATGCGGCAATTGCTAACATAATTCTGACAGACTTTAGCATCGCTACGGGTGAGAAAGTCTCATCGTAGTCAACTCCTTGAACTTGTCGATAACCTTTAGCAACAAGTCGTGCTTTATAGACGGTGACATTACCATCAGCGTCCGTCTTCTTCTTAAAGATCCATTTATTTTTAATAGCTCGCCGTTCATCGGGCAAGTCTACCAAAGTCCACACTTTGTTCTCATACATGGATCTAATCTCGGATTTCATGGCCTCAAGCCATTTGTCGGAATCTGGGCTCGCCATCGCTTCTTCATAGTTCGTAGGTTCACCGTTGTCTAACAACATGACCTCCAAGACAGGATTGCCGTACCAATCTAGTGCGGAGCGTGTCCTGGTTGACCTACGAGGTTCTGTAGCAACTTGATCCGAAGCTTCATGATCATTATCATCTACTTCCTCTCTGGTCTGTGTCGGTGTCATAGAAATTTCTTCCTGTGACGTACTACTATCCAGAGGAGGTACAATTACCTCATCAAGTTCTACTTTCCTCCCACTCACTTCTTTCGAGAGAAACTCCTTCTCTAGAAAGGATCCATTCTTAGCAACGAATACTTTGCCTTCGGATCTGTGGTAGAAGGTGTACCCAACGGTTTCCTTTGGGTATCCTATGAAGACGCACTTATCCGCTTTGGGTTCGAGCTTATCTGGCTGAAGCCTTTTGACATAAGCATCGCTTCCCCAAACTTTCAGAAACGACAGCTTAGGTTTCTTACCAAACCACAGTTCATACGGTGTCGTCTCAACGGATTTAGATGGTGCCCTGTTTAAAGTGAATGCAGCTGTCTCTAATGCATAACCCCAAAATGATAGTGGCAAATCGGTAAGAGACATCATAGAACGCACCATATCTAATAGAGTACGATTACGACGTTCGGACACACCATTACGCTGTGGTGTTCCAGGTGGCGTGAGCTGTGAAACAATTCCACATTGTCTTAAGTGATTGCCAAACTCGTAACTCAAATATTCTCCTCCACGATCAGATCGTAAGAACTTTATTTTCTTGTTACGATGGTTCTCTACTTCACTCTGAAATTCTTTGAACTTTTCAAATGTTTCAGATTTATGCTTCATCAAGTAGACATAACCATATCTACTCAAATCATCAGTGAACGTGAGAACATAACGATATCCACCGCGCGCCTCAACACTCATCGGACCGCACACATCGGTATGTATTTTTTCCAATAAGTTGGTTGCTCGCTCCATTGTTCCGGAGAACGGAGTTTTAGTCATCTTGCCAATAAGGCACGGTTCAGATGTCTCAAATGATTCATAATCAAGAGATTCCAAAAACCCATCTGCATGGAGTTTCTTCATGTGTTTAACACTGATATGACCTAAGCGGCAGTGCCACAAATATGTGGTACTATCATTATCTTTTGGCATTCGTGTTATGAACATATGTATTACTACGATCAAGATTCAATAAACCTTTCATCTTAAGTGCATGATCATCAATGATATTATCCAAATAAATAGAATAACAATTATTCTCTGAAATTGAATAACCGTCTTGCAATAAACACTATCAGATATAATGTTCATGCTTAACGCAAGCACCAAATAACAATTATTTAGGTTCATCACCAATCCTGAAGGTAGAGAGAGCGTGGCGATGGTGATCACATCAACCTTGGAGACACTTCCAATGCACATCGTCACCTCGTTCTTAGCTAGTCCTCGTTTATTCCGAAGCTCCATGTTTCAAGTTGTAAGCAACTGAACAAGTATCAAATACCCAGGTGCTCCTACGAGTACTAGTAAGGTACATATCAATAACATGTATATCAAATATCTTTGTTGACATTGCCAGTCTTATTATCTGCCAGTTACTTTGGGGAAGTTCCGCTCCCTGTGACATTTCCCTTTGCAATGGGAGCACTAAGTCTCGGGTTTGGTTCAGCGTTGGGTTTCTTCGCGTGAGCGGCAACTGTTTTACCGTTCTTCTTGAAGTTCCCTTTTCTTTCCCTTACCCTTCTTGAAACTAGTGGTCTTATTAACCATCAATACTTGATGCTCCCTTTTTTTTTATTTCTACATCCGCAGATTGTAGCATCGTGAATAGCTTAAGGATCATCTATCCCTTGCATGTTTATAGTTCATCACGAAGATCTAGTAGCTTGGTGATAGTGACTAAAGAACTTTATCAATCACCACTTTTATTCGGAAGTCTAACTCCAACTTGATTTAAGTGATTTGAAGTACTCAGACATTCTGAGTACATGCTCACTAACGGAGCTGTTCTCCTCCATCTTGTAGCTATAGAACTTGTCGAAGGTGTCATACCTCGACCCGGGTGTGAGCTTGAAAAACAATATTTTCAGCTCTTGGAACATTTCATATGCTCCGTGTTGCTCAAAACATATTTGGAGCTCCGGTTCTAAGCCGTAAAGTATGGCGCACTGAACTATCGAGTAGTCATCTTTTCTTGTCTGCCAGACGTTCATAATGTCCTCAGATGAAGCCGTAGGGGTATTTCACTGAGCGGTGCATTAAGGACATAAGCCTTCTGTGCAGCAGTGAGGACAATCCTCAGATCACGGACCTAGTCCGCATAGTTGCTTCCATCAACTTTCAACTTCGTTTTCTCTAGGAACATAATAAAAACAGGGGGACTACAACGCGGTCTATTGATCTACAACATAAATTTGCTAAGACAAGTAAGACTATGTTCATGACAATTGAAGTTCAATTAATCAAATTACTTAAGAACTCCCACTTAGATTAACATCCCTCAAGTTGTCTAAGTGTAACATGATCCACATCAACTAAACCATGTCCGATCATCACGTGAGGTGGATTAGTTATCAATGGTGAACATCTTTCATGTTGATCATATCTACTATATGACTCATGTTCGACCTTTCGGTCTCTTGTGTTCCGAGGCCATGTCTGTACATGCTAGGCTCGTCAAGTTTAACCCAAGTATTCTGCGTGTGTAAAATTGGCTTACACCTGTTGTATGCGAACGAAAGAATCCATCACACCCGATCATCACGTGGTGCTTAGAAGCGTCGAACCTTCGCAACGGTGCATACTAGGGGAGAACACTTATCTTGAAATTTAGTGAAGGGATCATCTTATAATGCTACCGTCGTCCTAAGCAAAATAAGATGCATAAAAGGATTAACATCACATGCAATTCAATATATGTGACATGATATGGCCATCATCGTCTTGTGCTTTTGATATCCATCAGCAAAGCACCGTCATGATCTCCATCTTCACCGGGTTGACACCTTGATCTCCATCGTAGCGTCGTGACACCTTGATCTCCATCGTAGCGTCGTGGTCGTCTCGCCGGCTATTGCTACTACTACTACTGCTAACTTATAGCGGTAAAGTAAAGCAATTACATAATGTTGGCATTGCATACAATAAAGAGACAACCATAAGGCTCCTGCCGGTTGCCTGATAACTTACAAAACATGATCATCTCATACAACAACTTATATCACATCATGTCTTGGCCATATCACATCACCAGCATACCCTGCAAAAACAAGTTAGACGTCCTCTACTTTGTTGTTGCAAGTTTTACGTGGCTGCTACGGGTTTGCAAGAACCGTTCTTACCTACGCAAAACCACAACGTGGTGTAGTGATTGCTTTTTGATCTTCTAAAAGAACCCTCTTCATTGAAACCGATTCAACTAAAGTGAGAGAGACAGACACCCGCCAGTCACCTTTATGCAACGAGTGCATGTAGCGGTGAAACCTGTCTCGCGTAAGCATACGCGTAATGTCGGTCCGGGCCGCTTCATCTCACAATACCGCCGAATCAAGTAACAACTAGTAACGGCAAGCAATATGTATACACCCACGCCCACAACTCAGTTGTGTTCTACTCGTGCAAATCACATCTATGCATAGACCTGGCTCTGATACCACTGTTGGGGAACGGAGCATGAATTTCAAAAAAATTCCTACGCTCACGCAAGATCTATCCATGGAGATGCATTGCTACGAGAGGGGAGAGTATGTCTACGTACCCTCGTAGACCGTTAGCGGAAGCGTCTCACAACGCGGTTGATGTAGTCGAACAATCCTTCGAGCTCCACCGATCGAGTACCGAACGTACCGCACCTCCGAGTTCTACACACGTGCAGCTCGGTGACGTTCCTCGCCTTCTTGATCCAGCAAGACGTCGAGGAAGTAGATGAGTTCCATCAGCACGACGGCATGGCGACAATGACGGTGAAGTAATCTCAGCAGGGCTTCGCCTAAGCTCTCCGAAAATATGACCGAGGGTGTAAACGGTGGAAGGGGGCGCCGCACACGGCTTGGAACAATTGTTTTCCTTTGGGGTGCCCCCTTGCCCCCGTATATAAAGGATGAGAGGGAGGAGGCCAGCCCCCTAGGGGTGCGCCAAGTGTGGGGAGTCCTACTAGGACTCCTTAGTCCTAGTAGGATTCCACCTCCCATACGGAGTAGGAAAGGGGGAAGGGAGAGGGAAAGGAAAGAGGGGGCTGCGCCCCCTCCCCTAGTCCAATTCGGTTTGGGCAAGGGGGGGCGCGTGCCTCCTCACGTGGCCTGCCTCTCCTTTTCCCGTATGGCCCAATAAGGCCCATTACTTCTCCCGGTGAATTCCCGTAACTCCCCGGTACTCCGAAAAATACCCGAATCACTCGGAACCTTTCCGACGTCCGACTATTGCCTTCCAATATATGAATCTTTACCTCTCGACCATTTCGAGACTCCTCGTCATGTCCGTGATCTCATCCGGGACTCCGAACAAACTTCGGCCACCAATCACATAACTCATATAATACTAAATCGTCATCGAACCTTAAGTGTGCGGACCCTACGGGTTCGGGAATGATGTAGACATGACCGAGATGACTCTCCGGTCAATAACCAACAGCGGAACCTGGATGCTCATATTGGTTCCTACATATTCCACGAAGATCTTTATCGGTGAACCTCATATGTCAACATACGTTGTTCCCTTTGTCTGGCAGTATGTTACTTGCCCGAGATTCGATCGTCGGTATCCAATACCTAGTTCAATCTCGTTACTGGCAAGTCTCTTTACTCGTTCCGTAATACATCATCTTGCAACTAACTCTTTAGTCACGGTGCTTGCAAGGATTCTGTGATGCTGTATTACCGAGAGGGCCCAGAGATACCTCTCCGATAGTCGGAGTGACAAATCCCAATCTCGATCCATGCCTACTCAACAAACACTTTCGGAGATACCTGTAGTGCACCTTTATAATCACCCAGTTACGTTGTGACGTTTGATACACCCAAAGTATTCCTACGGTATCCAGGAGTTGCATGATCTCATGGTCAGAGGAACGTGTATTTGACATAGTGAAAGCAATAGCAATAAACTGAACGATCATTTGCTATGCTAACGGTTGGGTCATGTCCATCACATCATTCTCCTAATGATGTGATCCCGTTATCAAATGACAACTCATGTCCATGGTCAGGAAATCTTGAACATCTTTTGATCAACGAGCTAGTCTAGTAGAGGCTTACTAGGGACTCAGTATTTGTCTATTATCCACACATGTATTAAGTTTCCGGTCAATACAATTCTAGCATGAATAATAAACCATTATCATGAACGGAGAAATATGATAATAAACACTTTATTAATTGCCTCTAGGGCATATTTCCAACACCACGGGGACTCAAAAATCTCATTTCCAAGGGTATCCAGACTAGCAAAGCTTAATGGGTGAGGTATGGTTAAGTTGTGAGGCTGCAGCAAGCACTAAGCATTTATTTGAGGGGCTAACTTACGAGTACAATAATAAGAAGAGTGATCTACGCATAATCGAACGTGAACTAGTAATGATTAAGAAGTGATCCTGAACACTTACTTACGAGTCAATCATAACCGACCCCCCCACGTGTTCTCTTTCCGAACTCCCTCGAAAAGAGACGATGACGGTTACTCTCACGGTTAGTGTATTTTAATTGAGTTCACTTCAAGTTTTCTATTATCGGGTATTATAAAAATTCCAAGTTGCCACATAACCGCGGGCATAGCTCTCAGAAAGATTTAACCCTGCAGGGATGCTCCAACTCATCCATTGCAAACTAGCCACGAGGTGCGGTGGAAAACCTCAACCTCGAGATAGCCCAAAGTATCCTCAGAATTCCGGTGCACAAGGCATTCGTCAAAGGTAAAACAAATCCAGCAAGCAACCTCCCGACATGCCGACAATCCCGATAGGAGCCAGGTATCTTGTTCTCAGGGCATTACCGGATGGGCAAGACGTCGGTTTGGCTGAGACCCCGGGTGACCTGGGGGCGCCGAACATCGCCCAGTTTGGACCAACACTCATGAGGAGCACTGGCCCAGGTTGTTGATTAATTATCCACGGATTAATTACTCCCTATGCAGGTTTATTTGTTATTAGGAAAATGTAGTACCAAAGTTGGGCCTTGCAGGAAGAATTTTATCCCAAAACGAAAATCAAGGGGGTCCCCATAACAACCGCAAGCATGTTAGGAGCGCTCAATATGGAACATAACACTGGTACTCGGAAACTAAGGCGGCAAGAGTGGGACAAAACACCAAGCAAAAGGCCAAGCCTTCCACCCCTTACCAAGTGTATAGATGCATTAATTAAATAAACAAGGTAGTGTGATATCCCAAGATATCCATGTCCCAACATGGAACAAACTGCACCTTCAACTAGCAACACTATAAGAAGGGTTGAGCAAGCGGTAACATAGCCAACCAATGGTTTGCTGGGATGTGGAAGGTTAGAGGCTTGTCATGGCAGTTTGGGAGGCTTGACAAACAAGTGGTAGGAAGCGAAACATAGCGATAGAAACGAGACAACTAGCATGGCAATGATAGTAGTGGTATCCAGGGAAATGATCATCTTGCCTAAAATCCTGCTTGGAAGAAGAACGAATCCGTGAAGAAGCCAAACCAATGTAGTCAAACAAATCCTCACACTCCGAATCGGTTTCGGAAATCTATCGAGAAGAAGCAATCCGGAAATAAGCAATCAACACACGGTAAACACCACAACATATGCATGACATGATGCACAAATGAGGATGATGCATGTCATGTTTACTTATGCAAGACATGGCAAAGCACAAAAAATAAATACTACATATTAAGTGAAGTTCAATATGCAACGAGTTGCATATTGACGAAACTCCACGTTCGAATCATTTAGTTTACTCTTATTTACTTACACGGCAAGTTTAAATGTTGTTAAACATGGCAAGAGGTGAAGCATAATTAAACTATCTATCTAGGCATTTTAAATGAGGTCGAAAACAACTTCTAGTATTTCCCAAACAACCCCATATGTTAATTTCGAAATTTGTCCAGATCTGAACTAACCATATTTTATATTTATTGAATAGGGAAACAAAATGCATCATGTGATTCTACTCGTCATTCTAGGCGATTTACATATATAGATCATTTAAAATGGAGCTACGGCCTAAAAGATATGACCAACACAAGATAAATATGCCATGAATGCAAAATGCATGCAAACGAAAATCACAAACATTTTAAAATAAGGATGAAGCAATATATTATGAATTTACATGAAAGTTTAGGCAAGTTTCATATATGGCATGTTCAAAACGGAGCAACGGTTCAACAATAACAACCAACACAAGTTTTAGTTATAATCTGCCCAAAACAACAACATAGCAAACTTCACACATCGAAACCATAAGCTACAGGAATCCAAAATGCACAAATAAGACATGGGGCAGTAGTATACATGATGCACAATAATTCATCTCACAGGAGCAAATTGTTTAGTGATAACCCACAAGTGTAGGGGATCGTTTGTAGCCCTTTTCGACAAGTAAGAGTGTCGAACCCAACGACGAGCTAAAGGTAGAATTAATATTCTCTCAAGTTCTATCGACCACCGATACAACTCTACGCACGCTAACGCTTACTTTAACTAGAACAAGTATGAAACTACTTTGCGGGAAGGAAACTAGAAGTACTTAGTAGGTGTAAAAGATAGTTTTGGAAGGTAATAAAGAATGTGGAAATAAAAGTTAGGTGTTGTTTTAATAAAAGAACAATAAAAGTAAATAGCTTAGTAGAAAGCTTTTTGTGTAATGCAATAGAAAGATTGTCCATAGGCAATTGAATATAACATGATAGATACTTGTCATATGCAATGAGGGAGAGGCATACGCTAACACACTTTCTCTACTTGGATCATGTGCACTTATGATTGGACCTCTAGCAAGCATCCGCAACTACTAAAGATCATTAAGTTAAAACCCAACCATAGCATTAAACATCAAGTCCCCTTTACTCCCATATGTAAACAATCCCCTTACTCGGGTTTGTGTTTCAGTCACTCACCAACCCACTATAAGCGAATCATGAACATATTGCAAACCCTCCAGCGGGATTCCTTCACGTGTGCGCCTCACGGAAGGCACCTTAGGACAACACCATATCAACATCCAACTCATATCAATAAAATCATACCACAATTAACCCGTAGGACAAAACAAATCTACTCAAGCATCATAGGGTTGCCACACATCATTGGATAATAATATATAGCATTAAGCACCATGTTCAAGTAGAGATTACAGTGGGGAGAAGAGGTTTTACACCGCTTCATAGAGGGGGAGAGAGTTGGTGGTGACGGCAGCGAAGTTGTTGGTGTAGATCGCCGTCACGATGGTTGCCCCGGCGGCGCTCCGGCGCCACCGGGAGAGAGGGGGAGAGAGCCCCCTCCTTCTTCTTCTTCCTTGGCCTCCTCCCTAGGTGGGAGGAGGGTTTACCCTCTGGTCCATGGCCTCCATGGCTCCTGAAGGGCAGTAGCCCCTCCAAGATTGGATCTCTCTCTCCCTCTCTCTGTTTCTCTGTTGTTTTCGCAACTGTTTTCTGACTCCTTCACCGTTTCTTAAATATCCGGAGATCCGTAACTCCGATCGGGGTGAAATTTTGAGGGGATTTTTATCGCTAAAATATCTTTCTTGCAGCGGAAGGAGAGCCTCAACCGACCTAAGGGCTGGCCACAAGCTATCAGGGCGCCCCCCCAGGCCGCGCCTTGTTGTGTGGTGGGCCCCTCGGGCATCGTCTTGCGTTGATTTCGAATCCCAAAATTCACATATATTTCAAAAAAAACTCCGTAAATTTTTATCGCGTTTGGACTTCGTTTGATATGGAATTTCTGCGAAATAAAAAACACACAAAAAACAGGAACTGGTCATGGGCACTGGGTCAATAAGTTAGTGCTCAAAAATAATATAAATTGGTAAATAATTACTCAAAAAGTATCATAGAATGATAATATAATAACATGAAACAATCAAAAATTATAGATACGTTGGAGACGTATCAGCATCCCCAAGCTTAATTCCTGCTCGTCCTCGAGTAGGTAAATGATAAAAACAAAAATTTTGATGTGACATGATACCCAATATGTAATCTTTTGCATGCATGATCATTGAGAAATGATGAATTAACAAGCATTAACATAGTAATACTTATAATCACAAGCAACAAAATCATCAGTCTTTCAAAGTATACGATCCTCAAAGAATGTTTACCCCCATTCATCTTACTATATTAGCAAAGCATGTTTCCGTCTTCACAACATTAATACAAATGTCAAGCACCACGGTGCCCAAGTCAGGCAATTGGATCGTACTTTTTCAGTATGCATCAACTTTTTATTCTTCACGCAATACATGAGCGTGAACCATGGACATAGCATATAGGTGGAATAGAATGTGGTGGTAGGTTTCAAAGGGGTAAAAGTGGAGAAGAAAGTCTCGCATCAACTCGGCGTATCAACGGGCTATGAAGATGCCCATCAATAGATATCAATGTGAGGAGTAGCAATTGCCATGCAACGGATGCACTAGAGCTATAAGTGTATGAAAGCTCAACTGAAGCTAAGTGGGTGTGCATCCAACTTGCTTGCTCATGAAGACCTCGGGCATTTGAGGAAGCCTGTCATCGGAATATACAAGCCAGGTTCTATAATGAAAAATTCCCACTAGCATATGGAAGTGACAAAACACAAGACTCTCTATATGAAGAACATGGTGCCACTTTGAGGCACAAGTGTGGTAAAGGATAGTAGCAAAGTCCCTTCTCTCTTTTTCTCTCATTTATTTGTTTATTTTATTTTCATGGCGGGCTTTTTTCATTTATTTTCTTTTTTGTGGCCTCCCCCATTTTATTATATTTTTTTTGTGGTGGGCTCATTTGGCCTCCCCCATTTTTTATTTTTCGTCCCGACTTGTGGGGGAATCATAGTCTCCATCATCTTTTCCTCACTGGGACAATGCTCTAATAATGATGATCATCACACTTTTATTTACTTAAAACTCGATATGAAAAATTGATAGGATGATATGACTCTATATGAATGCCTCTGGCAGTGTACCAGGATGTGCAATGATCTAGCATAGCAAAAGATATCAAAAAAACGGACAAGCCATGTAAATATCATGCTATCTATCTTACGATCATGCAAAGCAATATGACAATGGAAATACAAGTCATATGAAGTGACAGCGGAAGTTGCATGGAAATATATCTCAAAATGGCTATGGAAATACCATGATAGGTAGGTATGGTGGTTGTTTTGAGGAAGATATAACGAGGCTTATGTGCAACAGAGTGTATCATGTCACGGGGTTTGGATGCATCGGCGAAAGTTGCACCGATCCTTGAGGTGAGAATGGGTAATGCACGGTACCGAAGAGGCTAGCAAATATGTGGAGGTGAGAGTGTGTATATCCATGGATTCACATTAGTCATAAGGAACTCATATACTTATTGCAAAGTTTTATTAGTTTTATCACAAATCAAGGTACTACTCACATGCCCCGAGGGAGGAGGTTGGGAGGAGTTAACCATTGCGCGCCTCCGATCCGAAACAACACTAGGATTTTAACGAGGAATAGAAATGCTCACACATCCTCACCATGCCTTTTTAATATTTAGACAAACAAGAAGTCAACACCTCTTAATATCGACACTTCTATGAATAACAATGATGCACTCACACCCTTTCATATTACCACATCAATATCATTAACCCACAATTTCTCTTTTATGTGCTACATGAAGGTTTTGATTATCACTCATTGAATACCTATTTTTTTACTAGTCTTATGACCCATGCAAATTGTCGTCACTATTTATTAACTCTCAAAAAAATATAAGTGAAGAACGAGAATTTAATTTATTTCTACAAAAGACCACACTCTAATAAATATAAGTGAAGCAAAAGAGCATTCTACAAATAACGGGTTTCTATATGTAGAGAAACACGCATCCAACTTTAAATGAGATAAGTGAAGCACATGAAGCATTCTATAAGGCCATACTCAAAAGATATAAGTGAAGTGCAAAGAGAATTCTATAAATCAACCATGGACTTTCCCAAACCAGCATGGTGCATTGCTTAAAGAAAAATAAAAGGCACACGACGCTCCAAGAATTTACGCATATCATGTGAACAAAACAAAAACCGAGACATACCGATAATTGTTGAAGAAGAAAGATGGGATGCCTTCCGGGGGCATCCCCAAGCTTAGACGATTGAGTATCCTTGAATATTTACTTGGGGTGCTGTCGGTGTCAAAACCGGCGGAACTCGGGTAGGGGGTCCCGAGCTGTGAGACTAGGATCGATGGTAACAAAGGGACGAAGGAGACGATGTTTACCCAGGTTCGGGCCCTCCTATGGAGGTAAAACCCTACGTCCTGCTTGATTATATTAATGGTATGAAGGTTACAGAGTTGATCTACCTCCAGATCGACTAGCTAAAACCCTAGATGAGTTTCCGTGTCTTACATTCTAAAACCCTCCCGGTTTATATAGACACCGGGGGGTGCCTAGGGTTTACACATGATGGGCCTCCTGCCGGGGATGGAAATGTCAATTTCCTCATCTTAACTTGAAGTGCACGACGCGCCTTCGGGGCTTCCTTCTGGAACGTGGAGTCTCGATGTAACCGGCCTTTCCTGTGATGGCCAGAGAACGGCCCATCGAGCCGGCCTATTAAGAGATGGGCCAGCGGCCCGAGGATCCCCTAGTCCGGGACTCCCTCAGTAGCCCCTGAACTAGCCCCCAACGCCAAGAGTCTCAGCTCCAGCTGCTTCATATGATCAGAGTCTTCGGCTTGCGGGGTGTGTTCTTCTTCCCTTTCAATGATCGGCTGAGACTAGTTCGGCTTCCGATGACACGTATTTCATCCGATCATATAATTGACCGAACACCATGAATTGCTTAGCCCCGAAGGCCATTCGTCAAAGTGTAAACAGTGTTTTCTGACACACCCCTCTGACGAAGGGTCGTGGCCTACCACGACCGCTGAACCAGTTATGAGAACTCGATTCGCGGTTCGAGGCCATTTTTACAGTGACACGACTTATCAATGCGCAGATCGTGCTCCGTTTCACACGGGATATGATTAATTTTCATGTGCGCATAACGGCACGCATGTCTTGGGAAGCGGAGGGATTTGCGGCGTGATAAGGGAGGCTAATCGGCGGCATGTCTCATAAAAAGGGAAAAACCCCAAGGCCTATTCACGCTTCCCATTCGCATCCTCTGCCTCGTCAATCTCCCCAAGCTTCGAGAGCCCAGATCCAGTTCTTCCTCGCCCTCTCCTCCGAGCTTAGCCATGGCGGGTTCGGGATCCAATGGCAAGTGGGAGGCCTCCACGGTCACTGACCAGGATATCCGGGACCTAAAGCAGGCCGGCTACCTCCCCGCCAACGTCTTCCACCGCGCCGCAGAGAAGAACCAGGTGATTCCCACCCCCAAGGAAGGCGAGAGGGTGTTGTTCATCCCCTACTTCATCCGGGGACTGAGCTTTCCGCTCCACCCCTTTGTCAGGGGTCTCATGTTTTTCTATGGGCTGGACTTCAACGACCTTCCGCCGAACTCCTTCATGCACATATCGGCATTCATCATCGTCTGCGAAGCCTTTCTGCGGGTCGAACCGCACTTCGGCCTGTGGCTCAAGGTCTTCAACGTCAAGCCGAAGACCGTGGCAAGCGAGCACGCGGACTGTGGAGGGGCGGTAATCAGCAAGCTCCCCCGTGTCGAGTGGCCATCCGGCACCTTCATCGACACGATCAAAATCTGGCAGAAGGAGTGGTTCTACATCACCGAGCCAAGGGACGAGAGCTGGGCGGCACCTGCCGAGTTCAGATCCGGACCCCCAACGAGGTTGACCTCATGGCTCAGGAAGGGCCTCGACTGGGGGTCGGATGCTGAGGTGAAGCTGCTACAGAAGCGCATTACCTCGGTGATCGTGGCCAAGGTGGAACTGGTGAACGTAGTCCAGGTTATGCTCCACCGCCGTATCCTTCCTTGCCAGCGCCGGGCTTCCCCAATGTGGGCCTATCAGTCTAACGACGAGCCTACCATGCGCCAACTCTTCCGCACCACTCCTGAGAAGTTTTGGAAGGCTTTATTCAAGGCTCGGAAGAGCTGGCCGGCCAAGGAAGAAGATTCGGGTCTAAGCGCCGATAACCCACCGACCCAGGTATGGTATAATTTCAATCCATTGATTCTGTTTCTTCGGCAAAAAGTCTGAACGCCTTCTCCCTTACTTTCGCAGAAGTGGTTGAGCCAAGCCGCGAGGGTTAACTGCCCGGCTCCACAACCCGAAGACCCCCGGTCGGAGTTGTTGGCGGCGATGCTTGTTGTGGTGCCGTACTCGGCGCCCGAGAAGAAAGAGAAGAAGAAGAAGGCCAGAGAGGGTCCCGCATCAAGGACCAGCCGGACGCCGCGTCCGAGGAAACCCATGCCTCCTCGAGTCACGAGGAGGAGCGTGAAGACGGAGGGGAAGGCGTTTCCCCCTTCCCAAGGAAGAGGGCAGCGTCATCGGACGCCACGGAGGACGCAGCTCCTCCTGCCCTAAAGAGGGCGCGCCGGGCGACGTTGATCTTGCCCGATGACAGCTCGGATTCTGACGCAGAATCCGAGGAATTTGAGAGGGTTTCCCGAAGGAGCTTAAGGTTCAAGCCCCCCGCTCAAAGGTATTAATCCGAAGACTCCCGGGTTATTTATGCAGGGTTTTTCAATGCTTTAAAGACAAGCGCGTCTTTTGATTTGCAGCCCACCGCGCATTCTCCCCACTGACCAAATATCGGACGAGGAGTCCCCACCCGCCGAGCTGGCGGAGAGTGGGACTGCATCGCACCCCACACCTCCAGGGGTCGCGAAGGATGCCGCGGAGGTGTCATGCAGCCAGGCTCCGTTGGAGCCGAACACGGGCGGAGGGGTCGACCACACCATGGCCGAGGCTGACGCCGCGGCCGCCGAAGGCCAGGGAGAAGAAATTCTCCAGGCTGGTGAGGACCAGGGGGAGAATACTCCCCTGGCTGCCGAAGGGGAAGGGCGAAGAGATGCCCAGTCCCCTCCGAGGACGTCTCCAGAGCACGCTGTGCCTCCGGAGATACCGGCTTAGTCCCCGGTCATAGATCGGACTGTCCGGTCACCACCGATGCCACCAACGGCTGGGTGACCGGTTATGGAGGAGGCGCTAGCAAGCGCCCCCATCTCCGAGGATCACCGCACTCTTATGGGTGCGGTTTTACAAGGAATTCAGTCTGTTGATAACGGACTGAAAGAGGCCTTCAATGGTCTCTTGGCGGGCTTCAAGGTGAGTCACGTAATACCCTTTTCCCGAACAACGTTAATTTTAAGTTTGTACTATCTTTATATATGTAGTAGCCCCCGAGCCCCGGATGGGTTTGCAAAAACGCATCCGAGGGTCAAACAAGAGGGAATGAACAATGATGCACAAGTCACCATTTAGTCATGCAATGTTCTAAAAGTCCTTGAAAGGACCGAACAGAGAGTCATATCCTTGATAGTTCGGGGGTTTGAACGCACTTAACTGGATGCATTTTTGTAGGCCTCGCCATCGGCGGTGACTGTTAATGCCGCGGAGCTAACCGAACTTAATCGGAAGCTCAAGATCTCCGAGGGGGAGCTTGATAGCCTGAACAAGAGGTTCGACAAGGCACAAGGTAAGCCGAATAGTAATATCCGAGCTATATATCGGTAATGATCCGTATTGGTAACCCAGCGCGACCGTTTGTCTATTGCTTCCACAGCTTCAGCTGCGGAGGTCGAAAAACTCAAGGCCGAGCTTCAGCGAATGAAGCAAGAGGCCGCGGAGGAGAAGGCGGCCGCCGCACAAGCAGCGGCCACGCTTTCCGCTTTGAAGGCCACGAGTGCCAAGCATGAGGCCCGAGTGGAGGAGGTGCAACAAGAGCTCAAGGATGCCGGCAAGAAGTGCGAGGCCCTTGAGCAGAAAGGCAAAGAGCAAGCCGCTGAGCTAGCCGCGCTAAAATCCGAGCTCCAAAAGGAGCGGGTGGATAGGCGGTCCTTTGAAGAGGAACTTCGCCAAGTCAAGGCTGTCATCAATGGTAAGCCGTATTCACTACAATGCGCCTTTGGTGGTAGCAAGTTTGCTTTGCTCACCCAGGTGTGGCATTCCTTAGGCATCTGTGCGGATCTCCAGAAGAGTGCAGCAGACGCGAACAAGCTTTATGCTTCGCGGGCGTAGGATGATGAGGCCCGGCTATTCTGGGCGCAGTTTGAGTCCCCCGAGCGCTCTCCTCTCCTCATCGAGCAAATGAAGCAACTGATGGAGATGCACAGAGTGGCGGAGCCGGCCATGAAGGACCTTTGCATCTGTCTGTGGCCCGATGAGCCGTTGTCGAGCAGCCACTTCGGCTTAGTGCAGAAACTATGCGAAGCTGCGCCTTGGGTCGATGTGCTGAAGCGTTCTACGTGCATCGAGGGCGCCCGGATGGCCTTTGCGAAGACCATGGTGCATTGGCCGAAGCTCAAGCCAACCGAGATGGCTACTGCACCTCCGCCTCCTGGAAAGGAGTATAGGCGCCCCGAGCGATACTTCCCCGCAGTGATGGAGGGTGCTCGGGCAATAGAGGCTCAATGCTCCAAGGACGTTTTGTATGAATGAGCGCGTTGTAATATGTCCGAAGACTTTTAACACTTTATAACTAGTGATGCATGGTTTATCATGTCTTATAAGTATTTGATTTTTATTTTGACTCCTGTGTGGCCGGTTTATCTGAAAGTTGCAAGTCGTCGGCTTCAGCCCCCACATAGATACTGCATGGGGTGTCTCTGTATCCGCACTGTGACCCTTAGCCGAGGTATCGGTGCCCGAAGGCGGTAGTGCGGGGGGTACAAGGCAATCGGACTACGATGCTTTATCGCTTTATCTTAGCCGTAGGAGCATAGAAAAAATGCGGGGGCTGATAACCAACCCCCAGTGTGATGTTCGGGGCCGAAGCCAGCGTCACATGGTTTGTACAAGAACGAAACCCATCGCATAACACAGAATAACCTCTATCGATCTTTTAGTATGACACTTATGCTCGGATTTGCAGACCGGTTCTCGCTTACTATGACAGTCAGTTTTCGGCTTTCTCCCCTGAGGTGCTTGACCAGGTGAACTGGAAACACAATCGCAGTGGTTCTCCCTTTGCCCCTTTAGCCGAACGAGCGGAACGTAAGGGGGCAATCACAGGAGCCGGGCAACCCAACTATTGACCCAAGACATAGTTCGGATCCGATGCATATAAAGCAAAATCCAAGACGCCGAACACACGACTAGTTGTGCTGGGGTGATGTTCAAGGCGATTTTTTTTTAAATTCAAGCACCCGGTCTATTAGCCGGTTGCATCATAATATATACCGAACAGTTTTCGCAAGAAGCATTACCAAGGGAAGAACAGAGGATGTATAAAAGACAACGAAGTGGCCATATATGATGGTCTTGTACTTGCTCAATAATTCTTATAACTTGGATTGCCGAAGCAACTGTTTACAGATTTTTGAAGATGAAATATAAAATTTACAGAGGGGAGACTGTACCAGGGGTCTTCGATTGGTGACATGACGTCCTCGATGTGTCCTGTCGCCTGTCCGTTCATATTCCTCTGTGGGGGTTGCATCCCTTTAAGGTTGATGCTGTCGCCGAGCGGACCTTGGGAAGAAGGTCTTGAGAAGTCGCCGAAGTGTGGATGAGCTTTACGCTTTTAGCAGGTCCTTGATGGTACCTGTGTTTTGTCCGAGGACATGTACTAATGGTTCGGTCCGGCCGAACACTTACCCTTTGATGGTTGTTCCCCATTGCTGCCCATGGAATCTTTAGTGCGAAGTTGTGCCTTCTTGGCACGTATTTGGCGGTCGTTAGGGCTGTGCAATGGGGGGCGTGTCCCTATTTCTGGGGAGAAGAGGAATCTGGGAGTTCGGATTGAAATCGAACTCGTTTGTCGACCTTACGAGCCTTTATGGCAGATTTAGGTGTTTGCCGACCGTCCTCGTAGTGGAATTCGGCCGCCAGGGCCAATGCATGTTCCTCAGTTCGGAGGGAACGCTCTGTGTTGCCGTTGACAGTGATGACCCCCTTGGGCCCTGGCATCTTGAGCTTGAGGTATGCGTAGTGTGGGACGGCGTTAAAGCGAGCGAACGCTGTACGGCCCAGCAGGGCGTGGTAGCCGCTGCGGAAAGGTATGATGTCGAAGATCAAGTCCTCGCTGCGGAAGTTATCGGGCGAGCCGAACACCACTTCCAGGCTCACAGAGCCCGTGCACCGGGCCTCGACGCCTGGGATCACTCCTTTAAAGGTAGTGTTGCTGGGTTTGATCCTTGATGGATCTATACCCATCTTTTTCACCGTATCTGAGTAGATCATATTGAGGCTACTTCCTCCGTCCATTAGGACTTTAGTGAGCTAATACCCATCGATAATTGGGTCTAAGACGAGGGCCGCCGAACCTCCATGACGGATACTGGTCGGGTGATCCCGTCGATCAAAGGTGATCGAGTAGGCCGACCATGGGTTAAACTTTGGGGCTACAGTCTCTACGGCGTAGACCTCTCGAAGGGCGCGCTTCCTCTCCTTTTTCGGTATATGAGTGGCGTATATCATGTTCTCAGTTTTTACTTCTGGAGGGAATTGCTTCTGACCTCCATTGCTCGGACCGCGGGGCTCCTCATCGTCCTCGCTGCGTGGGCCTTTGCCCTGCTCCTCGGCGGCGAGTTTGCCGGCCTGTTTGAACACCCAACAGTTACGGTTGGTGTGGTTAGCGGGCTTGTCCGGAGTGCCATGGATCTGGCAAGGCCTCTCCATGATCTTGTCCAGCGGGGTGGGTCCATCGCGGTTGCCTTTAGGAGGCTTCTTCCGCTGCCCGGATCTTGGGTTGTGGAAACCGGCGTTAACGGCCATGTCATCGGCGTCGCTAGTGCTGTGCCGACGTTTGTTTTTCTTGCGTCGTGGTTTCCCGTTTCCATCCCGGACTTCGGAAGTGCCGGGGTCTTCGGGGTTGTGGCTTCACCTCGCTAGCCAGTTATCCTCGCCCGTGCAAAAGCGGGTCATGAGTGATGTAAGGGCGGACATGGTCCTAGGTTTATCCTGGCCGAGCTGGCGTGCCATCCACTCGTCCCGAATATTGTGCCTGAAAGAGGCTATAGCTTCGGCATCTGGGCAATCGACGATCTGGTTTTTCTTGGTCAAGAACCGATTCCAGAATTGTCGAGCGGACTCTCCTGCCTTTTGCACGACATTGCTTAGGTCGGAGGAGTCTGGGGGCCGTACATAGGTGCCCTGGAAGTTAGATCGGAATGCAACTTCGAGGTCCTCCCAGCTCCCGATAGAGTTTTCGGGGAGACTGTTTAACCAGTGCCGAGCTGGCCCCTTAAGTTTAAGGGGTAGGTATTTGATGGCGTGGAGGTCGTCTCCTCGTGCCATGTGAATGTGGAGGAGGAAATCCTCGATCCACACTACTGGGTCAGCTGTTCTATCGTATTGCTAGATGTTCACGGGTTTAAACCCTTCCGGGAACTGATGCTGCATCACCTCGTCAGTGAAGCAGAGTGGGTGGGCAGCGCCTCTGACCCGGGCTATATCACGTCGGTAGTCGGCGTCTGTTCTGGCCTGGTTTTGGTCCTGAACTCTGTTGGTTCGGTCGAGCTAGGGTCGGTACTCGTCCCTTCTACCAGGGGAGTACCCTCTAGATCCGTAGATGGATCTCGTGCGGCCTGTTCTATCATCCAGGTCGCGTCGCAGGTCATACCTGTCCTCAGGCTCCATTGGCTCTTTTCCCCTTCTGTGGGGTATCGCCGGCCTATAACCGGCCTCGCCAGCCGTCCTATCTCGTCCTCGGGGAGGGCGGTCCGGCTGGTCGTATGGAGTGTGCTTGGGGGACGGCGTATTGGGGAGCTCGTCGTCGAATTGTGGCAACAACCGCCGGCGGGGGTAAATCTTGGGTTGGTCCCATCGACCGGCGCCGTGTTCTTCCTCGGCTGATAGAACCCTTGTCCATCTGTCGTTGAGGCTGTCTTGTTCGGCCTTGAGCTGCCGCGCTTTTGCCTTTGGGCTTCGGGCAGTGGCTAAAAGTTGTTGCCTAAACCGTTCCTGATCCTCAATGGTTTCGGGGACGATGAGGTCCTCATCTTCCGGGCTATCCTCCTCCTCTACAGGGGTGAGGTAGTTGTCATCCTCGGAGTCGTTCGGATCTTCGGGGTCGCGCTGGTCCTTCGGCCTTTCCTGGTCCTCCAACGGATACTCGGGGATAATCGGGGATACTCGGGGATATCGGGATCGCCGAGGTCTTCCGGGGTATCGTTTTCCCCGGTGCCGGCAATAGCTTCCCTTCCCTTTTTTTGTCTTTGATCGTTTACGCGGTTTCCGGCGTCTTGACGGCGCCTCACCTGAGTCATCACCATTGTTTGCTGGTGTGCGCTCGCCGTTACCGGCTGGCGTATCCACCATGTAGACGTCATAGGTGGAGGTGGCGGTCCATCGCCCGGTGTTGATGGGGGTGGGAACACGATCCTCTTCCTCCGTGTCTTCTACCTCCTCGGAGGCGTAGTCCAACATATCGGTTAAGTCTTCGATAGTGGCTACTAAGTGGGTGGTGGGTGGGACGAAAAATTCTCCTTGACCCGCCTCAAGACCGATCTGAGTGTGGATCGGGGCTGGGTCATCAGTAATTTTCGTCGATGAGATCCGATCTAGAGCTTCGTCGAGTGTCGAGAGCTCGATCGGGTCAATCTGTCTGGCGCGTTTGGAGTTAACTTTTGACGCGTCCGCACGAGAAGTGTATTCGGCAGGAGTTGATGCCCGGCCATCTGGCACTATAGCCGGATCCGGATTGAAGTCCAGATCATCATCGGGATTGGCCCCGTGAGCGGGATTGAAAATGACATCCAAGGTTAATGCCTCGGAGTCCTCGGGCGCGTCAGATGAGACTGCGAGCCCGGTGAGCGAGAGATCACCCCGAGAGTCTATGGAGAACTCTAAGTTCCCGAATCTGACTTCTTGATCAGGGGCGAAACTCTCGACCCGGCCAAGGCGGCCGGTCGGGTCAGCGTGCAGCACGATGCTGCCGAAAGCGAAGATCTATCCAGGGACGAAGGAGTCCATGCCACGGACCTCTTCGTTGATGACAACACGAGCCATCGATTCCTTTGGGGATCACAGCGGAAATCTCAATGAAAGCACCAATGTCGGTGTCAAAACCGGCGGATCTCGGGTAGGGGGTCCCGAGTTGTGAGACTAGGATCGATGGTAACAAAGGGACGAAGGAGACGATGTTTACCCAGGTTTGGGCCCTCCTATGGAGGTAAAACCCTACGTCCTGCTTGATTATATTAATGGTATGAAGGTTACAGAATTGATCTACCTCGAGATCGACTAGCTAAAACCCTAGATGAGTTTCCGTGTCTTACATTCTAAAACCCTCCCGGTTTATATAGACACCGGGGGGTGCCTAGGGTTTACACATGATGGGCCTCCTGCCGGGGATGGAAATGTCGATTTCCTCATCTTGACTTGGAGTGCACGACGCGCCTTCGGGGCTTCCTTCTGGAACGTGGAGTCTCGATGTAACCGGCCTTTCCTGTGATAGCCAGAGAACGGCCTATCGAGCCGGCCTATTAAGAGATGGGCCAGCGGCCCGAGGACCCCCTAGTCCGGGACTCCCTCAGGTGCCTTGGGCATCCCAAATCTTGAACTCTTGTCTGTCCTTATTCTTCTCACGTCGACACCTCCTCGATCTTCGAACACTTCATCCACACAAAACTTGACAAAACTTTTATTAGAAACGTTGGTACACATAACACCAAATCCCATCATGTCTTGCCATAACATTATTGCATAATTATAATCTAACATTAGCCATGTATGCTATCACAATTCTATGGCTCCCAAGTCAATGGGGCTCAACAAGAATTCAAACATAAGCAAGCAAAGCAACTATAACAGCAATCTGTGAAAAACAGGACAGTATGTAAAGATGCAGATGGATACCATACTTCTGTAACTCCAAAAATTCTGAAACATTACGAAGTGGTAAAAATTTTGTATATCAGTACTGTGTAAAAAATTTAGAAGCTTTTGACGTTCCAATAAAATATGAGAAATGAAACACTACAGCCAAAGGTTCTGTTTTTGCACATCACATATCAAACAAGCAATTTAAACATCCTAAAGGTAATTCTTGGCACATTATTTTTATAATACAATGTATTTATACAAGGGGATAATTATTTTTGTTGAAAATTTGCTGTAATTAAGATTCACAAAGTTTCCATGGGCATGAACAAAGTTCAAGGCTAGCCCCCACTTCAACGATGCTCGTCTTTCTCACTTTCACTTCCCTTTTTGAAAAAGTTTTAAGTTCCCCACTTTATTTATTTTTTGGTTTTTAATTATTTTAAAAGCACACAACAGAAATAAATGACTCTCTAAAACTTCCGGGTTGTCTCCCTGGCAGCGCTTTCTTTAAAGCCATTAAGCTAGGCATATAGTGCTCAAGTAATTGATCCAGCCGGATCCCAAGCTATATCAAAGCCAATTTTAATTAAAAATGGTTTGTAATTTATTAGTGAGCACAAAGTGATATATATCATGTGACAACGAAGTCTAACTCTCTTGCTATGCATTGGCATGTCATACAAGAACAATCCATGCACACAAAGTAAAGGCCAATACATAGCATAAGTAGTTTCTTGCAATTTTATAGTATTGGAAACATAGAGAGGTGAAGATTTGGTTCCTCTCTCATAATAATTGCAAGTAGGAGCAGCAAGCACATGCATATTATATTCATCAAAATCATCATGTGTAATGGTAAAACGCAACCCATCAATATAAACCTTAATAAGTGCAAACTTCTCCGATATAGTGTAGTTGGGAGAATTCAAAAAGATAATAGGACTATCGTGTGTGGGTGCAATAGCAACAATTTCGTGCTTAACATAAGGAACTATAGCAAGTTCATCTCCATAAGAATAATTCATATTGGCATCACGGCCACAAGCATAGCAAGCATCAAGTTCATCAAAAAGGGATATTTCAACTGAATCCAAGGGATCATAGCAATCATCATAGCATTCATCCTTCGGTATGTGTGAAGGGAAATTAAACAATGTATGAGTTGAAGAGTTACTCTCTAACGTGGCTTGAGACTGCGTCGATATTTCCCCAAAGAGGAAGGGATGATGCAGTACAGCTACGGTAAGTATTTCCCTCAGTTATGAAACCAAGGTATCAATCCGTAGAGGAAGATCAAGCAACTATGTAAACAACACCTGCACACAAAGAACAAATACTTGCAACCCGACGCGTAAGAGAGGTTGTCAATCTCTCAATGGTAAAAGGATAGATTAGGTTGCAATAGGTTGGGCAAATAGATCTCTCAAGAACACAAAATAAAAAAAAAGTAAACAAAAAGTGCAGCAAGGTATTTTTGGGTTTTTGGATTAATAGATCTGAAAACAAAAGCGGCAAAAAGATAGATCGGAAAGCAATATGTTGGAAAAGTAGACCCCGGGGCCGTAGGTTTCACTAGTGGCTTCTCTCATGAGTATAGCACACGGTGGGTGGACAAATTACTGTTGGGCAATTGATTTTTCGTCGACTCCTGTAGGGTTTTCTGAATATTTGAGTATTTATAGAGCTGATAGTCAGTGGACGGGGTCCCCGAGGCGGCCATAACCCATCAGGGCGCGCCTGGGGCCTCTGGCGCGCCCTGGTGGGTTGTAGGCGGCCTGGGCTCCCTCCTGGTTACTTCTTTGGCCCACTGGCCTTCTTCTGGTCCAAAAATATTCTCCAAAAATTTTGTCTTGATTGGACTCCGTTTGATACTGATTTTCTGTGAAGTAAAAAACAAGCAAAAATAGCAACTGGCACTTTGGCACTATGTCAATAGGTTAGTCCCAAAAAATGATATAAAGTTGCTATAAAATGATTGTAAAACATCCAAGATTGATAATATAACAGCATGGAACGATCAAAAATTGTAGATACGTTGGAGACGTATCACTCTCATTAGAATTTGGGCACGGGTAGCTAATCCACTCTTCCTCCTTTTGTTCTTCTTTCCCCTCCTCATCTTTTTCATCTAATGAACTCACAGTTTCAGCAATTTCTTCTTCCATAGACTCCTGCAAAATATTAGTCTCTTCCAAGGCAGCGGACATTCTCTCAATAAATTGTTTAACATAAGTTTTAGAAACATAGTTTTCATAACAATATTTAAGTACGGCAAAATTTTCAGATTTGTAAAGAGTAGCATCATACTTTTCAATCAAAGTAGTAACTTCATAAGCACCCTTAAAAGCAACAAATTCTTCAATTTGTTCAACATCATAATAACAATAGGCTTCCTTGGCATAAGAAGGTAGTATTTCATTATCATTAAACACACATTGGTAGGGCAGGTGTTTTTTAGTTTCTTCAGAACAACAAGTAAAGTCATGTATTTCCCATAAATTCCAAGCATAGCAACACAAACTATTAATTTGATGCCACAAGAATTTCCCTTTTTGAGATAAGAGGTGTCGCACATAATGAGAATGCTCATTTAATGATTTTCCCTCAACTAAGCTAGTTGGGGTTCAGCACGAGCACAAAGGGAACGAAGATGATCCAAGTCATAAGCCTTTAGGATCATGTTGGGTGATAGTTGATTTGATCTTGCTGGAAAATAGAAACTTTTGCGCCCAGTAGCAGAATTTTCAAAAATCACAGAAGTGACGAAAAATTCTGAATTTTTACACAAGATTGATATTCAAATTGCCTATGTTGTCCTAATTTATCAGAATTTTTGGAGTTACAGAAGTAAGGGTAGAGTACAGATTACTACACACTGTTCTGTTTTTGACAGATTCTGTTTTCATTGCATTGTTTACTTATTTTGATGACTCTATGGATTATATTGGGGGGTATAAGCCATGGTAAAGTTAGAATACAGTAGATATAATGCAATAATAAAATATGAATGGGTTTGCAAAAGTACTTAGAGTGGTGATTTGCTTTATTATACTAACGGATCTCACGAAGATTTTTGTTGAGTTTTGTGTGATTGAAGTTTTCAAGTTTTGGGTGAGATCACGATGGATGAAAGAATAAGGAGTGAAAAGAGCCTAAGCTTGGGGATGCCCATGGCACCCCAAGGTAATATTCAAGGAGAAACAAGCAACTAAGCTTGGGGATGCCCCGGAAGGCATCCCCTCTTTCTTCTAACAACCATCGGTAATTTTACTTGGAGCTATATTTTTATTCGTCACATATCATGAGTTTTGCTTGGAGCGTATTGTATTATATGAGTCTTTGCTTGTTTTTATTTTTAGTTTGTCACAAGTATCCTTGCTGGACACACCTATTTGAGAGAGCCAAATTATGCTATGATTTGTTAGAATTGCTCTATGTGCTTCACTTAAAAAAAATTCGCTATGGAATTCCTCTAGTGCTTCACTTATATCTTTTTGAGCACGGTGTGCTTTAATTTTTGAAGAAATACTCTCATGCTTCACTGGGATTTATTTGAGAGTTAGTAAATGTTTGAAGAAATTCTCTCATGCTTCACATATATTATATTGAGAGATGGAAATTTGTATGCTCATGTTCTTCACTTAAATTTGTTTGAGCTTGTCAAAAGCAATTGCAACTTATGAAACTAGTGCCAAAGTGATAGATATTCAAGAGGGATATAATAAAAACTTTCATGAAGATCATTGGACAAAATAAACTTGACTCCTTGTAATAGTTTTGAGATATGATGATAGTAATATGTGAGTCATGTTGGTGAGTAATTATGCTTTAGTAAGAATATGGTGTTAAGGTTTGTGATTCCCTATGCAAGCATGAAAGTCAATAGTTATGCAATGAAATTACATCCTACTTGTGGTGCATTATTCGGTGTTAGTTATGCTTAATGCCTGTTTATGAGAATTTTTGTTTCTTGGTTGCTTGCTTCTCAATCTATTTGCTAGCCTCCACTTGTACTAAGTAGAAATACTACTTGTGCATCCAAAATCCTTAAACCCAGTTTTGCCATATGAGTCCACCATACCTACCTATGTGCGGTATTTCCATGTCGTTCCAAGCAAATTTGTATGTGCCATCTCTAATTTTCAAAATGAATTTCCTTTTTGTGTGCTCGTACCGCTCATGAAGCGGCAGGGGGTGGCCAATATTTTTCCATGCTAGATGTGTTATTCTCAAGATGACTGTTTATTCACTTGTCATTGCACGAGAGTACGACGGTAATAGGGATGCCCAGTCCCGAAATGAAAAATAAATTTACTTTCTGTTGTGAAATAATAAATTCCTTGGAAAGTGTTGGTATGGAAGGCACCTGTGGATACGGGTAGCCATGGATTGTGAAAGAATGGTGGAAAAGGGAATAAACTTTATTTTCTGTTTGGGAACCGCCTATGATATATCTAGCACGAAAAGTATTGGAAATTCTCGGTCGTTTTTGTTGACAGGAAAGGCATGCCACCCAAAATATTTTTCTCTCTCAATTTAAGCTTCGAGCTCTGGCACCTCTACAAATCTCTACTTCCCTCTACGAAGGACCTATCTATTTACTTTATGCAATTTTTATTTTTACTTTGATTCTCCATCTCCTCTTATAAAGCACCAACTAGGGAGCACTATGATCATAGTTGTGCATTGGATATAGCTAATATTCGAGTGGGTTTCATGAATGGACCAATGATTGAGCATGATGGGCTAGGGATAACTTTATTTAGTGTTGATATTTTGAAAGACATGGTTGCTTGTTGATATGCTTGAGTATTGAAGTCTTCATGTCAAATATAGACTAATTCTTTGAACCATCTATTAAAGTCCAAATGTCCATGCTACAAAAGAAAAAGAATATGTGATGAACATGTTAGGCAGCATTCCACATCAAAAATTCTGTTTTTATCATTTACCTACTCGAGGACAAGCAGGAATTAAGCTTGCGGATGCTGATACGTCTCCAATGTATCTATAATTTTTGATTGTTCCATGCTGTTATATTATCATTCTTGGATGTTTTACAATCATTTTATAGCAACTTTATATCATTTTTTTGGGACTCACCTATTGACATAGTGCCCAGTGTCAGTTGCTGTTTTTCCTTGTTTTTTACTTCGCAAAATATCAATACCAAACGAAGTCCAAATGCCACGAAACTTTTTGGAGATTTTTGTTGGACCAGAAGACACCTTGGGAGCCAAGGAAGCACCTGGGGGGAGGCCCGTGGGGCCCACAAGACACCAGGGCGCGCTAGAGACCCCTGGCGCGCCCTGATGGGTTGTGGGGACCATGGGGGTCTCCTCCACCGCCTCTCAGTTTTATAAATACCCAAATATTACAGAAACCCTAGGGGAGTCGACGAAACACAATTCCAGCCGCCGCAAGTTCCAGAACCACGAGATCCAATCAAGAGCCCTATTCCGGCACTCCGCCAGAGGGGAACACGATCGCGGAGGGGTTCATCATCCTCATTGGTTCTCCTCCAATGATGCATGAGTAGTTCACCATAGACCTACAGGTCCGTTGGAAGAAGCTAGATGGCTTCTTCTCTCTTTTTTGATTCTCAATACAATGGTCTCTTGGAGATCTATTTGATGTAATGACTTTTTGCGGTGTGTTTGTTGGGATCCGATGAAGTTTGAGTTTATGATCAGATCTATATCCATGAATATTATTTGAGTCTTCTTTGATCTCTTATATGCATGATTATTTATAGCCTCGTATTTCTTCTTCGAATATTTGGTTTAGTTAGGCCGACTAGATTGATTTTTCTTGCAATGGGAAGAGGTACTTTGTGATGGGTTCGATCTTACGATGTCCTCACCCAGTGACAGAAGGGGTAGCGAGGCACGTATGTATCGTTGCTATTAAGGATAAAAGGATGGGGTCTATTCCTACATGAATAGATCTTGTCTACATCATGTCATCGTTCTTATTGCATTACTTTGTTTCTCCATGAACTTAATACACTAGATGCATGCTGGATAGTGGTCAATGTGTGGAGTAAGAGTAGTAGATGCAGAATCGTTTCGGTCTACTAATCTTGGACGTGATTCCTATATATTGACCATTGCCTTGGATATCGTCATAAGTATTTGTTCTTCTATCAATTGCCCAACAGTAATTTGTTTACCCACCGTATGTTATTTTCTCGAGAGAAGCCACTAGTGAAATCTACGGCCCCCGGGTCTATCTTTTATCATATTGCTTTCCGATCGATCTTTTATCGTTTTGTTTTCAGATCTATTATTCCAAAAAACCCAAAAATACCTTGCTGCGCTTTTTCTTTACTTATTTCATTTTGTGTTTTTGCAAGATCTATTTATCCAAACTCATACTAACCAATCTATCTTTTTACCGAGGAGGGATTGACAACCCCTCTTACGCGTTGGGTTGCGAGGTTTTATTCTTTGTGTGCAGGTACCGTTTACATAGCGTTGCTTGGTTTTCCTACTGGATTGATAACCTTGGTTTCATAACTGAGGGAAATACTTATTGTCCCTGTGCTGCATCATCCCTTCCTCTTTGGGGAAATACCAACACAGTTCAAACACGTCAAAGGAATTTCTCGCGCCGTTGCCGGGGAGACATCATCAACATCTATCAGGTTCCTAATCACAAATCTCGTCTCCTTGCAATTTACATTATTTGCCATTTGCCTCTCATTTTCATCTCCCCCACTTCACAAAAATTTGCCGTTTTATTCGCCCTCTTTTTTCGTTCGCCTTTTTCTCGTCAGATCTCTTGCCTACCTTCTCGCTATGACTAGCATGACTACCCCTCCTTTTTCACCGGATTTTGAAGTTCTATACTTCAAACAGAAACAAGGAGAAAATTTGAAAGATGCTTGGTATAGATTAATGGAATCTTACCGCATTAGCAACTTAAAGGGAGATGCAAAAAATTTGCTTCGCAATTTTTATATAGGTTTAGCCTTGCATCATAGACAACTCTTGGATTTTGCCACAAAAGGGAATTTTATTGATCTTGATGCTAATGCTGCTTATGAAGTACTAGAGGAAATATTTGGGATTCCACCACAAAAAAGGGGTTTACTTTTACGCAAGAAGGGATGCAAATGTTAGATAAATTGGGTGATATATAGAAAAAATTGGTTGAGTTGCAAAAATATAATGAACCCCTCCAACATATTAGTGGAAATCTCAACCGCATGAATACTTTGATTACTCTTTGTAATAAACGATTGGATATTTTGGTTCTCAAGATGGTCTCTTTTCCTGAAAATATTGGCAAATGTGAGCCTCCCGGGTTTGAGAAGGCTCTCACAAAGATGGCAAAAACTAAAGATGACAATACTTGAATCTATGCATTATGCCTAGCTAGGGGCGAAAAACAATAGCGCTTGTTGGGAGGCAACCCAATGAATAAAATATAGTTTTGCCTTTTTCATTCTGTTCTTGAGTGTTTAGTCAATTATTCTACTGTTATGATTCTGTTTTTTTATGTTTTAATTAGTGTTTGTGCAGATTGATACACAAGATTGATATACAAATTTCCTACGTCTTCCTAATTTTTCAGAATTTTTGGAGTTACATAAGTATGGGTAGAGTACAGATTACTACAGACTGTTCTGTTTTTGACAGATTCTATTTTCATTGCATTGTGTGCTTATTTTGATGACTCTATGGATTATATTGGGGGTTATAAGTCATGGTAAAGTTAGAATACTATAGATATAATGAAATAATAAAATATGAATGGGTTCGCAACAGTACTTAGAGTGGTGATTTGCTTTATTATACTAACGGATCTCACGAAGGTTTTTGTTGAGTTTTGTGTGATTGAAGTTTTCAAGTTTTGCGTGAGATCACGATGGATGAAAGAATAAGGAGTGGAAAGAGACTAAGCTTGGGGATGCCCATGGCACCCCAAGGTAATATTCAAGGAGAAACAAGCAACTAAGCTTGGGGATGCCCCGGAAGGCATCCCCTCTTTCTTCTAACAACCATCGGTAATTTTACTTGGAGCTATATTTTTATTCGTCACATATCATGAGTTTTGCTTGGAGCATCTTGTATTATATGAGTCTTTGCTTGTTTTTCTTTTTAGTTTGTCATAAGTATCCTTGCTGGACACACCTATTTGAGCGAGCCAAATTATGCTATGATCTGTTAGAATTGCTCTATGTGCTTCACTTAAATTTTTTGAGCTATGGAATAGCTCTAGTGCTTCACTTATATCTTTCTGAGCAGGGTGTGCTTTAATTTTTGAAGAAATACTCTCATGCTTCACTTAGATTTATTTGAGAGTTAGTAAATTTTTGAAGAAATTCTCTCATGCTTCACTTATATTATTTTGAGAGATGAAATTTTTTATGCTCATGTTCTTCACTTAAATTTGTTTGAGCTTGTCAAAAGCAATTGCAAAATATGAAACAAGTCCCAAAGTGATAGATATTCAAGAGGGATATAATAAAAACTTTCATGAAGATCATTGGACAAAATAAACTTGACTCCTTGTAATAGTTTTGAGATATGATGACAGTAATATGTGAGTCATGTTGGTGAGTAATTATTCTTTAGTAAGAATATTGGTGTTAAGGTTTGTGATTCCCTATGCAAGCACGAAAGTCAACAGTTATGCAATGAAATTACATCCTACTTGTGGTGCA
This sequence comes from Elymus sibiricus, assembly GCA_039707655.1. NCBI lineage: Eukaryota > Viridiplantae > Streptophyta > Magnoliopsida > Poales > Poaceae > Elymus > Elymus sibiricus. The sequence continues at coordinate 481,731,051 of CM077671.1, read as the reverse complement.
TTGTTCGGTGTTAGTTATGCTTAATGCCCGTTTATGAGAATTTTATTTCTTGGTTGCTTGCTTCTCAATCTATTTGCTAGCCTCCACTTGTACTAAGTAGAAATATTACTTGTGCATCCAAAATCCTTAAACCCAGTTTTGCCATATGAGTCCACCATACCTACCTATGTGCGGTATTTCCATGTCGTTCCAAGCAAATTTGTATGTGCCATCTCTAATTTTCAAAATGAATTTCCTTTTTGTGTGCTCGTACCGCTCATGAAGCGGCAGGGGGTGGCCAATATTTTTCCATGCTAGATGTGTTATTCTCAAGATGAGTGTTTATTCACTTGTCATTGCACGAGAGTACGGCGGTAATAGGGATGCCCAGTCCCGAAATGAAAAACAAATTTACTTTATGTTGTGAAATAATAAATTCCTTGGAAAGTGTTGGTATGGAAGGCACCCGTGGATACGGGTAGCCATGGATTGTGAAAGAATGGTGGAAAAAGGAATAAACTTTATTTTCTATTTGGGAACCGCCTATGATATATCTAGCATGGAAAGTATTGGAAATTCTCGGTCGTTTTCGTTGACAGGAAAGGCATGCCACCCAAAATATTTTTCTCTCTCAATTTAAGCTTTGAGCTCTGGCACCTCTACAAATCTCTACTTCCCTCTACGAAGGGCCTATCTATTTACTTTATGCAATTTTTATTTTTTACTTTGAGTCTCCATGTTCTCTTATAAAGCACCAACTAGGGAGCACTATGATCATACTTGTGCATTGGATGTAGCTAATATTCGAGTGTGTTTCATGAATGGACCAATGATTGAGCATGATGGGCTAGGGATAACTTTCTTTAGTGTTGATATTTTGAAAGACATGGTTGCTTGTTGATATGCTTGAGTATTGAAGTCTTCATGTCAAATATAGACTATTGCTTTGAACCATCTAAAAAGTCCAAATGTCCATGCTACAAAAGAAAAGAATATGTGATGAACATGTTAGGCAGCATTCCACATCAAAAATTCTGTTTTTATCATTTACCTACTCGAGGACGAGCAGGAATTAAGCTTGGGGATGCTGATACGTCTCCAATGTATCTATAATTTTTGATTGTTCCATCCTGTTATATTATCATTCTTGGATGTTTTACAATCATTTTATAGCAACTTTATATCATTTTTTGGGGGCCAACCTATTGACATAGTGCCAAGTGTTAGTTGTTGTTTTTTCCTTGTTTTTTACTTCGCAGAATATCAGTACCAAACAAAGTCCAAATGCCACGAAACTTTTTGGAGATTTTTGTTAGACCAGAAGACACCTTGGGAGCCAAGGAAGCACCTGGGGGAGGCCCGTGGGGCCCACAAGACACCAGGGCGCGCTACAGGCCCCTAGCGCGCCCTGATGGGTTGTGGTTCCACGGGGGTCTCCTCCACTGCCTCTAAGCTCTAAAAATACCCAAATTTTCCAAAAACCCTAGGGGAGTCGTCGAAACACAATTCCAGCCGCCGCAAGTTCCAGAACCACGAGATCCAATCTAGAGCCCTATTCCGGCACACCGCCGGAGGGGAACATGATCACGGAGGGGTTCATCATCCTCATTGGTGCTCCTCCGATGATGCGTGAGTAGTTCACCATAGACCTACGGGTCCGTAGGCAGTAGCTAGATGGCTTCTTCTCTCTTTTTTGATTCTCAATACAATGGTCTCTTGGAGATCTATTTGATGTAATGACTTTTTGCGGTGTGTTTGTTGGGATCCGATGAAGTTCGAGTTTATGATCAGATCTATATCCATGAATATTATTTGACTCTTATTTGATCTTTTATATGCATGATTATTTATAGCCTCGTATTTCTTCTCCGGATCTTTGGTTTAGTTAGGCCGACTAGATTGATTTTTCTTGCAATGGGAAGAGGTGCTTTGTGATGGGTTCAATCTTACGGTGTCCTCACCCAGTGACAGAAGGGGTAGCGAGGCACGTATGTATCGTTGCTATTAAGGATAAAAAGATGGGGTCTCTTCCTACATGAATAGATCTTGTCTACATCATGTCATCATTCTTATTGCATTACTCCGTTTCTCCATGAACTTAATACACTAGATGCATGCTGGATAGCGGTCGATGTGTGGAATAATAGTAGTAGATGCAGAATCATTTCGGTCTACTAATATTGGACGTGATGCCTATATATTGATCATTGTCTTGGATATCGTCATAATTATTTGTTCTTCTATCAATTTCCCAACAGTAATTTGTTTACCCACCGTATGCTATTTTCTCGAGAGAGGCCACTAGTGAAATCTACGGCCCCCGGGTCTATCTTTTATCATATTGCTTTCCGATCTATCTTTTATCATTTTGTTTTCAGATCTATTATTCCAAAAAAAACAAAAATACCTTGCTGCGCTTTTTCTTTACTTATTTTATTTTGTGTTTTTGCAAGATCTATTTATCCAAACTCATACAAACCAATCTATCTTTTTACCGTGGAGGGATTGACAATCCCTCTTACGCGTTGGGTTGCGAGGTTTTGTTCTTTGTGTGCAGGTACCGTTTACATAGTGTTGCTTGGTTCTCCTACTAGATTGGTAACCTTGGTTTCATAACTGAGGGAAATACTTGCGGTCGCTGTGCTGCATCATCCCTTCCTCTTTGGGGAAATACCAACGTAGTTCAAACACGTCAGCGGCTGCATGGCGCGGTGGACAAGGCCGAGCTCGGCGGCGCTGATGCTGATGCAGGGAGGCCAGCAGAGCAGTGGGCTAGCGGCTCCGGGCACGGCGGAGCCTGGCAAGGCCACGGTGCCGGGGGGCGGGCCGGATCTGGGTCTAGCCGGGCCGGTGTGGTGGAGGGAGGCTGGGAGGCGACACATGGCGCCCTCGTGTTGGCTGCGGGGGCGAGGGCGGCGACGCTGGGTGGAGCTGGCGGTGACAAGTGGCGACTGATGGGGTTATGTATCTAGGGTAGGGTCATAGGCCTGATCTACATACCCTACCTAAGGACATTACCTTAGAGAACTTAAGGATTACAAGGAAGACTCCGACTGAAATCACCAAGGCGAATGAGTCACTCGACAACATCCACTCGGAGATCTCTTCCTCCACTCGACGGATATCTTTCTCTCGGAAGAACCAGAAGACAGTTGACCGCAGAAGGCTAGAAGCCACTCCGGGGAGGCCAACGGGCAGGCGTTTGGCTGGACCATTAGTAGCATTTATTACATACGTTACCAGTAACGTCCATCTTTATTGCCACGATCGAACCCTTGGTTGCTGGGTATTGATGAGGGGCAGCGCACTCTATATAAGCCACCCTTCCCCTCTGGCACAAGGGTTCGCACCCCCTGTAACTCTCAGATTCCACATGACAAAGCTCCCGAGCACCTGAGACGTAGGGTTGTTACCTCCACGAGAGGGGCCTGAACTCATACATCTGTGTGTACACCCTCGCCGTAGCTAGGACTCTGCCCTCTCCTTTCGTACCCCTACCTTCTACTGTCAGGCTCGTTCCCACGACAGTTGGCGGCCACCGTGGGGCAGGCGTCTAAGCGACTTCCGGCGAGGTTGCGTTTTTTCTCCTTCGTCATGTCTTCCGGCGGTGATTTGTTCCTGGGCCACGAGATCCGTCTCGGAGCGCTCACCTTCATCGCCGACGATTCGGCATGGCTCCAGGAAGCGCCTCTAGATGTTGAGGCGCTCCCGATCCGCGGGGCGACGCACTTCTGCGCAAGCTCCTGCGGCGTTCTTCTACTACAGCCGTCGACTCCGTACTTGTCGGCTCTCCCCGCTGTTCGTCGCCGCAAGCGATCCGGTCGTTCGCGGCTCCAGCGTTGGGTGAGACATGCGGCGGCTCACCAAACTTCGTCTTCGCAGATTGCGGCCATCGAGCCCGCCGAATCACTGCACGGCGTGTTCGACTCGGCGTCGGATCCGTCTGACGTTCCCTCCGAGTGTGAGAGCTGCGATCCTGCGGCTGAGGTTCTCATGGCTGGTTCGCATCAGAGTCCGCCGCCTGGCTTTGGCCGCGGCAGACGCGAGGTTGGAGGTCCGTCGGATGAGCAGCAGCGCCGGGATGAGGAGATTCTCCATACTCCCATCGTCGGTGCGACTGCTGAGGCCCAGGCCATGGAGGCCACGTGCCTTCGGTTCAAAGAGATGCAGGAGGCACTCGACGAGCGTGCCCGCCAGCGTCCACCCGTTTCCAGTCAGCGACAGTTGTTTCCGAGTGGATCTCATAACAACGTCAAGGTATTCCGTACTCCAATTCTGAATGTTGCAGCAGCTGCTAAGATTACAGATTCCATTCAGCTGTCCCGTTCGGAGGCTGGCAGAGGTTTACAGCAGATCCGAGCGTTGCTTGATGCAGCGCAACAGCAGAATTCGGCTGTTTCTCAGTTGCACAACAGATTACATAGTAACTCTCCCAGAGCAGACACAGTTCAGTCGGCGCACAGTCCGGAGTCGCCTCTATGTCGCAGGGGCGGAGGTTACCGTGAAGATCATTACCAAGATCAGGGGCGAGATCATTTTGCTCCTCGTTATCACCGTGATGACCGCCGTCGAGTGCTTACTCCTCCGCGGAGTGGTTCATATGTGCCCCGGCACTATGACGATAGGCGCCCGTTCGGCGATGAGCGGAATCCTGGGTTCGATGGAAGGAATGTCCTCGCACAAAGGCGGATCGACAGAGGCAGAGCCCACAGAGATGGTAATGACAGAGACTATCCGAGTGGAAGTGGTTCCGTTGTTTCTGGTCCCGAATGTTTTAGCAGGGCCATTCGCTCTGCAGAGATTCCCCCCAACTTCAGGTTGGCGGCTGGAATAAGCAAGTTCTCCGGCGAGTCAAAGCCGGAAACATGGTTAGATGATTACCGAGTGGCTGTGCAGATTGGTGGAGGAAATGACAATGTAGCCATGGAGCATTTATCCTTGATGTTGGATGGTTCGGCCCGAGCATGGTTGAATCGTTTGGCTCCTTCTAGCATCTATTGCTGGGAGGATCTTGCCCGAGTGTTCATCAGTACCTTCAAAGGCACTTGCAAGCGTCCCGCGGGTTTGATCGATTTGCAGCACTGTGTTCAGAAGCCCAATGAGTCCATGAGAGATTACATTCAGCGTTGGTCCACCTTGCATCACACAGTGGAGAATGTTTCCGAACATCAAGTTGTTTGTGCCTTCAAGGCCGGTGTGAAGTACATAGAGCTTTACCTGAAGTTTGGGCGGACAGGTGATATTTCCCTGAGCAAGATGATGGAGATTGCCACTCGATACGCCAATGGTGAAGAGGAAGACCGCCTCTGCAGCGGCAAAGGAAAAGCAGTCGACAACGATGCTGGCGGTGGCAATTCCAGTCGGAAATAGAAACACAAAGCTGATGGCCCTGTTCAGGCAGAGGTGGCTGCTCTGGCGGCACAAGGAAAAAATAAGGGGAAGTCCAAAGGGCAGTTCACCCCCAAGAAAGGAAAGAATCAGTCAGGAACAGACGTTTTGGATTTACCGTGTGCGATCCACACGAAGAAAGATGAGGAAGGCAATTTGATATTGCCTAAGCATACCACTCGACAGTGCCATTTACTGATCCAGCAGTTCAAGGAAGGTCAGTCGAGTGAAAAAGCTCCTGAAAAGGAGGATGATGAAGACAAAGAAGAGTTTCCTAAGGTCAATGCCACTCTGTTGATCTTTGCTGATGTTGAAAGCAAGAGTCGACTGAAAGTAATCAACAGAGAAGTCAACATGGCTGTTCCTGCTACCCCCCACATACCTAAAGTGGTCTCAGACTGCTATCACATTGGACCAGTCAGACCACCCATCTCATATCGCTACCCTCGGTCGGCAAGCGCTGGTGGTGGACCCGGTTGTGGGAGGCACTCGACTCCGCAAAGTCCTGATGGATGGTGGGAGCGGTCTGAACATCTTGTATGCGGATACCCTAAAGGGGATGGGCATTCCGATGTCCCGACTCAGCGAAAGCAACATGCAGTTCCACGGAGTCATCCCTGGGAAGAAGGCCAAATCACTCGGCCAGATAGCGTTAGATGTGGTATTCGGCACCGACAAGAATTTTCGCAAAGAGAAATTGACGTTTGAAGTGGTCGAGTTCCAGAGCGCATACCACGCCATCCTTGGCCATCCGGCCTATGCCCGTTTCATGGCCCGTCCATGCTACGTGTATCTAAAGCTGAAGATGCCCGGGCCCAAGGGTGTGATCACAGTCACTGGCAATCGACAGAGGGCTGAGGAGTGCCTTCAGCAGGGCTCCAAAATTGCCGATCATCAGATGGCTGTGGTCGAGTTGGAGGAGTACAAGAAGAGTGTTGATCCTGCCGATCTGCTACGTGCCAAGAAGCCCGCCTCTGAGTCGGCTTTCCAGTCGGCAGGCAAAGTGAAGCAGGTGCACATTCACCCGACAGATCCCAATGCTGCCCCGACCAACATCTCAACGACACTCGATAGCAAATAGGAAGCCGAGCTCATCCAGTTCCTCCGTGAGAACTGGGACATCTTCGCATGGAAGCCTACTGACATGCCTGGTGTACCCAGGGAACTGGCTAAGCACCGACTGAGAGTCGACCCGAAGGCCAAGCCTGTGAAGGAGCACTTGCGTCGGTCGGCAGCAGAGAAGCGGAAGGCAATCGGCGAGGAGGTGGCTAAGTTCATACGCGAGATTTACCACTCCGAGAAGCGGAAGGCAATCGGCGAGAAAGCTTGAGAAGAAGTTTGAAGGTTTGGAACTCCATCATGTTCCCCGAGTGAAGAATCAGGCAGCTGATGAGCTAGCAAAGATTGGATCCACTCGGAAGCCTGTCCCCAGCAATGTGTTTCTAGAACACCTACATACTCCTTCAGTGTAGGAAGATCCCTTCACTGAAGAGCCCCCGCAAGCAAAGAGCACCTTTGATCCGACTGAAGTTGATGTCCCAGCAGTCATAGATTTGGTTATGGAGATTTTGGTGATCACGCCCGACTGGACAGTACCTTATATTGCATACATTCTGAGGCAAGAACTCCTAGATGACGAAGATGAAGCTCGACAGATAGTCCGTAGATCCAAGGCCTTTACTGTTATGGATGGACAACTCTACAGGGAAAGCGTAACTGGCGTGACTCAGCTGTGTATTTCTCCTGAAGAAGGTCAACTGATTTTGGAGGAGATTCACTCGGGAACCTGTGGTCATCATGCGTCATCTAGGACGATTGTTGCCAAAGCATACCGAGCTGGTTTCTTCTGGCCGCGCGCCAATGAGATGGCTAAGGAGATTGTTGATCACTGTGAAGGGTGCCAGTTCTATTCAAACTTGTCGCACAAGCCTGCATCCGCCTTGAAGACTATTCCACTCGTCTAGCCGTTTGCTGTATGGGGTTTGGATATGGTCGGACCCCTTCGAACAGGCCAGAGTGGATTTACTCACTTGCTTGTAGCAGTCGACAAGTTCACTAAGTGGATTGAAGCTAAACCCATAAAGAAGCTGAACTCCCACACTGCTATCAAATTCATGAAGGAGATAACATTTCGGTATGGAGTTCGCCACAGTATCATTACAGACAATGGCTCAAACTTTGACTCACAAGAGTTCAGACACTTTTGCTCCTCTCAAGGCGCTCGGGTGGACTACGCATCCGTTGTGCACCCTCAAACTAACGGTCAAGCTGAGCGAGCGAATGGCCTTATCCTTCAAGGGTTGAAGCCTCGACTCATGCGAGATCTTGATCATGCAGCTGGAGCTTGGGTCACTAAATTGCCATCTGTTCTGTGGGGCTTGAGGACGACTCCTAACCGGTCGACTGGGCACACTCCTTTTTTCATGGTGTATGGAGCTGAAGCCGTTTTGCCAAGTGATGGCCTTCACAATTCTCCCCGAGTAGACCTTTACTCCGAGGCTGAGGCTGAGCAGGCACGTCAAGATGGTGTAGATCTCCTGGAAGAAGAACGCGAGATGGCTTTGATTCGGTCGACTGTATATCAGCAAGATCTGCGCCGCTTCCATGCGAGGCACGTCAAGAGTCGGTCATTCCATGAAGGTGATCTTGTGCTCCGAGTGGATCAGCAGCGACATCACAAGCTGGCCCCAGCGTGGGAAGGCCCTTTTGTCGTCACCAAGGTACTGAACAATGGAGCCTACCACCTCTTCAACCTCAAGAAGAATATCGACGAGCCGCGCGCCTGGAACGCGGATTTGCTTCGACGTTTTTATACTTGACGACTGAGTTGTTTTGATGTAATAAGAGTACTCCAGACAGTCTCGTTTGTTAAAGTTATGACTCCCGCAGTCCATTGTCGATTCCGATCGCGCAATTTCGTGTTCAAAAACTACTCTGAGTGACGAGCGATCCTCTCACTCGGGGGCTTAGCTGCGAACCAGTTTTCGCCTAAGTTAAAAAACTACTCCGAGTGACGAGCGATCCTCTCACTCGGGGGCTTAGCTGCGAACCAGTCTTCGCCTAAGTTCAAAATTTCTCCGAGTGACGAGCGATCCTCTCACTCGGGGGCTTAGCTGCGAACCAGCTTTCGCCTAAGTTAAAAACTCTTCTGAGTGTATAGTATTCCACTCACTCGGAAACTTAGCTGCGAACCAGTCTTCGTCTAAGTTCAAAACTACTCCGAGTGACGAGCGATCCTCTCACTCGGGGGCTTAGCTGTGAACCAGTTTTCACCTAAGTTATAAAACTACTCCGAGTGACGAGCGATCCTCTCACTCGGAGGCTTAGCTGCGAACCAGTCTTCGTCTAAGTTCAAAACTACTTCGAGTGACGAGCGATCCTCTCACTCGGGGGCTTAGCTGTGAACCAGTCTTCGTCTAAGTTCAAAACTTCTCCGAGTGACGAGCGATCCTCTCACTCGGGGGCTTAGCTGCGAACCAGCTTTCGCCTAAGTTAAAAACTCTTCCGAGTGTATAGTATTCCACTCACTCGGAAACTTAGCTGCGAACCAGTCTTCGTCTAAGTTCAAAACTGCTCCGAGTGACGAGCGATCCTCTCACTCGGAGGCTTAGCTGCGAACCAGCTTTCGCCTAAGTTAAAAAACCCTTCCGAGTGGATAGTATTCCATTCACTTGGAAACTTAGCTGCGAACCAGTCTTCGTCTAAGTTCAAAACTTCTCCGAGTGACGAGCGATCCTCTCACTCAGGGGCTTAGCTGTGAACCAGCTTTCGCCTAAGTTTAAAAACCCGTCCGAGTGGATAGTATTCCATTCACTCGGAAATTTAGCTGCGAACCAGTCTTCGCCTAAGTTTAAAAACTTTCCCGAGTGACAAGCACTACTCTCACTCGGGGACTTAGCAGCGAACTAGTGTTCGCCTAAGTTCAAAATTCTTCCGGGTAATGAACATTCAACTCACTCGGAAATCAAACAAGTTTAGCCAAGCAAAAGGTCGGAAAGCAAAATGCAAGTAAGACCAGAATCTCTAGCGCAACAAAAACTTGTTCACGCAAATGGAAGTACTCAGGCCCAAGGCCTGAACGAAGTTTTAATCGGTTACATCATCACTCGGCATACCGAGGCAAATAAAGTTTTAACTGCGAGCAAAGTATTTTTCAAGCACCAGTGGGGCTCGCGGGCTCGACGAAGGTGTCCAGATCAATCCCGTCAGCGATCCGAGTGGCTGCTTCGATGAAGGTCTCCATGAAGTCTTCAAATTGAAGTTTCTTTGTGTTGATCACTCGGAGAGCCTTCAGTTTGTCCTCCCTGGCCTCCTTGCAATGAACCCGGACGAGTGAAAGTGCCACATCATCACCGCAGCGAGCGGCAGATTTCTTCCATGCCTGCACTCGACCAGGAATCTCATTGAGGCGGGTCATCATCGACTCGAGGTCAGTCTGGAGGGAGTCTTCTGGGCACAGTTCCTTATCGACCTTCTCCAGCGCGGCCCTCAGTCGAGTGACATATCCTTGGACACTCCTGAGACGAGCTTCAAGACGAAACATGGCCATGGCCACGGCGTCCCCGACAGGTGACTTGGTGGGATCCAGATTTGGTTCGATCTCCTCAGTTTCCTTTTCAAAATCTTGACAGAATTCTGCGCGAAGAGAAAATGAAAAGATGATCACACTGCCGTTCTGAAGAATTCAAAGAAATTCACTCGACGGAAGAAAGTTACCTTCAAGCATGCCGAACATCTTCTTCGCGAAGTCTCCCAAGTATTTCTCCAGAGTGCTCCTTCTTTTGGTTAGCTGCTCAAACTTTTGGATCCAGTCGGTTTGTTCCTGCTTGAGTTTGGCGTTTTCTTCCTCCAATTTATTGGCTGCAGCAAGCTTCTTCTCAGCAGCCTCGGTTTTCTCTCTTGCCACCCTTTGAGCATCAGCGAGAGCTTTGTCCTTGTCTTCAAGTGCTTTCTTCATGGTATCTAAAGAAATAGCATTGTTGAGTCGCGCTTGGAGTCGGGGTTCTCATCACGTACGTCTGTTCGAGTGGATACACTCGGTTCAAAGGATGGAAGATGAAAGTAATAGTACAGCTGGTCGACAAAAATTACCTCCCAAGGTCCTCAGCTCAGTCTGCGCACGGTCCAGATTGTTCTTGGACACCTCCAGATCCAGTTCAAGCTGATTCTTCTCCTTCTCCAGGTCGACGTACTTGGTCCCGAGCTCACAGGCTTTCTGAAATCAGCAAAGAAGTGGTTCAGTCGACATGAATATTTCTCTACTCCCGAGTGGAAAGGTACAAGTTCAGTCGACTGGAAGGCGGCCCGCCACCCCACCCCACACCCCTATACAGCGTCATATCATGGTTGATGGAAATGATGTCCATGAAACCTGCAGGATAGTTTTTAAGACTACTGCCCATCGTAAACGATCGACAGTAGTCTCGGGGACTACACCCAGTGGGTGCACTCAGCGTGCCCCCACTGGACCAGTAACCACTCGACCAGGTCCGACCTATCCGAGTATATATAAAAAAACATGCAAATACTGTCTCTATCAGACCCCCGCCGATGCAAGCACTCGACGGCGGTCTCGGGGACTACACCCAGTGGGTGCACTCAACGTGCCCCCACTGGACCTGCTACCACTCGACTAGGTCTGGCCTGTCGAGTGACAAACAATTATCAACACAAATTTAAGACCCCTGCCGATGTCTTCGCCATTCGACAGCGGTCTCGGGGACTACACCCAGTGGGTGCACTCAGCGTGCCCTCACTGGACCAAAAACCACTCGACTAAGACCTGATCTACTCGAGGAAAAAACAAGCAAGTATGCATCTGAAGAAAACACCCACTGGGTGTAAAGTCAAGATGGACAGGAATTCAATCGGAAATGAACTTACAATCGCACTTACTCGGACATTGGCTTGAAGCGCTGAACTGGCATCATAGGCTAATTTGCTGGCCTCGTACGCCTCCTTCGTTCGCAGCATCATTTGCCCAGCCTGGATCATGGCTTCTTTGGCAGCTCCAGTCTGGTCTTCTGGGACATGGTACAGAGGGTATGCAGGGGCCAGATGAGTCGGTGCTGCAGTTGAAGTCACGAGAGGTGCTTGAGGTTGCCCAATCGGCGCTGAAACCACAAGAGTTGAAGTCCCTGGTGGGGCACTCAACAGCGGGACCACGGGATTAGTTCTGGCTCGGGAAGAATCACCAAGCTCTTGAGAGGACGCAGCAGTCGACCTATGTGGTGCCTGTCCTGATGACGTCCTCCGAGTGCGTACGCGTGGAGTGTCCAAGGCCACAACTTCACCCTCAACACCCTGCTGTGGCTCCTCGTCGTCTTCCACATGGATGACGTCGTCAACTGTCAATCGACAACATTAATTTATTTCATTCGACAAGTTGCCTTCAAAAATCAGTCTACAGTGAAGATTCATTATACCTCGTTGGGAGGTGGCCGCGTCAGCCGTGTCCACTTCCATATGATCTTCCTCATCCCGCAGAGGCGACGTCACCGAGGTAGCAGCTCTGGCGAATAAATTTCACTAGGTCAGCAAAGATATGAAGTTCTACAACAGCAGAAAAAGAAAATGAATACTTACGTTGAGGCGACAGGCACGGTGATCTTCATGCGGGGCAGAGCCTTTCGAGGTTTTGGTGCGTCAGACTTGGGCTGTTTCGCGACCTTTTCAGTCGACTCAGGTGTCGCCACTCGGTCGCGCTTCGGATTCCTAGTGCTCGATGCTAAGGTTTTGCTTGGAGCAGCTTCTGGATCTTCGCGCTGTTTGGTACGACGCTCAACGCGCGGACGAGCCTGGACTTCTTCCTCGATCTCTTCCAGGTCGTCGTCGCTACCTTCACTGTCGTCGGCGTAGTCGACGTCTGCGCTGCCGCCTGCGCTCTCTTCTCCGTCCTCAGGCTGCTCTCCGTTCGGCACGGGTAAATACATGTTCGTAAACTCCTGCAAGATACAAACTGTAAAGTCAGTCGACTGAAGACTCAATCACTCGACGAAACAAGAAAACACTCGACAAATATATAACTCACCAGGTTCTTCGGTGGGTTCAAAGCAGAGAAGGGCAAGATTCGCTTGGCTCCCAAAGGGTTATCACAAGCTCCGGTGATGCTCCTAAGCCACTGGGCAACAGTCTCGTCGGAAACTTCCTCTGGATGTGTCCGAGTGGTATCCCCAGGGCCCGAATAATGCCACATAGTGTGATCCCTGGCTTGAAGAGGCTGGATTCGTCGACTGAGAAATGCCTCTAAGAGATCCATACCAGTCACTCCGCCACGGATCAGATCTACTACTGCATTCACTAAAATCCCTACCTGGACTTTCTCTCCCTCTGTCACGTTCAGTGTTCTGGGAGTGGTAGGTCGATCCAATGTGAAGGGGGGGAGGCCAGTCGACATATTGGGGGATGCTACATCTTTGCAGTAAAACCATGTCGACTGCCAGCCCCGCACAGATTCAGGAAAAGTCATTGACGGAAACGCACTCCTACCTCTCTTTTGGAGTCCCAGGCCACCGCACAGCTGGATGACATGGGTCTTGCTATCGCTAGGATTGGCTTTTTTGACACACTGAGACCGAATGGTGAATATGTGTTTGAACAAGCCCCAGTGTGGAGAGCAGCCCAAAAAGCACTCGCACAAGGTGACGAAAGCGGCAAGGTATGAAATGGTATTCGGAGGAAAGTGGTGGAGTTGCGCTCCGAAAAAGTTCAAGAACCCGCGGACGAATGGATGAGGGGGCATAGAAAAACCTCGCTCGACGTGGGTGAGGAGGAGAACTCGCTCCCCTTCGCGCGGTTCCGGCTCGATCTCCCCCTCCGACAGCCTCCATGAACCTTCGGCTACGAGCCCGTCGGCGACGAGGTTCTCGACGTCCCCCGCCGTGACCGTCGACAGGAGAAAATCTCCCTGGATCCACCCCGGCGGCGCCGTAAATCGGGCGCCCGACGGCTTCTTCGCCTTGGCCCCTCCCTTCTTGGCACGCTCGAGCTTCTCCGTCTTGCTTTTCGTCATTGCGGCAGCGGTCGTTGAGGCGGAGCTGAGCAGCGCGCGTGGAGCAGGGGAGGCGGAGGAAAAGAGAGGATTTGGGGGAGATGTATTGTGCTGTCCGCGGCGCGGTCTGATCTTATATCAGCCCGAGTGAGTCGCTGACCTGCGGGCCCACTAGATCTCTGGGTATCTCCGCCGCAAAAGACGCGCTGTACGTGGCGTAATGGGCGGCGTGGAAATCGAGGCATTATGCTCCCACTTGCCCCAGTCGTGGCGTCATCTTCGCGCAACGCGCGCTTCCCAAATTTTCGAACCCCGTGAAATCCGGGCCTGACGAAGCGACCCATCGCATCAGAAGACCCTGCTGACCGCTCGGACCTGATTCCGCGCTCAAGTTCACTCGGACATGTTTCAAGACAGAATCGATCAGGGTGAATGACAAAGATTCCAATCGACGCAGACTCCTGTGAAGCCCTAAAATGCACTCGGAATTTTTATGTCTTATCAGAACCTACATCGATCCCATTTTCACTCGAACCCCGATTCATTCGGGGGCTAATGATGGGGTTATGTATCTAGGGTAGGGTCATAGGCCTGATCTACATACCCTACCTAAGGACATTACCTTAGAGAACTTAAGGATTACAAGGAAGACTCCGACTGAAATCACCAAGGTGAATGAGTCACTCGACAACATCCACTCGGAGATCTCTTCCTCCACTCGACGGATATCTTTCACTCGAAAGAACCAGAAGATAGTCGACCGCAGAAGGCCAGAAGCCACTCCGGGGAGGCCAACGGGCAGGCGTTTGGCTAGACCATTAGTAGCATTTATTACATACGTTACCAGTAACGTCCATCTTTATTGCCACGATCGAACCCTTGATTGCTGGGTATTGATGAGGGGCAGCGCACTCTATATAAGCCACCCCTCCCCTCTGGCACAAGGGTTCGCACCCCCTGTAACTCTCAGATTCCACACGACAAAGCTCCCGAGCACCTGAGACGTAGGGCTGTTACCTCCACGAGAGGGGCCTGAACTCATACATCTGTGTGTACACCCTCGCCGTAGCTAGGACTCTGCCCTCTCCTTTCGTACCCCTACCTTCTACTTTCAGGCTCGTTCCCACGACAGCGACGACGGGGCTGGGCTGCACGGAATTTGAGGATGAGAGAGAGGGATCCAGATTTGGAAGGGGAGGAGCTGCCTTTTATAGGCAGGAGGCTAGGGTTAGGGTTTTGGGGTGGTTTTTGGGGCGTTTCGGAGCCTCTAATCGCAATCCGATGGCTTCGATCTGAGGAGGGCTAGGCTGGGCTAAGATGGGCTGTGTAGAGGGGTTTGGGTTGAGATGAGAGGGGTTTTTCGGCCGGCACATGATTTTTAAGCACCGAAACGTCTACGATTTAATCGGCTATAGTGCCTCTTTAGGTTTGACGGTTCGGGTATCAAACGGACTCCGAATGCGAAGAAATTTGGCAGACGGTCTACCTACAATAAACCAAGACCGCATGCCAACTTTCAACCCATTCCAAGAAAGTTTTATATGCACTTTTAAAAAGAATATTTTAATGATGTAGCCGGCTCGTGCGTGTGTATTTGGTCTCGAAACGGTCATCGACAAGAACGGGGAGAACCGACAACTACGAACGGATGCAAGCTTTGAAAAACGATGGCAACGGAGTGTCGATGCAATGTGAATGATGCGGATGATGCGATGATGAATGCGACAACCAAGCAAATCACACGGCGGGACTCGAAATAAATGGAAGGCATCTGAAGCGTCGGTCTCGGGCTGTTACAGCAAACCACCAATTTTCCTGGACGTCGATAACCACCACACGTGTGGTGGGAGCAACACCCGACCACACGCTCCATGACCATAGACTGGGTCATATCACCGCATGCATTCACAAGTAACGAAATTGATAATGTCAGCGGGAATATTTCGTATTTTTAGTTTTAAAATGTTTTATCTCTTAAATAAAAAATCCGATTGAAAAACCGTTTTCACCATTAAATCCATCACGACGCAATCTTCGAAACTAGACTCTTATCGATATGTTTCGACGACTTTTTATGGGGTTAAAGGTTGCCGTGTCTATTGCACATAAATTGCCATCATGATTAACCTGAAGTTGCCATGATATATTTCAACTACTTTTTGTTTTATATTTAAAGTAAAATTTTGACAAGTTATAAAAAAAGAATTAAGAAACTAAACTTGCCATGATGAATTACTAATATTTGCCATGATCCATGAAATAATTTTGACATGTACATAAGTAAAAAGAAATCTGTCGTCAATCATTTTTAAAATGCATGGTCAATTACTCAAATTTGCCATGAACCATAAACTAAAATTGCCATGATGAATTACTTAAATTTTCCATGATACATGCACCAAAATTTTTCATGGTTCATACAAAAAGTATTTTCCATGTTCAAAATACTAGAATTGCCATGGTCAAAATACTAAAATTGTCATGATCTATAAACTCAATTTGCCATGATGAATTATTAAATATTGCCATGATACATGAATTAAATTTGTTGTGGTTAGTTACTAAAATTTGTCATGGTCAATTAATTAAAATTACCATGAAAAGTAGTTGAAATACAATGATAGCTTTAAATCTAGTAGAAAAAACTAGATGAAACATGTCGTGCCAACTTTATTGTAAACACTATGACAACTTCAATGTAAACATTATGGCAACTTTTGGCCAAAAAAAAGTCGTCGAAACATATCAATATGGGATCTAGTTTTGAAGATCTCGTCGAGACGGATTTAATGTTAAAAGTGGATTTTTAATTCGATTTTTTATTTAAGAGATAAAACATTTTTAAGTCCAAAAAACCCAAAAATTCTCATTGATGTCATATGTTTGATGTGGCAAGATGGACGGTTATAAAAGCGTGTGGACCATGTTATCTAGAACCACACGTGTGGGCATTATCATTTAGGATATTATTTAGGAGGGTATAAGTAAAATAAAGGGTCGTGATATTCACCACACGTGTGGTATATTAGACATCCGACCACATGCCATGTGTGGCATACCTAGGAGGCAACCCACACGATCATGTGTGGGCGAACAGAAGAACTGCCCACACGTCCTGGAGCAACTACTTCATGCCACACGTCCAACAACAACTACTCATCTAGGGATGGCAATGGGTACCCATTACTCGCGTACCCAGCGGGTAAAAACCCTATTAGGGTAAGGGTATGGGTCAAAAAAATATCCATGGATACATAAATGGGAAAATTTGCAACCCATCGGGTATAATGGGTATGGGTATGGATTAGTATAACCCATACCCGTGTACCCATGTACCCGCATATAATCTGAAAAATAGGCCTTAAATATTTTTTATCCACGTATTATATGTACATAAATCTCGTAGCTAGCCCACGTCCAGAATGTGTTGCTGTTTATGAGTATGTGTTGTTGTCATGAAGTGTTGTTGTTTATACCTTATTATTATAAGTTGTTGTTCATTACTATGTAATAATGGAATTAATGTGTTGCAAATCTAGGTAATTTTACCCACGGGTATCCATTTACCCTGACGAGTGACGAGTATGGAAAAAAATTGTACCCGTCGACGGATATGGGTATGGGTGATGGGTAAGGTTTGGGGTGACGGGTAAGGGTATGGGGTGATTCCACCCGTACCCAAACCTAGCGGGTGCCATCCCTGATCCTCATCCCGCGCGTGTGGCACAAAGCAAATCTGCCCACACGTCCTGGCGCAGATACTTTAGTTACCCGGGGGATGGCAACTTTAGTTACCCGGAGATGGCAACTTTAGTTACTCGGGGGTGGTAACTTTAGTTGTAAAGCATGGCAACTTCTCTGTTTCGGTTAACTATATTTGCCATGTCTAATTAACGGTAGTTGCCGTGTGTGATCAAACCATAGTTGCCATGTGTAATTAACTAGTTGTCACGTGTGGTCCAACCATAGTTGTCATATATGGTTAACCATAGTTGCCATGTGTGATTACCTAGCTGTCACATACGCGCAACTGTAGTTGCCATTTAGCAACGTACGAGCGTCGTGTGAGCGAAAAGCAGTTCACCCACACGCGCACGGACTGGGTGGTGACTGTGTGGACGGGAACCGGTTCACCCACGCACAAAGCTAGCAACCGCGCGTTGCGGTCTGGGTGGACGAGCGCTCTAACCCCCACGCAACACGCTATGCCTACGTGACATTGAAATTCCAACAAATTCCTTCAAGATTCGTGCAAAACATAACAGACGGAGATCAATGCGTGTGAGCAAAGTACAGATATGCCATACGTGTGAGCATTATTATTTAGGAAAATGAAAAGACCTTTTTCAAGAAAAAAACGAGTTTGAACAAAAACATCGTATGACAGAGCATAACGAGAGAACAACTTTGTAAACGGGCCGGCGAGCATGAGATGAGACTGACGTGTGGGGGCCACTCCACTTGGGGTTGAACCAGAGCACCCAAGGAAATCTTCTGCACGTCTCCTCATTCCCGCACCAAACCGTCGGCGCGCGTTACCCTTTACCTCGCCGCCGGCGCCACCGCGCCGTCGCGCCGCCATGCTCTGCCTCCGCGTCCGATGCCCTGCCCTCTCGCAGCTCCTCTCGTCCCCCTCCTCCTCTCCCATCTCCCAGCTCAGACGCCTCCTCTCTGCCGCCGCGCCCGTCGTCTCCCCAAACCCTAGCTTCGCCGTCGAGGATTACCTCGTCTCCACCTGCGGCCTCACCCGAGTGCAGGCCCTCAAGGCCTCCGCGAAGCTCTCCCACCTCAAGTCCCCCTCCAAGCCCGACGCCGTCCTCGCCTTCCTCGCCGGCCTCGGCCTCCCCGGCGCCGACGTGGCCGCCCTCGTCGCCAGGGATCCCAAGTTCCTCTGCGCCGGCGTGGAGACAATACTGGCCCCCAACGTCGTCGGGCTCACCGCCCTCGGTCTCTCGCGTTCTGACATCGCGCGCCTCGTCTCGGTTGCTGGCAATCACTTCCGTTGTAGATCCATCGTCACCAATCTGTAGTACTGTTTGGACCTCTTCGGGTCCTCCAAGAATCTCCTCTCTGCTATCAAGCGCAAATCCTACATTTTCTCGTCCGACGTCAAGCCCAATGTCTCGGTCCTACGAAAGTTCGGGCTTGGTCCTTCTGATATTGCCAAGCTGTGCCTTGCTCAGCCATGGCTGCTCACCTGCAACGTAGAGCGTGTCCGAGCGATGGTGGTGTGCGTCGAAGGTCTGGGTGTTCCCCGTGGATCTGGGATGTTCAGGCATGCACTGAGTGCTGTTGCATTTGTCAGCAAAGAGAAAATTGCCGCCAAATTGGAGCACTTGAAGAAAACGTTCAGGTGGTCAGATGCCGAGGTGTGCATTGCTATTTCTAAGGCTCCAATGGTGCTGAAAAGGACTAAGGAGTTTCTTCAGAGAAAGTCAGAGTTCCTCATCTCTGATTTGGGGTTGGAGCCGGCATACATTGCTCATCGCCCGGTAATGCTTTTGTACAGCCTGGAGGGCCGGCTAAGGCCCCGGTGCTACGTTGTGAAGTTTCTTAAGGCAAATGGATTGCTAGATCCCGATCGGGACTTGTATTCCTCAGTCGCAGTGAGTGAGAAGTTATTCATAGAGAAGTACATATGCCCACATAAGGAAGCTGCACCATGCTTAGCTGAAGACTATGCTGATGCTTGCAAAGGGCTAGTGCCGACTAATTTCAGAATTACATGAAGCAAGGACGGGCTATGGAAATTGGTAACTGTGTATGACATGACAGAGTTTTCACCATTCCTAGTAAGCTGGTAATTCACATTAGTGTTTGTTTCCTAAATAGAGATGGATTTTCTGCTGTAGTATGCATTCCACATGCTTGTTTGGTTTTTGTTAATGCCTAATGAATTGATAGTTTAATTCATGAACCCCGTGGTGTTGATGTAATGATGTTTGTTGTTAAGTAGACATGAAAGCATCACCTACAATCTCTGGAATTGAGAATCCATGCATATATTTGTGTTTCCGACTTTCATTTAGAATAATGGAAATGGAATATCTGCGTAGACCAATTTTCTTGTGAAACCAGAACCCGGGGAACCAGAAAGGAAGAGAACTGTACTGCATCGTTTTCCAGTAAATATATCATATGAGTTGCTTACATCCAAATTTTTATTTCCATTTTCATTTCTGTCCTTTTGTTTTTCATCGTTTACAGTTCATTTTTATATCTAGGTTATGCCTACAAAATATGTTTCTATTGGGTGTCTTGTGCCTTTTGAATTTTTTTTCCCATTATCCTTCTAAGATTTAATATCATTGTTCCTAAATCCTGTACCTGATTTTACTTCCGCTGAGGAAAAATTTCAAACTTGATAAGGTATTCTATTTAGGACTAAAGCATGATCAACAATGAATTAGTCTCATCATTTACATCTGTCATAGTTCGTCAGAACTAGAGGGCTGGCTCAGGCCCTGATACTATGTTGTGCAGTTTCTCAAGGAAATGGATTGCTCAAGCATGACCTGAGGTACAATACCGTTTTCATTGTGGCCGAGAAGGTTTTCATCGAAAAATTTCATAAGCCCTCACAAGCTGCCCCGCACCTCGCTAAAGAATATGCTGCCACTTGCAAAGTGAAGTGCCATCTAATTTCAGTTTCTTCTTGGAATACTTTTCCCTAGAAATCTTGTCTCAAAACTGAAAAATGCACTAGTAGCATTTCCATTGGCGCTAGCTGTTGCTGTCATGAAAAATACTTGGCTGTACCACGGATACTCAGAATTTTGGCTACCTCCCTTTTGAAAGCCTTATATTACTTGAGCTTTTTCAAGCACAGAAAGATAGGTCATGCTGTTTCCTTTGCAATATTAAATGAACTTTAAACGCATTATATATCTTGAGGACTGCTAGGACTGAAGTTCTAGCCATTGGGTGCATTTTATGTCAATATCTACACATACATGTTAAACTTGGACTCTTGGGGTTAACAAGTTGCCATTGCGGTTGACACACTTGAGTCATTTTCCCTTCTTTCTTTGATTTGTGTCGTTCCTGTTTGCACGCAAGCACATGTTATGGTTGAGTAGATAGTTAGAGGTGATATGAGCTGGTTGCTGTTCATCTGGTGGCACAAGGAAAAAGACCTGGGAAGCATAGGAGGTGATACTGGTCCATTTGGCATTATTGGGTTTAATTCCATTACACGCATGGTACAGCATATCAGACTCGGTTGTGGTGCTTTCCTGATTCCAATCATTCTTTCAGGTAGCAGTAGTCTTTTTTGATTAAAAAGCTTGGCTACCATGGTCATTGCCTCATTGGGTATATTCATTCTGTGTGCCAACTAGAGAAGGCATGGCATGCATGCACATAGCTGTAGTACTTGTTGAACAGGGGATGTTTACCTGGAAATATTGTTTTAGTCTAATCCACCCGAACTCCGTCTTCAATTTACTGAATTTAGATGTTGCCTTCTTTCTATCGAGTGAAGATGTTGGATTCAGATGCACGCCGCCTGAATGAGGTCGCTTCGGGGCAGACTGCACGCACGTATTGCAGTCAGGCACCACTGTTCAAAGTTTTCTATTTTGATTTGCTCACAGAATTTCTTTTGCTTGGGCTAGAATAATATTGGGGGGAAGTACCGGTGGGAGCTTGTGGTTTATCGAGCTACAGTGCCACAGTTTTTGGTGGTGCATACGAATGGAATGGTGGCTGCGGCTTGTCATGATCTCTTCTTGGTTGACAGTTCTTCAGACTATAGCTGTTTAGAAGAGAGCAAAGTTTGAACTGAGGAGATGGTTTTGAGCATGTATGTCCACTTTTATCGCAGGGCAAGTGTTTTGCTTATATGCACAGTGCCATGGGATTATTGGTGGGAATCCATTGACATGATTCAGGTGCTAATCATAACTCTCCTGCAGACAGGCAGATCATCACAGTGTCCACTCAAAAGACAGCAACACTGCATTGCATCCTTTATTCTTCCATTTCTTATGATTGTGTGGTTGGTCAACAGGTTATCTCCCAGGTTATGGCTTTCGGTGCAAACCGGAGTCGATTAATTGATTTAGAGTGTGTAGTCTGTGATGGGCTCAACTCCTATTGTTGGTGCTGTAAAACTCACTTCCTGACACCCACATTTCTGAAGACACGTACGCCTACTGCCTACAGTTTCAGCAGCGATGTAGTGGCACGTGCTGATCTGTTTCCAGAGCAAGGCTACTTATCAGTTGGGTGGAAGTAGTTCAGATTGATTGTTTCCTTTGTGCAAGGTTGAACTCGCCACCGGCTCCGAGATCTGACCACAGCGACAAAGGTATGGATGGAAGGAAGGTGCTTCGAGACCATTGTCGTGGCGCCATAAATATATTATATGAAGTTACCAAGTTTTTTCTTTTCTTTAGAGTCACATCATCAGGTTTAATAATAATTATGTACTATCACCATGTCTCAAGCTCACTTGGCAAAAATGAAAAGAAGAGGAACTGGTGTTTGTAAGCAATGTGGTTTCAATTATATCTCTTGGATTTCATCGACGGATTAATTGGGGCTCAATCTCCGCTCATCTTCTTGCAATCACAACGAACAAACAATTCATGCAAGTATTGTCACTCTAGTTTTTTTTGTCAAAGATATCAGTCACTTTAGCATAGGGCATCTTCATCTTAAAGAAAAGAAGTCTAAGCCCTAAGCCCACGGCAACAGAGACCCCTTTCACGCAAGAGAAAATATGGTTTCCCCCTAAAACACTGGTGGAGCCTCCCGGAGGCCAAACGGGGTTATGAGCCCCTAATCGTTCTGGCCCAGCCTATGCAAACGTTTGTTAATTATTTCAGGCACATATTTTCATCTCCTAACACTAATGCAGGCAGGCCTTTTCATTCCTCTCTATGGACTAATGACAATAATGATCCTACTTATTCTATACATGACAAGGCTGAACTCTTGCAGATCCTTAAAGACATGAAACTTAATGCATCTCTGGGACCCGATGGTTTCAATGTAGAATTCTATTTAGCTACTTGGGATTGGATTGGGGATGAGGTAACTCAGCTTGTCACTCACTTTATACTACTGCTACCCTTCCCCCTCATATCAATGATACCAATATTGCCCTTATCCCTAAGAAGCTGGTTCCTCTTGTGCCCATGGACTACCGTCCTATTAGTCTTTGTAATGTGCTCTATAAAATCATTGCCAAGTCTCTTGCGAATAGACTTAAACATCATCTTCTTGATTACATTGACCCAGCTCAACAAGCATTTATTGAGGGTAGGCGTATTAGTGATAACATAATCATTGCTCAGGAAATTGCTCACTCGTTTTCTCTTAAATCCTGGAAACATGATGCCTTTATGCTTAAGATTGATCTTGCTAAAGCTTTTGATCATTTAGAGTGGAATTTCATTGTTTCTGCTTTGGCACATAAAGGGCTGCATGGTCATTTTGTTAATTTGGTTCATGCATGCATTTCCTCTCCCTCATTCTCTGTTCTCATTAATGGCCAGCCTTCTCCAAAATTTAAGAGTTTCAGAGGAATACGACAAGGCTGTCACATGTCTCCTTATTTGTTTGTTCTTGCAATTAATGAACTTTCCATCCTGCTTAATGAAGCTTTGCAGGCCAACCACTTGCAGGGAATTTCACTAGGACCAAACTGCCCCTCTGTCCATTCCCTTCTTTTTGCAGATGATCTTCTGGTGTGTGGACATGCTACTTGTCAGGAGGCTCAGACTATGGCTAGTCTCATTCAACACTTTTGTGCTCTCTCTGGTCAAACTCCTAATTGGAATAAATCTGTCATTCTTTTTAGCAATCATGTTTCTCAAGATACTATTAATGAAATTAAGCAAGTCTTTCCTGTTGCTAATCTTGATGCTAATTTCACTCATCTTGGTCATCCTCTTATTCTGCCAGCTAAGAATAAAGGAGCTGCTTATAACTTTGTTTTGGATAAAATTTTAAATAAGCTCCCCTCTTATAAAGCTAACATGCTATCTCATGCTGCTCGTCTTGAACTTATTCGCTCTGTCTTCTCTGCTATCCCTGTTTACTATATGGCAAATATTCTGTTCTCAAAAAAAATTATTGCCAAGCTCACTGCTATCATTAGTAACTTTTGGTGGACAGGGATTAAAGAAACAGATTCAAAGAGGAGTCTTTGTCTCAGAGCCTGGAAGGATATTACCAATTCCAAAGCTGAAGGTGGTCTTGGAATCAGAAATCTAAAAGCCATCAATGAGAGTCTTATTCTTGCTGCGGCTTGGAGGTTAGCTAAACATCCCTCCTCCCATTTATATTGTGTTCTTCAAGCCAAATATTTTCCTACCACTTCTATTTGGAAAGCTACTAGTAATCCACCTAAATCTGCCTTCTGGTCTTCCATTTAAAAAATGCTTCCAAAACGTAAAGAGCATGCCTTCTATCAACTCACCCAAGGTAATATTTCTATTTGGAGCATGCCATGGTGCAATCTCTGGGACTCTATTCATGATTTTCTCATTACTCAACCACCAGGCTTTATTTATCCCTCCTTGGTTAGAGATCTTTGGCAGCCTGGGCAAAAGCAATGGAACCATCAACTCATTTTCTCTCTTTTCCAGCAACCTTTGGCTACTCAAATTGTCAACATTGATATTCTTGATGATGATAATGCTGATTTACTTTGTTGGGCTTTGGCGCCCAATGGTATTTGCTCTTCCAAATCAGCTTATAAACTTTGTTTACAAGACATTCATGCTCATCCTAGAACTGCTCCTTTGGTTGTTCCTTTGGATTTGAAAACTTTTCTTAAAACTATTTGGAAGCAGAAAGATTTGTTGCCCAAGGTTAAAACTTTTGCTTGGAGGATGCTTAGTAAAGCTTTGCCCACTGGAATGAGAGCAGGCCGTTTTTCTATTCATATTTCGCAGAATTGTTGTAGATGTGCTCAACAAGAGGATGAGTTTCACCTTTTCTTTCTTTGTGATTTTGCTAGAGCAGCCTGGTTCTCTTCTCCCTAGTTTCTTAGATCTGATATTCTTGTGCAAGGTCACTCTTCAATGCATTCCCTTCTGATTCACTTTGCTTCTATGGGCCATCCTCATGCATCTTTGCAAAATATTTTCAATTTCATGTGGTGCATTTGGAAAGCTAGAAATGATTTCATGTTTGATAGGAAGAAACATCTTCCCTATCAAGTTCAAATTGTTGCTGCTAGTCTGAATAATATTCGTCAAGAAGAGAATTTGCCTTCTACTAACATTCAGTCTTTGCAGGCTTCTCAACCTGATAATACTCATCTTCCTAAGCAAGGCCATACTCTCAAATCAGACCTTCTTATTAATGGTGCTAAGGTGTTTTCTGATGCTGCTTTCAGAACTTCTACAGTTCCAGGATTTGAGCAAGGACAATTGCGCACAGGAGTGGGGGTTTACTTTTGTCTTCCTTCTTCTAATAGGGAAATTAATATACAGGTTCAAGCTTCGGCCCCTCCTACGGAAACTCCTCTTCAAGCCGAAGCAGTTGCTCTAGCTTGTGCAGCTCACCTGGCGGCTTGCCTTAACATTCAAATTCCTACTTTTCTAACTGATTCTCTTTCTCTTGCCACTGTTGATGCTGCTAGAAATATTGCTCACTCTTCTACTCCTTGGAATATTAGAAAAGATGTGGCTTCTTTTTTAAACTCTACTTCTAATCTCAATCCCCAAGTTTTTCATATTTCTAGGAATTTGAATGGGGTGGCTCACAATTTAGCCCATCAAGTTTTTCAAATGACTGGAGGACCTACTCTCAATTGCTCTTCTGACTCTCATGTGCCTGACTCTTGTCCTGTGGCTGCCTCTCTTGCTGATTTTCATTTTGCAGGAATTCAGCTTCATAAGGTGTATTGCTTCTAGGAGGAAGTTGATGGCTCCTGGATGCTCCTCATTAGAAGATGATCTGATTGTCAATGCTCGGTTGGAGGAAGGAAGGAGATTGCTGTCAAAGCTGGAATTTTTCTTGCTCCCCTTCTCTTCCCTTGTTTCTTAGGACATGATGTTCTTCAGCAAGGATCTTGTTCCTTGCTCTCTCTTATGTCTTTTATTCAGCTCTTCTTACTATAAGCCTGCAATTATTCTTTTCTCTATCATCTGGCAGTTGGTGTAACCTTGGCTGTACAATGTTCTCTGGGCTGAATATATTGGCACCCTGTGGTGCCTTTCTCTGTTAAAAAAAAACCACTACTACCTCCTTTCTGGTTAACAAGGCTTATCTCAAAACTTCCGTTTTTTCGTTTTAGAGCATGGTTAATAGTATAGCCAGCTACTGGCTATAAGCCATTGTCATGCCATCTATAACCCATTTTATAGTCAACATGTACAATAGTTGATTAGAAAAGTGTGCTACTTTTTTATTATATGGCCCATCTTTCACTCTCACAAAGTGCCTAAGAGCACGTGCCCGCTTACCTTCTCTCTCCTCTTCTCTTTCCTCCAACTAAGCGAAAATATACTAATTTATTTCTTATAGCCCGCTGACTCAGCTCTATTGTACTTGTAGTCTACTTCCAATGCATTGGTGCTAAGATGAGGTGCTAAGCACATTAAAATGTTTAGCAACTAAAACCCCCAATGCATAGGTGCTATATTTGTTGTAGCTAAGCATACTTCATTTAATGATTTAGCTACTAATTTTTTTATCGTTGGTGCGTTTCTTTCATTTAAGTATTTTTCCTAGGTCCACACGCTTAGCATTGTTTCTTCCTGGGGTCATCACATTTTATTTTATTTGGAAAAGGAGGAACGAAGCCCCCGACCTCTGCATCAATCGATGCATGCAGCCATATTATTAACCGAGTTCAACAACGAAGTATGAGATCCACAATATGCTCATGAACTGAGCAAAACAAAAGTTCAAAGGTAAACAATAAAATGCCACATCCGGCGAAGCCACAAGTAGACTATGATGCCTATACACCTAGCCTATTATTAGCTCGCCATCCAAACCGGTTGAAGATAACCCGCGCGACCATCTCCCACCGGTTGCACCCAATAGCCATAAGCTCACTAGAGTCCGCATGAGTGAGTAACGACCACGTACAGATCCAAGACGTTGCTCTGAAAATAACCCAAAAAATTATTGAAGTTCTTGCCATTAAAAATCATATCATTTCTAGTGTTCCATATAGCCCAAAATATAGCACATATACCAATCTGTATAAGATTCGCTATAGTTATGTCTACTTCATTGAGCCACGTCCCAAATAACGAATTAATGCTTGTTGGTGGATTAACGTTAAAGGCTATATGAACAGTTCGCCATAATAATTTTGCAAGAGGACAATCGAGAAAGAGGTGTCTTATCATCTCATTTTGATCACAATAGCAACAAGTAGGTCTGCCTATCCATCTTCGTTTTGTCAAATTGTCTTTGGTTAGTACAACTCCCTTGTGTACGAACCACATGAAAAAATTAATCCGAAGTGGCACTTTGATTTTCCAGAGATGTAATGATCTCGAAAGATGCCCAACGTTGATGAGATCCGAGTACATGGACTTCACTGAAAAAATTCCATTCGTAACTAAATTCCAGTGAATATTATCACACTGGTCAGAAAGTTGAACATCCATCACTCTTCTGACCAAATGTAACCACAAATTCCATCGTTCTCCCACAAGAGCTCTCCTGAATTGGATGTTAAGCGGTACCGACTGTAATACTGTGGCAACATAATCTTCCTTATGTTGTACAATATTATATAAAGTAGGATATTGTAAAGCTAACGGTGTACCCACAAGCCATGTGTCCTCCCAGAATCTTGTCGTGGTACCACTGCCCACTACAAATTTCACCCTCTGGAAGAAGGTTACCTTCACCTTCATTAACCCCTTCCAAAACGGAGAGTCATTAGGTCTAGCTGTAACCTAGGCTAATGTCTTGGATTGTAGGTATTTATTCTTCAAAATTTGAACCCACATCCCTTCGGTTTCCGTAGATAACCTGTACAGCCATTTGCTAAGCAGGCATTTGTTCTTTACTTCTAAGTTTTCAATGCCAAGACCTCCTTGGTCTTTGGGTCTGCATATAATATCCCACTTAGTCAGACGGTATTTCTTCTTAGCCTCATCACTTTGCCAGAAGAAACGAGATCGATAAAAGTCTAGTCTTTTCCGTACCCCTACTGGGACTTCGAAGAAAGATAAGAGGAACATTGGCAGGCTTGTCAACACCGAGTTTATCAACACCAGCCGTCCTCCATAAGACATAAGCTTGCCCTTCCAGCAACCTAATCTTTTTTCGAATCGATCTTCAATACATTTCCATTCCTTATTTGTCAAACATCGATGATGAATGGGAATCCCTAGGTAACTAAACGGTAGTGATCCCATTTCACATCCGAATAGTTGCCTATAAGCATCTTGTTCCTCCTTTGCTTTCCCAAAGCAGAACAATTCTCTTTTATTAAAATTAATTTTTAGCCCAGACAATTGTTCAAATAGGCACAGAACAAGTTTCATATTCCTAGCTTTTGCCATATCGTGTTCCATGAAGATGATCGTGTCATCCGCGTATTGTAGTATGGACACTCCCCCATCTACAAGGTGTGGAACAAGTCCTCCTACTTGGACTTTTTCTTTAGCCCGACCAATAAGTACTGCCAACATATCTGCTACTATGTTGAACAGCACCGGAGACATGGAGTCACCCTGTCTCAATCCCTTGTGTGTTTGGAAGAAATGACCTATGTCATCATTTACTTTAATCCCCACGCTACCTTTCTGAATGAAAGCATCCACCTGACCCCTCCAAGATTCATTGAACCCCTTCATTCATAAGGCCTGCTGAAGAAATGACCATTTGACTTTATCATACGCCTTCTCGAAATCCACTTTAAAGATTACCCCATCAAGTTTCTTTGTATGGATTTCGTGCAGCGTTTCATGCAAGACAACGACCCCTTCTAAGATGTGTCTCCCAGGCATGAATGTTGTCTGGGTCGGTTGGAATACCGAATGAGCTATCTGCGTCAGTCTATTCGTGCCAACCTTTGTAAAAAAACTGAAACTGACATTGAGCAAACAAATCGGTCTGAACTGCTCAATGCGAACAGCCTCCACCTTCTTTGGCAACAACGTAATTGTTCCAAAGTTAAGGTGGAATAGCTGTAACTGACCGTTAAATAAGTCATGGAACATCGGCAAAAGTTCACCCTTTATGATATGCCAACATTTTTGGTAAAATTCCGCCGGAAACCCATCCGGACCCGGTGCCTTGTTGTGTTTCATTTGTGCTATTGCGTCGAACACCTCTTTCTCAGTAAAGGGAGCTGACAAAACGTCATTCTCATCTGAACTGAGCTGTGGTATGTCATGCGTTGTGCTCTCGTCCAAAGAAACAAAATTCTCTTCGGGGGCACCAAATAGTTTCTTATAATACTCGGATATATACAATTTTAGGTTCTCCTGTCCTACAATTGTACCCTCATCTTGCTCAAGTTGCATTATTTTCTTCTTTCGATGTTTGCCATTTGCAATCATATGAAAGAATTGTGTGTTATCATCCCCATGGACCACCTTCGTCACCTTAGCTCGAAGTGCCCATTTCATCTCCTCCTCTCTCAGAAGAGTTTGCAACTTTTTCTCAGCCTCAACTTTAGTATTCCGATCTGACATATTGAGAAGAGTAGACTCAGCTTTCACATCTAACTCATTAATGAGCCGAATAAGCCTCTCTTTTTTCCACTTTGTAAATATCACTTTGATTTTTGGCCCATCCTTTCAAGAACTGGCGCAAGTGTCGGATTTTGTTTTGCCACCTTTCCATGCTGGAAGCCCCACCGGATTCCCTGGCCCATTCGGTAGCAATGAGATCCATGAATCCTTCCTTCTTGAACCAACTTAGTTCGAAAGAAAAGATATTTCTATTGCCCACATGATTCGCTTCCCCAGAGTCGACCATTAGGGGTGTGTGGTCTGAGATGGCTCTTTGCAAGGCATGAACTGAAACCAGTAGGTACTTCTGTTCCCATTCTACGCTAGTCAGAACCCGGTCCAACTTCTCATATGTTGGCACCGGTAATGAGTTTGCCCATGTGAATTGTCTACGAGTGAGGTCAATCTCTCTCAAATCGAGACTCTCGATAACC
Source organism: Elymus sibiricus (assembly GCA_039707655.1). Classification (NCBI taxonomy): domain Eukaryota; kingdom Viridiplantae; phylum Streptophyta; class Magnoliopsida; order Poales; family Poaceae; genus Elymus; species Elymus sibiricus. The sequence goes on along the minus strand of CM077671.1, from coordinate 481,701,592 downwards.
ATATTGAACATATGTGACCATCTTCCATCGAAGTTGTCATTATTTTTTTCCTCTTGTCTTCTAATGATATTAAAGTCTCCCCCAACCATAATGGGAAGCCTTTCATCTCCACATATTCTCACTAAATCGGCGAGAAACTCAGATTTAAACTCCGGCTGTGCCGCTCCATATACGACCACCAGAGCCCACCTGAAGCCATCAACTTTCGACCTGACCCGAAATTTGACGGCAAACTCACCATATATCACACTCAACACCTCTAATGTCTCACACTTAACCCCAAGTAAGATCCCCCCAGATCTACCCCTTGGTGGTAAGCAGTGCCAATCAAAATCAACTCCTCCTGAAATGGTCTTGAGAAATTGTGGTGTGAAATTATCTCTACCTGTCTCTTGTAGAGCCATAAAGTCGAGCTTATGCTCTATAGATGCGTCTCTAAGAAATCTCCTTTTAGCCAAGTCTGCTAGACCTCTGCTATTCCAAAAGATTCCTTTCATATTTCATCGTGGAATTTTTTCTTTTGCTTTACTCTCGCGCTCCTCCGTATCGCTGATACAGGATAAATCTTCCTTTTCCAAGGTCTCTTAGGTTTATCCTGTATCATTTATGTGTTGTTCTGTGGGGAAACTGCGTGAGGGCGACCCTCGAGCATCGAAGAGGCCATATACCCCTCTGATCCCTCGTCTCCCTCATCCTCCTCAGCACCCTCTATATGTAATAAATCATCACAAACACTCTGTAAAGCTGTGCCTCCTAGGCTAGTAACATCCGCCTCATTCATCGGTTTTACCGCTGCTAAATTTTTAATAATCTCTATGGCTCTGTCCGCTTCTAAGTCAAGCATGTCATTAATTGATTTAGCTATTTGTTTGACACTACCACCAAGAGAAATCCCTAGGTCGCTAACATTTTGTACTATATCAGTTTCAGAATAATGGAGGATGGAACAACTGGTATTAACAGACGTACCTGTATTTGCCTCGATATCCCAAAGCTTGGCGGCCCTCATAGCATGCCCTAGCTGTATGTCGTCAGCATCCGGCTGCCTCTGGATGCAGTGACTGAAGCGTCTATCGCCGGAAGTAGGATCCGGTATCCCTCCATATCTGATCACGTCCTCCATGGAAATTTCTGTCGGGTTTGGGCCACCTGCCTCATTCCCGACAGTGTCCGGACCAGAGCCCGGTGATGACGCAGCTACCAGAGACTCAGCCTGAGCCCAAGCCAGTACTTCTCTGGTCTCAACCTGCTGCCCCTCCACCGTCGCGTGAGCTGTAGGCGCAGGGCAAGGTGAGGGCGCACAGACCTCCTGCCTGCTGCCCTCGGACCTCACTCCTCCAGGAGACGATGGGCGAGATGTAGGCTGGCCAGGTCGGCAGGCCTCCTGCCCACAGATGGCCGGCCCCAAGTCCCCATCAGAACGGCGTCGTATCGCCGCCCGAGAAGAAGATGAAGATCGAGGAGACCGTATACGGGCCTCCTGCCCACGGCCCGCACATCCCTCCCCTCCAATGGAAGACGGGTGGGGAGGGGGTGAGCCATGTCGCCTGACCTCCTGTCCGCAACCAGCCGGACCCACTCCTCCATCTAAATGCTGCTGCTGCGTTGCAGGCTGATCGCCCTAAATATTAGCATCATAAATCCGAGTGGCATCAAAATCCTCAACCTCTACCCGGCCCCCCCATAGGCGACTCAGCGCAGACACCGCCTGAAACGAACCAAAACGGAGAGAAGCCATCGGTGTCGAGGATGGTGCTTTCCTGTTATTAGGTGGCGTATCTGCTGCTGTTGAAGACCGAGGGGACTGACCCTTGCGAGAGGACCCATCCGCATGATCTTCAGGGTTCCCATTAGCCCCCTGGTTGCCACTCCCATCACCGCCATCCATCATGTCAACATCATTATTATGCTCCACCTGCTGGATTTCCTCCTCGACCTCAACGTCAAGATCATAATGCATGCCATCATAAAACCAGGGCACTTAATCAGGCACATACTCCACGTCCAACACGCTCACTAGTAGTCTAGCAATCCCATGTTTGCGCGTGAATGGCATGTCTACTTTCTCTGTCTTACCCAGCAGAGACCCCAGGCTCCATACAATAAGGAAATCATTCAAAAGAATCTCTGGGACACCTGATAATCTGATCCAAAGGTGAACCAGTTGGTTCAGGTTTTTTGCACTCCTCAAATTCCAGCATGCATTTGCTCCCACTCACTTTGCTGACCCCAAAGGTCAACAGACGCTGGAGATCCTCTTTCCTAGGAAATTCCACACGGTATATGTGCTCTTCCACTCTGACCGGAGCCCAGTGATATGATTCAGAAACTAGTCTCCTGAGTTGCTGAGAAACTTGTTCCACTGTCAATGTGCCATTTGTGACCTTGACTAAACCCGTCCTCAAACTCTCAAGACGAGGAGGTACGATAGCTGAAGCTGAATGTGGAGTCTCAAAGAACATAAGCCTGCTCTGAGAAACTCCGTATATGTTTGAGCACCGGCTTATGTGCCAGAAGTAACGGGCAGGCTGCCTCATTGTGTCCTGGTTTCTGATGAATATCACATAACTCAGCTGTGCAATCCATCACAAAATGACCAGGAACCCTGCATCTAAAACAAGTCAACTTTTCTTTCTTACGGGCCGCCTTATTAGCCCTCACCGTGTCTCTGTCTTTGGCCATATCCTTGGTCGGAATAGCCACGGCCGCCAAGCCTTAACCGCCACCGCCGTCGCCTCCGGCAATGTGACAGTCGAATTCGATGCCTTAGCGGCATCCCCAGTAGCCGTCCCCTCATCAGTCGTCGCCGGCATGACCTCCGGCAACGTTGGGTCAACTTTCGGGGCTAGCTGTCGCTAAGGAGGATGGTTCCGGCCGAAGTCACGGCCACCCCCTCCGCGACCCCCTCGCTGACGGTAATGAGGACCCGATGCCCCCTCGACGAAGTCACCATCCGGGGGATAGAAGTTCCGCTGCCACTGGTTAGCACCGAAACCGCGCCCAGCACCGCCGTTCCATTGCCCACGGCATGCGCCTATGCCACCACTGTTCCATTGATTCCAGTGTGGACGATAGCCCCTATAGCCACCGTCCGCGCCGCCGCGCCTAGTTCCGGTTCCGCCGCGACCTCCGGCGAAGCCACCGCGGCCCGGTCCGTCCCCATGTCGGCCACCAGCGGCCCCCCGACTACCCTCGCCGGTTCGCGGGGGAGCATGCTGATTCGTTCCACCGCTGCCATGCGCTGAAGGTTCCGGCTGCTTGCCCTGCTGGTTGTTGACACGTCTCCAACGTATCTATAATTTTTGCGTGTTCCATGCTGTTATATTATCATTCTTAGATGTTTTACAATCATTTTATTACAACTTTATATCATTTTTTGGGACTAACCTATTGACATAGTGCCAAAGTGCCAGTTGCTGTTTTTGCTTGTTTTTTACTTCACAGAAAATCAGTACCAAACGGAGACAAAACGCTGCAGGGATTTTTGTGGATTTTTTACAGACCAGAAGAAAGAAGATGGGCCAAAGAACACTAGAAGAGGGGGCCCGGGGTGGCCAGCACCCACCAGGGCGCGCCAGAGGCCCCCTGACGCGGCCTGGTGGGGGCTGGGCACCTCGGGCACCCCCTCCACCTCCTCCGATGCCTATAAATTCCCAAATATTTGGAAACCCCAAAAAATAACCCTAGACTCTCCGTTCCACCGCCGCAACTCTCTGTATCGATGAAAAACCAATCTGGAGACGTTCCAGTACCCTGCCGGAGAGGGGAATCCATCTCCGGTGGCCATCTTCATCATCCCGACGGAGGCCATGATGAGGAGGGAGTAGTCCACCCTCCGGGCTGAGGGTATGTACCAGTAGCTATGTGTTCAATCTCTCTCTCGTGTTCTTGAGATGTCACGATCTTGATGTATCACGGGCTTTGTTAATATAGTCGGATCACATGATGTTATTCCCTTGCTATCTTGTTGTGATGAATTGAATCTTTCCATTTGAGATCTCGTTATGTTGGATTGAATATTGGATTTGAGAACACTTGATATATGTCTTGCATGCGGATACCCGTAGTGACAATGGGGTGTTCAATTGATTCACTTGATGTATGTTTTGGTACTCAACTTGCGGATTCCCGCGGTGACATTGGGGTAATCTATGCATAGGGGTTGATACACGTTCTTGTCCTACTTTCTCCGATAGAAATCTTGGGGCACTCTTTGAGGTTCTTTGTGTGGATTGAGTATTATGAATCTGAAATTGTTTGATGCGTATCGTATAATTAACTCATGGATACGTGTGGTGACATTGGAGTATCTAGGTGACATTAGAGTTGGTTGATGCGTATCATATGGTGTTATTCTACTACGAACTCTTAGATAGATCGAACGGAAAGGATAACTTTGTTATCTTAGTACGGACTCTTGAATAGATCGATCGGAAAGGATAACTTTAAGGTGGTTTCGTACCCTACAAACAATTTCTTCTTATGTTCTCCGCTAGATAAGAACTTTGGAGTGATTCTTCGTTGCACGTTGAGGGATAGTTATGTGATCCAATTATATTAGCATTGTTGAGAGATTGCACTAGCGAAAGTACGGACCCTAGGCCTTGTTTTCAAGCATTGCAATACCGTTTGTGCTCACTTTTGTCACTTGCTACCTTGCTGTTTTTATATTTTTAGATTACAAAAATCAATATCTACTATCATTATTGCACTTGTATCACTATCTCTTCGCCGAAATAGTGCACCTATACAATTTGCCATTGTATTGGGTGTGTTGGGGACACAAGCGATTTCTTGTATTTGATTGCAGGGTTGTTTGAGAGAGACCATCTTCATCCTACACCTCCCACGGATTGATAAACCTTAGGTCATCCACTTGAGGGAAAATTGCTACTGTCCTACAAAACTCCGCGCTTGGAGGCCCAACAAAGTCTACAAGAATAAAGTTGCGTAGTAGACATCGGTTGTTAGCCAGCACAGGAGGCCCGGATGGCCGCGCTCCAGTGCCCCGGTCGGCCATGAGTGCCACCGGGCTCAGAGACCTCGCCGATGGAATCCGTGACCCCCGCCCTGGACGCGATGGAAAGCCAGGAGAAGGTTTATTCTTTCGATCCTGAACCCTAGCGATCGTCTTGATCCTGGGTTCGTTCACGACATCAATTCTAGGCACTGATTCAGCTAGCGACGTACTGATGTCTACTACGCAACCTTCTTCTTGTAGACTCGTGTTGGGCCTCCAAGCGCAGAGTTTTGTAGGACAGTAGCAAATTTCCCTCAAGTGGATGACCTAAGGTTTATCAATCCGTGGGAGGCATAGGATGAAGATGGTCTCTCTCAAACAACCCTGCAACCAAATAACAAAGAGTCTCTTGTGTCCCCAACACACCCAATACAACGGTAAATTGTATAGGTGCACTAGTTCGGCGAAGAGATGGTGATACAAGTGTAATATGGATAGTAGATATAGATTTTTGTAATCTGAAAATATAAAAACAGCAAGGTAGCAAGTAACAAAATTGAGCAAAAACGGTATTGCAATGCTTGGAAACAAGGCCTAGGGTTCATACTTTCACTAGTGCAAGTTCTCTCAACAATACTGACATAGTTGAATCATATGTAAATCCCTCACGTGCGACAAAGAGTTCACTCCAAAGTCACAAATAGCGGAGAACAAACGAAGAAATTATTGTAGGGTACGAAACCACCTCAAAGTTATCTTTTCCGATCAATCTTATGAGCTATCCCTATAAGTGTCACGAACAGCCCTAGAGTTCGTACTAAAATAACACCTTAAGATACACATCAACCAAAACCCTAATGTCACCTAGATACTCCAATGTCACCACGAGTACCCATGGGCTTGATTATACGATATGCATCGCACAATTTCAGATTCATCATGTTCAATCCAACACAAAGAACTTCAAAGAGTGCCCCAAAGTTTCTACCGGAGAGTCAAGACGAAAACATGTGCCAACCCCTATGCATAGATTCCCAAGGTCACGGAACCCGCAAGTTAATCACCAAAACATACATCAAGTGGATCAATAGAACATCCCATTGTCACAACGGATATCCCATCGCAAGACATACATCAAGTGTTCTCAAATCCTTAAAGACTCAATCCGATAAGTAAACTTCAAAGGGAAAACTCAATTCATCACAAGAAGATAGAGAGGGGAAAACTCCATATGATTCATCTATATCAATAAAGCTCGCGATACATCAAGATCGTGCCATCTCAAGAACACGAGAGAGAGAGAGAGAGAGATCAAACACATAGCTACTGGTACATACCCTCAGCCCCGAGGGTGAACTACTCCCTCCTCGTCATGGAGACTGCCGGGATGATGAAGATGGCCTCCGGTGATGGTTTCCCCCTCCGGCAGGGTGCCAGAACGGGCTCCCGATTGGTTTTTCGTGGCTACAGAGGCTTGCGGTGGTGGAACTCCCAATATAGGTTTCTTTCTGGGGGTTACTGGATTTATAGGAGTACTTGGCGTTGGAATCACGTCAGGGGGACTCCCGAGGGGCCCACAAGCCAGGGGGGCACGCCCTAGGGGGGGTGGCGCCCCCTAGGCTTGTGGCTACCTCGGGACTCCTCTCCGGTATCTTCTTGCTCCAGTATTTTTTATATTTTCCAAAAATATTCTCCGTAAATTTTCAGCCCATTCCGAGAACTTTTATTTCTGCACAAAAACAACACCACAGTAGTTCTGCTGAAAACAGCGTCAGTCCGGGTTAGTTCTAATGAAATCATATAAAAATATTGTAAACATGGAATGAATACTTCATAAATTATAGATACGTTGGAGACGTATCAGCAGCCCCAAGCTTAATTCCTGCTCGTCCTCGAGTAGGTAAATGATAAAAGAAATAATTTATGAAGTGTGAATGCTAGCAAGTGCACAAGTTTGATCAATGATAATTCCAATCACTTTTTCTAGCATCAATATAAACCATAAACAGTAGCTCATCTCATAAAACTTCTCATGATCAAGTAACAAGCTATTCACATGTTAAAGTATAGACCAGAAAGTTTCTTGAAAACTAACAAACCATATTCCTAGTCATCGAACAATTGCAATTCATCTTATTTTTAGGAAGGTCTATGTAAGAGCTTCGATTTAGCAAATTCCACATACTCAACTATCATATAGTCTTCCATGATTATTGACACTCAAAGCATATTTTTAGAACAAATAGCATCCATCGAACACAGAGAAAGATAGGGGCTTAATGTTTCGCCTCCCAATTTATTTATCATATAGATAATTGTCAACAATATTAATTCATGATCAAATATATTTGTATGGATATATATGTCTAGATCATTCCCCAACACATGACGCTTGCCAAGAGAAAAAGGCGAAATATAGGAAGTGGTGAAGATCACCATGACTCTTGCATAAAGGTAAGTACTAGAAAGTAAAAGATAGGCCCTTCGCAGAGGGAAGCGGAGGTTGTCATGCGCTTTTTGTTTTTGGATGTGCAAACCCTTAATGCAAAGGAACGTCACGTTGTATTGCCCTTTGTGATAGCAACCTTTATTATGCAGTCCGTCGCTTTTATTTCTTTACCATCACAAGTTCGTACAACGCTTATTTTCCTTTACAATAAAAGATCATACATATTTAGGAGCAATTTTTATTGCTTTTTGCACCGATGACAACTTGCTTGAAGGATCTTACTCAATCCATAGGTAGGTATAGTGGACTCTAATGGCAAAACTGGTTTAAGGGTGTTTGGATGCACAAGTAGTATTTCTACTTGGTGCGGAAGTTTTGGCTAGTATGAGGTGGAAGCAAGCACCACATGTTGGAGGATCCATAACAATATAACTTCTATACAAATATACCCAAACATAACTCATTAAGTCGTCTTCCTTGTCCAATTTTAACTAATTTGCTCGAGTTTGAAAATAATTAATGAGCTCACAATCATAGAAGATGTCCAAGATAGTATATTTATATGTGGGATCTCTCTTCCTTCAATATTCTTTCATGAATTGTTCAAGTGACCAATGCGGTGTTTGCTAACTTTCAATAAATTTTACCACCTATACTTATTATGTGTGAAGTCATTACTCCCCATGGGATAAGTATATGAAGCATATTTAATTTCAGATTTATGATATTCAATTCATTCAACCATTTACTCGTAGGATATAAGTGAAGCACGAGAGTGAATGACAAACTACTCCAAAAAGATATAGGTGAGGATCAATGAGTAGCCAACAATTAAATAACTATGTGAAGACTCTCTCATCTAAGAATTTCAGATCTTAAGTATTTTATTCAACAGCAAGAAAAATAAAAATAGCACTCCAAGAATAGCACGCATCATGTGAACGAATAAAAATTTAGGCTCAACATAGGCTAACCGATAATTGTTGATGAAGAGAGGTGGGATGCGTAGCATCCCCAAGCTTAGATGCTTGAGACTTCTTGAAATATTTACTTGGGGTGCCTTCGGCATCCCCAAGCTTGAGCATTTGTATCTCGTTCAATCCTCTCATATCATGGTTTCACCTATTCTCAAGAACATCATCCACACAAAACTCGAAAAGAACTCGTGAGATAGGTTAGTACACATAATAATAAATCAACTCTTTATCTACTGCCAAGACAAGTTGCACAATAATTTCCAAACATCATCTATTGTTTCCTATCGTTTCCACAATTTATATCTACCAATATAGGCTATGGAAACTATAGGATAAGTAGATAACAAAACTATGACAGCAATCTGTCCAAACAGAACAGTCTGTAGCAATCTATTAAACTAGTGTACTTATGTAACTCAAAAGATTATGAAAATTTAAGACATGCTAAATAATTTATATGACATCACTGTGTAAAATTTTTAGAAACTTTCCACGTTCCAGTAAAATATGAAAATTCAAACACTACAGCAAAAGTTTCTGTTTTTACACAGCACACATCAAACATGCAATGCAAGCATCCTAAGGCAATTCTTGGAATTTTTTATTGAAAAACAATATTATAAATAACACCTAACAGAGAACAACAAAATAAAATGACGCTCCAAGCAAAACTCATATTATGTGACGAATAAAAATATAGCTCCAAGTAAGATATACCGATGGTGTTGAAGACGAAAGAGGGGATGCCTTCCGGGGCATCCCCAAGCTTAGGCGCTTGAGTATTCCTTGGATATTACCTTGGGGGTGCCTTGGGCATCCCCAAGCTTAGGTTCTTGTCACTCCTTATTCTCCTCATATCGGTGTCTCACCCAAAACTTGAAAACTTCAATCACACAAAACTTAACGGAACTTCGTGAGATGGGTTAGTATAATAAAGATAAAGCATTCACTTAGGTACTGTCAAGACAAGATTCATAATTGTTCCCACATGATACATACTGTATTATATCATTCCCATAATTTATACCACTAAATATAAGCTATGGAAACACTAAAACAAGCAAACTATGCATGCAAAACAGAATCTGTCAAAAACAGAACAGTCTGTGAAGATCTGTAGTGTAACCATACTTACCTGTCTCTAAAAATTCTGAAAACTTAGAACAACCTGAAGAATTTGTATATAAAGACTGTGTAAAAATTTCAGATCATTATCACGCTCCAGTAAAAAATTAAAATTCCTGTACTGGAGTCAAAAGTTTCTGTTTTGGTTCAGCATCAATTCTACTCATCTTGTGAGTCATCCCAAAGGCTTTACTTGGCACTTTATTGAAGCAAAAGCTATAAAACATGATTACTACAGTAGCTTAATCATGTGAACACACAAAAACAGAAAGGAAAAGTGTTGGGTTGTCTCCCAACAAGCGCTTTTCTTTAATGCCTTTTAGCTAGGCATGATGATTTCAATGATGCTCACATAAAAGATAAGAATTGAAACATAACAGGAGCATCATGAAGCATATGACTAGCACATTTAATTCTAACCCACTTCCTATGCATAGGGATTTTGTGAGCAAACAATTTATGGGAACAAGAATCAACTAGCATAGGAAGGCAAAACAAGCATGACTTCAAAACTTTCAACACATAGAGAGGAAACTTGATATTATTGCAATATGTAGAAGCGTAAGATCCTCTCTCATAATAATTTTCAGTAGCATCATGAACGAATTCAACAATATAACCAGCACATAAAGCATTCTTTTCATGATCTACAAGCATAGAAATTTTACTACTCTCCACACAAGAAAATTTCTTCTCATCAATAGTAGTGAGAGCAAACTCAACAAAATAACTATCATGTGAAGCATAATCCAATTGAAAATTAAAATCATGATGACAAGTTTCATGGTTATCATTATTCTTTATAGCATACATGTCATCACAATAATCATCATAAATAGGAGGCATGCTTTCATCATAATAAATTTGCTCATCAAAACTTGGGGGACTAAACATATCATCTTCATCAAACATAGCATCCCCAAGCTTGTAGCTTTGCATATCATTAGCATCATGAATATTCAAGGAATTCATACTAACAACATTGCAATCATGCTCATCATACAAAGATTTAGTGCCAAACATTTTATTGACTTCTTCTTCTAACACTTTGCCACAATTTTCCTTTCCATCATTTTCACGAAAGACATTATAAAGATGAAGTATATGAGGCAACCGCAATTCCATTTTTTTTTGTAGTTTTCTTTTATAAAACCAAACTAGTGAAAAACAAGAAACTAAAAGATTTAATTGCAAGATCTAAACATATACCTTCAAGTACTCACCTCCCCGGCAACGGCGCCAGAAAAGAGCTTGATGTCTACTACGCAACCTTCTTCTTGTAGACTCGTGTTGGGCCTCCAAGCGCAGAGTTTTGTAGGACAGTAGCAAATTTCCCTCAAGTGGATGACCTAAGGTTTATCAATCCGTGAGAGGCGTAGGATGAAGATGGTCTCTCTCAAACAACCCTGCAACCAAATAACAAAGAGTCTCTTGTGTCCCCAACACACCCAATACAATGGTAAATTGTATAGGTGCACTAGTTCGGCGAAGAGATGGTGATACAAGTGTAATATGGATAGTAGATATAGATTTTTGTAATCTGAAAATATAAAAACAGCAAGGTAGCAAGTAACAAAATTGAGCAAAAACGGTATTGCAATGCTTGGAAACAAGGCCTAGGGGTCATACTTTCACTAGTGCAAGTTCTCTCAACAATACTGACATAGTTGAATCATATGTAAATCCCTCACGTGCGACAAAGAGTTCACTCCAAAGTCACAAATAGCGGAGAACAAACGAAGAAATTATTGTAGGGTACGAAACCACCTCAAAGTTATCTTTTCCGATCAATCTTATGAGCTATCCCTATAAGTGTCACGAACAGCCCTAGAGTTCGTACTAAAATAACACCTTAAGATACACATCAACCAAAACCCTAATGTCACCTAGATACTCCAATGTCACCACGAGTACCCATGGGCTTGATTATACGATATGCATCGCACAATTTCAGATTCATCATGTTCAATCCAACACAAAGAACTTCAAAGAGTGCCCCAAAGTTTCTACCGGAGAGTCAAGACGAAAACATGTGCCAACCCCTATGCATAGATTCCCAAGGTCACGGAACCCGCAAGTTGATCACCAAAACATACATCAAGTGGATCAATAGAACATCCCATTGTCACAACGGATATCCCATCGCAAGACATACATCAAGTGTTCTCAAATCCTTAAAGACTCAATCCGATAAGTAAACTTCAAAGGGAAAACTCAATTCATCACAAGAAGATAGAGAGGGGAAAACTCCATATGATTCATCTATATCAATAAAGCTCGCGATACATCAAGATCGTGCCATCTCAAGAACACGAGAGAGAGAGAGAGAGAGAGAGATCAAACACATAGCTACTGGTACATACCCTCAGCCCCGAGGGTGAACTACTCCCTCCTCGTCATGGAGACCGCCGGGATGATGAAGATGGCCTCCGGTGATGGTTTCCCCCTCCGGCAGGGTGCCGGAACGGGCTCCCAATTGGTTTTTCGTGGCTACAGAGGCTTGCGGCGGCGGAACTCCCGATCTAGGTTTCTTTCTGGGGGTTACTGGATTTATAGGAGTACTTGGCGTTGAAATCACGTCAGGGGGACTCCCGAGGGGCCCACAAGCCAGGGGGGCGCGCCCTAGGGGGGGGCGCCCCCTAGGCTTGTGGCTGCCTCGGGACTCCTCTCCGGTATCTTCTTGCTCCAGTATTTTTTATATTTTCCAAAAATATTCTCCGTAAATTTTCAGCCCATTCCGAGAACTTTTATTTCTGCACAAAAACAACACCACGGTAGTTCTGCTGAAAACAGCGTCAGTCCGGGTTAGTTCTAATCAAATCATACCAAAATCATATAGAATTATTGTAAACATGGCATGAATACTCCATAAATTATAGATATGTTGGAGACGTATCACGTACTGACTCGGACTTCTGGCCCAACTTCCGCCACGTGTGACTGGGCCACATACCCAGCCATCACCGGCCCAGGCTCTTCCGAAGTCAGCCCATCCAGGCCCAAAAGATTTTTCAATCGGTTCTGCCTTGCCGCCCCGATCAAGATCGAGGGATCGGCCGGCGATTGCGACGGCGGCTTCCCCACCGTCGGCCGCCCCTTCTTCCGGTGTCTCTGCACCGTCTTCCATGAGCAGGGAGACTAACCTTTGGGAGAGGTCCCTTCCATGGCCGAATCGCCGACGGCGCCGTCCGCCGATGAACAACCCGCCGGAATACCTCCACCTTATCTACCTCGCCTAGCCCGTCCCATGCCTTGTCGGTTGCTGCCGGCACGACTCCATCGATGGCCGCTGCGATCTACTCTTCGGAATAACCCGATCGGAGTGATTCACAAACATAGTCAGACGGAGTTGGGGAATATGCCGCCGCTGGTTCCACTCCGGTGATGTCCTGGCTGCCGTCATCGTCGGAGTCCTCCGCATCCGACCCCGCGATGGCCCAAAACCTATTCCCACAGCGAAGATGATCCGCCATGGCCGCGGCCTTGGCCTCCGTGGATCCGCCCTCAGTGTCGCCTCGTCATTCCAGTACCCTCTATATAAAATTAAACTACTAGTATCCCTGGGGTCATCACATACATCTCTCTCTTCTTAATTACCTTGTGACATTAGACTTTTTGTTTACATGAGAGGCTTAGCACCTGTCCAAGGTGGAGCATTGGGATGGGCCTTATAAGGCTCATTTCTATTGCTTTCCATCACACATCATATATCATGGTGCATTAAATCATCGCATGTGATGATTAAAAGAACACTCACCAATGCATGTAAAAGTTCTTAGTTATTCATTGGTCATGCATACATTCATTGCAATCAATATATTGGTAAACACAATTGTTTGAGGAAAACGAACGCATTAATTGAGTACTTTTGCAAACTATCAAAATAATTCCACCACTCATCATCTATCTTGATTGGTGAGATTTTTGAGTTGAGTCCTATAAACCGAAAAGGAGGGAGTAGCAAAAATTGAGAGGGAGGGAGATAGGAGCAATGCATAGCGAGCATCGCCATGTCTTAGGCTGTAGAATGGGAAGGGGTGTAGCCATTAAGAAATTGTGGATTTTTCCCGTTGCAACATACTGGCATGTTTGTTAGACTATCCGACAAAGCTTTTGTATCAATATGTAAACAGGCACATATATATATGTTCTCGTGACTGGATCTGTATTGGGGCTAAAGAAAATACTTGATTTTGCCAAACTCATCAATGACCTGAGTTGCTACAGTATGTATCAAGAGCTTGATGCAGAGAAGTTGCATTGGTCATATCTGCCTTCATGAGAATCATGGAATCATTGGCGAATAAAATTTGTGATACTTACGGTGCATTTCTGCACACCCTAATTCCATCTATGTCACCAACTACCTCTTCATACAACAATAGACTTGATAATGCTTCTACACAAGGAACAAGTATGGTTTTCATGACAAGTGGGTGAATATGATGACGACATGTGTTTCCTCGGTTAACGACACTACAAGGTATAATTCCCAATAAACTGGTAAATTCACCCCAACTAGAGGTATTAAGGTAGGGGATCCTCAACCACCGAGTGGTGTGGTTTATTGTCACATCAAAAACGGTTCTGGGCAATTGGTTGTTGATCTGGTGACAAAGTGGCCCATCTCCTTCCCCTACATGGTGCACGAAGAAATCCTTAATTTGTAAGAACCCTAGCGAGCCCTCGCCCTCGCTAGAGAAATTCATCCTCCACTCATGGTGCCCTCGCCAGTTGCACCAATGGCGCACTCAAGTGGAAGCTCCTCCTCGATTTGGCCATTTTCGACAACAAGTGTGTACTTACTGATGCCATATTGCGAGAGGTCGATGGAGTACGAGCCGTCGCGGCTTTGCTGTTCTGGTACTAACCCAAGATTGAGGTATTACAACTGCGACAAATCAAAGGTACAAATTTACTTTGGATTTTTGTATCTATTCCGCTGCAGTTTATGTATCTATGTTTTTATCAAAGGGGTCGGTCATTCTAGTTTACTGCAGCATATCTTAAGCCCAGGGCAACCCAAGCCCTTCCCACGGCTTCTCCTATCTGGCACGTAGGTCACGCGTTAGCGACCTAGCTCGTACCTTGTCGAGTGCCTGATTCTCTGTTTGGGCGGCCCATTTCGTTTTTGCTTTCTTTTTTCTTCCTTTTTTTACTTTTGCTTTTTTTCCTTTCTGTTTTTCTTTTTCGTTTTCTCATTTTTATTTTTTCAATTTATTTTTCATTTTTGCAAACATCTTTCAATTTTTTGAACATTTTTTAAAATCACGAATTTTTTTCAAATTCATGTACATGTTTTCAAACATGAATATTTTTACAAGTTAGTGATATTTTTTAAAATTGTGATTTTTTTTTTGAATTACTGCACATTTTTTGAATTACTGAACATTTTTATGAATTCACGAACATTTGTTGAAACATGTGAACATTTTGTGAGTCAGCGAACATTTTTGAAAATTTTGTTTTTTTTAAGTTCATAAATATTTTTAAGAACATTTTTTGAAATGCATGAATATGTTTTGAACTGATGAAGTTTTTAAATGTTGGTAACAATATTTGAAATTCATGAATATTTTTTCCTTTTTTGAACATTAAAAAATTGGCGAACAGTTTTAAGTCTTTTTTTTAATATCGTGAACATTTTTTGAATATGCTTACTTTTTGCAAAATCATGATTATTTTGTGATTTCCTGAAGATTTGTTTCAAAGTTGTGAGTATTTTTTTAATATGCAAACATTTTATGATTTCTCAAATATTATTCGAAATCATGATTTTTTTTGAATTCACGAAAATTTTATGATTTCAACATTTTTTCCAAATTTCGTGATTATTTAGAAATTTGGAACTTTTTTGATATCCCGAGTTATTTTAAAGAAGAAAAAAGAAAAACAGGGAAAAAAGCCCAACCCACTAGCATATGGCAATGTGATCCGTGGGCTCCACTTGGGCACCAAGCTGACCACGGCTTCCTCTAAACTTCACCCATCTCCCTCGCCGCCGCCGGCCATCATTCCCTCGCTGCCGGCGCCACCGCCATGCTCCGGCGCCGAGGCTGCATGCTCACCCAGCTGCTCTATTCTCCCTCCGCCACCGCCATCTCCCCTCTCCACCGCCTCATCTCTGCCGCCGCGGCCGCCCCCGGATTCGCCGCCGCGGAGGATCACCTCACCCGACCCCAGGCGCTCGCTCGGAGCAGCATACTCTCCTCTCCCCGCCGCCTCATCTCCGGCGCCACAGCCCCCAGCATTTCTCCGGACCCTGGCTTTGCCGCCGAGGAGTACCTCGTCTCCACCTGCGGCTTGACCCGAGCCCAGGCCCTCAAGGCCTCCCCAAAGATCTGCCACCTCAGGTCCACCGCCAACCCCGACGCCGTCCTCTCCTTCCTCGCCGGCCTCGGCTTCTCCGCCGCCGACGTCACCACCCTCGTCGCCCGGGACCCCAAGTTCCTCTGCGCCCGCGTGGACAAGAACCTGTCCCCCATTGTAGCGGAGCTCTCCGCCCTAGGTTTGTCAAATTCCGAGATCGCTCGCCTCGTCTCGCATGCCCCGGACAAATTCCGCTGTAGATCCATCGTCCCCAAGCTGCAGTACTATCTGCACCTCTTCGGCTCCTCCGAGAAGCTGCTCCGGGCTATCAACTTCAACACTACCCTCCTCTGTTACAAGAGGAAGATGGAGCTGAATGTCGCGTTCCTCCGTGAGTGCGGGTTAGGTTATTGCGATATTGGCAAGCTGTGCATCTCCTTGCCTAGGATGGTCACCACCGACCTGGAGTGTGTAAAGAAATTGGTGGCACTGGCCGAGGGTCTCGGAGTGCCCCGTGGCTCTGGAATGTTAAGAGTGCTGTCGCATTCCTTGACGAGACGAAGATCGCAGCCAAAGTGGATGGCCTGAAGAAGACGGTAAGGTGGTCGGATGCCGAGGTGAGCATTGCTCTGCCTAAGGCCCCTCTTCTGCTCAATAAGTCAAAAGAATTGCTGCAGCGCAGGTCTGAGTTCCTCATCTCTGAGGTGGGGTTGGAACCGGCCTACCTTGCTCAACGGCCGGCATTGCCCTCTTACAGCCTCGAGGGCCGGATGAGACCTTGGTACTACGCTGTAAAGTTTCTCAAGGAAAATGGGTTGCTCAAGCGCGACCCAAGCTACTATACTGTTTTCAAGGCAACCGATAAGTATTTCGTGGAGAAGTTCATATGCCCTCACAAGGAAGCTGCACCACACCTGGCTGAAGACTATGCTGCTGCTTGTGGAGGGGAAGTGCCCGCTAGATTCAGATTTACATGAACCAAGAGTTCTGAGTTCTATATGTAAAATCCTAATCACTATGTAATTCTGAAGCCAACTATGTTTTAGTCAATATTTGGTATGGAGAAGAACATCCATGTTCTCTGTAGATTTATGTGGCTTTCTTAGATCTATCCTTTGATGATGTATTGGTTTCTCCTCTATGCCACTCTAATCAGAAGATTACTTCATATTTTGAGTTATACTTCATGGTCATCATGGGAGGTTCGCTGCTACATAAATAGTTTGGTATTTGCCATCTTATGAATTTCAGTTCATATCATGCTTGTTTTGAATTTCTAGATTGTTGGTTGCAGCACCGGAGATACTTAAGCCACAAGCTGTAGTTTTTACCAATTTCCAAGGTTTGAGACACCCTGGGCGGGGCAGACCTGGGGGAAGGGGCAGCTGGAAGACGTGACGACCCAATGACCTGGAACATCGATGCTTAAGCTTTGGTATGAGGTATATGTGATTTTATCAAGCCGGTCTTCCAAAACTGAAAGGAGTTTTCTGTCTATGAAGCAGACGACTTGTGATGATTCTCGGATGTCATTCAATTACTTTTAGACGACGCCCATCATCTTTTTGTGCAGTTCATGTTGGCAACCTTGCTGTCGTGCTTGCTGGTTGAGGATATTATCCGTGCAATGATAAGGAAACCCATGCGAGGTACTTCATAATCTAGAGACCTTTATGTTCGCTTTTTTCATCACTAACATATGTTCCTCTCACAAAAAAATGGGTACCCGCATTTACCAAAACAAACTGTGAGCTGCATTGGCTTCAGTCGCACGCATCACTGAATTCGTTGGTGCACTCACTTCCTTTCATCAATTTTGCGGTCTGTTGAGTTGGTGATTAGTTCAGTTGGTCTAATCATGTTAGTACAGCCCAAAATATCCATCGAAAACTTGCCCAGTATCTGAAAGAACTTCCTCCAATGTCATGAAGCAGGTAAAACCTTAATAGCTGGGATGGTAAAGAAACTGAGGTGGCATGTCAATTTTTTTCCCATCATGCTCTAATTGGCTGGTATTACCTGTGAACTATCCTATGTAGAATATGCATGTTCTTTCAGCACTGCTAAACCTGCACGGAACTTAATTGGCTACAGTATGTCCCACTCCAGGATGCAGCTTGTGATCTTGATGTGAATGAGCTATAGTATGTCCCACTACAGCATTATGCTCATTGCAGTTTGCTCAAGTGAAGGGCTTATGTTCAAAGTTTTGCTAATCGGTCTTCAATAATGTTGTGGCTTCTAAAGTCTTTTTAATTTTTTTGCATATATCTTGACACTGTCAGTCAAAACACACACCAAACAGTTATATTATTGATCCTCTAGGAGAGCAGATTAACACTCATTACCATGCTCAGTGAATATGGGTTGATCAAAAGAAAGCAAACAGAAAGTGGGACTTTCACTTATTCGTGCAATCACTGCAACATTCTTCCTACTAAGTTACGGAAATAGAACTTAAATAAGTACCGCCATATGTTGTAAATGGCAAAACCTTGTCTCTGAAGTGGACAGAGGTTACCTTCTCTGTTTAATATTCTTGACGTTAATTTGTTTATATCTTCCAGTTAACTTGTGTTCTCTAACACCAACTGTGTATTGTTTGACTACCAGACCATTTGTAGTGAATGAACTCGATCTGCGATACATCCTTCATGACCGTAGAAAAGCAGATGAGGTACTATTCGCACTGGAGAATTCATTCAATATCTTCTTTGGCACACAGTAGATCACAGTCTTTATACTGTGACCAAATACACTCCAGGGCAACTTGTTTATTTTTTCTGAACATTGTCCTTGTGTTCAATGGAGATATTTTTCTGCGTGGTATCAAATCAGTTATTTACTATAGTTTGGGAGATAACTGCATTTTGTTTTCCAACTTATGGCTATGTCCCCTTTATGATATATAACTTCTGAAAACCCTCATCTTCAGTTTGCACATTGTCCTATAAAGAGCCTTCCCTGTTAGTGAAGTAGATATGGTCTCCACATGTCAGCGACATGAAAACTCTATTTTCTGGATTAATTCAAGTAGTATCGACCGTATGCAGATTATCATTGTTGCCAACCGTATTTATTAGAAGGACTGGGCGCGCTTTGCTGCGATGTTAGATTAAAAAAAACAAATCACTTTGTTTCAAAATACAATGTGTATTACTTTTTAAATGTCAAACCTTTTAAATTTGATTAAATTTGTAGATAAATATATCAAAATCCACGATATCAAATTGTTATGATTAGATTCATCGTTAAATTAATTTTCATATTTTTTTATTTAATATTGTGGATGTCGATATTTTTGCTCTCAACTTGGTTAAAGTTGAAGAATTTGACTTTCCAAAAAACTAATACCCCTTATATTTTGAAACTAATGGAATATTTCGTTTGATGTATAGGGGAGATGACATCGTGTGTTTTATTTTTATTTATAGTTTGGTAATTTGGTGGGCCTTTCGTGGTGTGATTTTATATTATATACTAACCAACCTTATATATGTGCGAAATTTTTTATGTTGACGGCTGCATGGGTGTGATTGATTTGTTTTTATAGGCTGACTACTATTGATTCAAAAAAACTTTTGGTTTGGTCAAAATCGTAAACCAAATCCATTAGGAAGCATAGTGTATTTGTCTAAAGAATTGAATTAGTGGGTTTTGAGAAATTGTTGACCCGGTTAAAATCGGGTGATCCAGTTTTAATTGAGTTTTGAAGACCTCAATGTTGACTCTTTAAAACTAAAAAGTATAGTGTTATAGAGGTATAAATAAAATAATTAAATAAGAGAGCTTTGAGAAATTGTTGACCAGGTCAAAATTGGATGTCCAGATATCAATTGGAGACCTCAATTGAATGTGGGCTCTTCAATTTTAGGAAGATTAGTGTTATAGTATATGTGCATTTTTCTTACTGGATTTAACTAGAGTACTAGCAATAGGGTATTAGAGCAACTCCAACCGGGCGACCGAAACGGACGCGCGCTTTGTCCGTTTGGGTCGGCCAAGCGGACGGGCGTGTCCGCATTGTCGGCTGATGCGCCCAACGAAAGCCAGACCCAAATTTGCATGCGTCCAAAAAAATATAAAAAAATAAACACGTGGACACATACGAACATAATAAAATCATAATTAAACATAAGTGGTCGGTTAACCGCCGGTCAAAGTCCACTTAAACATAATTAAACATTAATTAAAACAAAAAGAAAGTCCACGCCTGCACGCTGTCCTAGCCGTCCATCTTGCCCTTGCCCTTGCCATCTTCATCGTCGCCGGTGAGGTCGATGAAGGCGGGAGGCGGCCCAGCCCACCCGAATGCAGCCTGGTAGGCTGCCAGGGCAGCCTCCTCTGGCGTTTGCTGCGACGGCGGCAGTGTGGCAAGTCGGGCGTGCTCCTCCTCCTCCTCCTCGAGGCGTTCTGCCTCCTCCTCCTGTTCCCACCGCATTTGCCGCTGGCCCTCCGCCTCCTCCTCGACGAGTCAGTGCTGCCTCCATTGCTCGAGGTGGGCTGCCTCCTCCTCCGGCGTGGCGTCGTAGTGGACGGGCGGCACGCTCACCCACTCCCGGACCACGCCCACCCATTCGTATTTCTCCTCCGACCAAGTGGGCGGAGGCGCGAGCGCTTCCGTGAAGACGTGGGCTTCGGCTCTGCCTTGGGCTTGTTGGTGGGCGGCGGTGGAGAGGCTCCGGGACGAAGAGCGGTGCGTGGACGGAGTCCCCCGCAGCCGCCAAGGCGAGGGCGCGGTCCAGGCCGTCCTACCGGGCGTCCTCCTCGATCCTGCTGGTCTCCAGCGTGTGCTGCAGGGCCAGCTCGAGGGCGGCTTGGTACGCCGCCTCTTCGTCCTGCTCCTTCGGCAGGACCTCGGGCGGCGGAGGAGGGACGGAGTGGTCGACGTGGACGCCCCGACGGCGCTCCTCCTCGTGCTCTAGCGCGAACCAGCGCTCCCAGTTGGGGGAGTCTGGCACGTAGGCATACAACGCCCGCTGCTCCGACGTGAGGTTCCTCGCAGCGCCGGCAAACCTCCTTCGGGGGCACCCGCGCCGATCGTGTAGGGTAACGCAGCAGAAAACAAAAAAATTCCGACCTACGCACCAGCCCAGGACCACCATGGAGACTGCATACAAGGTTTGATCTTTTTCGTTACCGACTCGTAGCGCAGCGGAAGTAGAGTCGATGACGATCGGCGGTGCAGATCCCCGCAGCTAGGATTTACAACCTCCCAACCGCGAGGATGTATACCATCATCTGCCCCTCGGACAGCCCTTCGGGAGGCGGTCGGACAGTCCCCCGGACGGTGTCGCGGACAGCCCTTCGGGAGGATCTTCGAAACTCGGACGGTCACTCGGACAGCCCTTCGGGAGGACTTTCGAAACTCGGACGGTCACACGGACAGCCCTTCGGGAGGCACTATCGAACTAAGACCGAAACTACGATCTCTCTACAGAGTTGCACACATACGGTGTCATCTATCCGGCAGGGCTTCGCCGTCCAGAACTAGTTCCCACCGGAACCCAGACAGCCTTTCGGCTCTACGAAACTATTTCGCTGGGAGGGAGAGAGAAAGCCAGATCATGCATGGCACTTGTATGTGAGAAAGAGTAAGTCTTTAGGCAGCCCACTCCACCCTATTTATAGGCCAAGCCTAAGGGTGGCTTCTCCAAGAAGCCAAGGGGGAAAATACCAAAGGGCCTTCAAGGTGGCTTCTCCAATAAGCCACCCAAAAAGCACTTTCACTATTCACGACGACATTTTTCAGCGTCCGTTCGAACCGAAAATATTTATGTGGGCTTAGAACATTTCCAGTACCCACTAAAATAATTTTTGACTCGTTCCGAAACAATTCTGGATTAGTGATTTTCATCTGCGAAAAGCAAACAAAGCGGTTCCGGCAGCTCCGGAACATTTCCGGTTTTTCTTCCGGAAAATTCCCAGAAGTTTCCTGAATGATTCTGGCACCCTCCAAGAATTATCAGGCGTGTGCCGAAACCAATTTGACTTAATGGTGTACTCCGAAACAACTTTTCGGTTTAGTGATTTTCATATGTGAAAAGCAACTAAAGCGGTTCCGGCAGTCCGGAACATTTTCGGTTTTTGTCTCTGAAAAATCTCAAAAGTTACCGGAACAATTCTGGTACCCTCCAATAATTTCCAGGCATGTGCCGAAACCAATTTGACTTAATGGTACACTCCGAAACAACTTTTCGGTTTTACCGAAACTCTGCCGGTGTTCTCTCTCCGGAACTCTTCCGTTGTCTTCGAAACTTTTTCGGTGAATTTCTCTCAGACTCCCTGTCTAGTATTCAACAGATAGATGACCCTTAAGCGTGTGACCCTATAGGTTCGGTGAAGTATAGACATGACCCGGAATCCCTTCCGATCAATGATCAACATCGGAGCCGTGGACACCCATATCGACCCCTATACCCACACGAATGAATATTCGAGTGAACCTCCAGTTGACGTGTGCTATTCCTGTTGCTTTGCAATATGTTACAAATACCCGAGGTGAGACATGTTGGCATCCCCGTGGATCAACAACTTGTCCACTATGCCAGTTACCTCGTTACCGGTATTGTTCTCTTTTCTCGTTCCCGTGTTCCGGCATCCCCGTGATAAAATCACAAAGTGTCTGGCCAGACGATGATGGATACCGTAACACCGAGAGGGCCCAGAGATATCTCTCCATCGTCGGAGGAGCAAATCCCAATCTTGAGCTATCAAGTTACTAGACATACTTTTCCATGAACCCGTAAGCCGCCGTAATAGCCACCCATTTACGGATGACGTTTAACAAACCCCAAAGTTCATGAAGCAAGCATGAAGAAACTCGATACTCTCATGGTCTAAGGAATCATGCAAACGTTAACCATCTCTGTGTTATTAACCATTAACTTGTGACAAATGTATCTCATAGCATAACATCAATTCGGGTCGATTCAACACAAATGTTCTGCTAACATTGTGCCCTCAAAATTGCTGGCCTGACATGCCCATGATCAGGAAAACAGAACCATCATGCAACACTTGAGCTAGTCTTAGAGGCCAGACTAGGAATACATTTTACCGTTTATTATCCCACACGTGCATATGAGTCTTCCTCCGAGCCTCGTGGTTATTGCAGACTCGAGAACCATAGCAGTTATAGCATGGAACATAAACCTAATTATGAACAGGGAGATAATCAATAACATTTATTATTGCCTC
Source organism: Elymus sibiricus (assembly GCA_039707655.1). NCBI lineage: Eukaryota > Viridiplantae > Streptophyta > Magnoliopsida > Poales > Poaceae > Elymus > Elymus sibiricus. The sequence goes on along the minus strand of CM077671.1, from coordinate 481,678,572 downwards.
TAGGGCATATCTCCTACAGACTCCCACTTGCACTAGAGTCAATAATCTAGTCAATGCTAATGCACTTTACACCTATGGCATACTGGTGTAAAATATGCTTCGCTTGTGGTATAGCCTGATGTCCAACGGATCTGACAACTTCAGCTCCGTGTGTAACTTTGCATATCCTCGCATTTTCACGCTTTCACAAAATTCATATTTTGTGTGGACTTGGCTTTGCATATGTGTGAATCATTGGTCGAAACCTGATTCCTCAGACTGAGCTATGGAGCAACTATCTGCAATAGTGTACCATAGACCAAAGCCATCTTGGAACCATACTAAGTTCATGAATGAACTATATGATTCAACAACTTCTTTGTCGCTTCTAAAGCGTCAACATACTTAGCCTTTGTTATAGAATTCGCCACAGTATCTTGTTTGGAACAATTTCCAACTACCATGCCACTATGTTGTGTATTACACAAAACCCTTAACTTAAATCGAAAATCGCATGGAGCATTGATGAAGACTGTATCGATGTAATTACTTACAACGAGCACTTCATAATCTCTGCTTGCGAGAAAACATGTCATCAGTACTGCTCTAGTACTTAATGACATCTTTCACTGTTGTCCCATGATCAGTACTTTTGATCACTTTGGTATCTATACTCGCAACAACTTTGGAGTATTGGACATATCTGGTTGTTTTTACATACCATGGAATACATGATTAATCCAAACACGAAGGTGTGTGGAATCTCCATCATGTATTTTGCTCATCAGTGTTTTTGGGACACCGAGTCTTGCAAAAACTCTTTCCATGTGACTTCGGCAAGAATCACTCCTTGGCGTTTTAAATGCTAAAAAGTTTTAGCATCTTGTCAATATGTATCTTTGCTCAGCCCCATTAGGTAAATCTATCTCCATAGATCATCATGCCTAATATTAAGGCTATTTAGCCCAAGCACTTCATCGAAAAAACCCTTTTCAAATGAAGTCCTAATTCGTGTCAAGAAATTTATTTCCAATTAACAATGTGTCAAGCACACAACGTTTTTAGAAATATTATTATGCTCCCACTTACTTTCTTGAATCACAAGCATCTTCGTTACCCATTAATGAAGTCAAAACCCTTTTGACCATTTAATCAAAACACGAAGATTCCAACTCCATTTTGCTCTCTTCTGTCCATCGCTGGAACTCTGAAGTTTGCATACTTACTAGCATCCTCTGGACTGACAAAATACCTTGGACTGTAACACATGCAAGTCCTTGGTTACATTTCCATCAGATGGAAATCCTTTCGTCATCCATGTTTCATATCTCATGATTGAAATATGTATTAATTGCTAGTTCAACCCGAACCGACTTTAAGCATCGCTACGGTGAAACAACCTCATCGTAGTCAACTCCTTGAACTTGTTATTTCAACAAGTCAAGCTTTATGGATAAAACATTTTATCCACATCAGTTTATAGTTTCATAAATATTCGTTAGACTCTAAGTCTTCCGAAAGGTGTATCAATGTTTTAATCTTGAATCACTTATATGGAAACTATCTCGGATTGTATTGGCATTTAGCCAATTCCGGAGTCAGGGCCCATCAACGCTTCCTTGTGTATCGTAGGTATACTGTTGTCTAACAACAATATCTTGTATGCGCACCTGAGAGGTTTGCACGAGTTTTTCCTACGTGGTTCAGCTGCAAGTTCGACCGAAGTCCATACATCTCATGTAGAGGCTTCCGTATCAGTCGCAGTAGGAAACTCCGGAATCACTTCCAAGGTTCCTTTCCTTTGACCTGATGACGAAGATACTGGTTATCTCGTCGAGTTGCACTGTCCTCCCAGTCACCTTTTGTAAGAACTATTCTCTTTAAAAGCATACCGTTTTGTGGCAAAACCGTTTGCCTCGGTATAGTGGTGGGGGAATACCCAATGACTTGGGATAACCTACAAAGTAGCACTTGTCTGATTTGGAATAGGTTTGTAACCTTTTACACAAGCCCCATATTCCAAATGTTTAAGAAAAGATATAACATGGTTGGGCGTACCATACCATGGCGTCATTTCAACAGACCTGATGGAGCTCTTTTCAGTGTAAAAGCCGCAGTCTCTAAAGCATCACTCTTTAAAAGGGGTAATGGCAAATTTATTTATGTCATCTTTGATCTTACCATGTCATAAATGGCTTGATTACATCTTCACGGACTCTCCACTTGCAGTGGTGTTCCGGGAGGTGCAAGTTATGAAACCCCTTTCACAACTCATCAGACATTCGCTAAACTTGTAACTCAAATATTCCTTTATGCAATCGAATTGCAGAAACATAATTTTCTTGTTACAATAACTTCTACTTCATTTTGAAAACCTTTCGAATGATTTCAAAAGATCCAGACTTACGTCTCATCAAGTAAATATCAATATATCTACTTGAGTCGTTTCTGAAGATAGATAAATCCACTACTTGTAACAACATTTATTGAACTACACACATCAAAATGTATGATCACCAATAAGTTTGTTGCTCGTTCATTATGGCCTGTGAACGGTATTTCAGTCACTTCACTTTTCGGAGGAAAGTTGCAAGTGTCAGATGATTCAAAATCAAATGACTTTAAAATCCATCATAATGGAATTTTCCATGCGGGTTTCTCCAATGTGACCAAATGCAGTGCCACACATATGTGGTATTCTTTTAGTCTTGCGACATTTAGCGTCAGTGTTATGGATGTATCATATTACCATCAATATTCATAACATACATCCCATCTTGGATGGAAGCATGGCCCTTCATGTTATTCATAATACTGAACAACAATTGCTAATTATGAACAACCCTTTTGCATCAAACATTGTGCACTGGGTTAGAGTGTATGAAACTCTAAAATGAATTATGAAAGTAAACATAGAGGTAATATATTAATATCATTTTTCATAACATACATCTCATTCATAATGAAAGTATGGCCCTTATGTTTATTCATAACACTGAACATCAAAAGTTCTCTTATGAACAACCTTCTTGCAAGATACCTTATGCAAAGGGCTAGAGTGTGTAAAGCTCTAAAATGAATTATGAAAGAAAATACATAGGTAATACACCGATGGAAGGTATAGTAACTTTTACTGTGTTCCCAGCGTGTATCAAGACCTCATTCCTGGCTAGTCTTTCAGGCCATAGTAGTTCTTGCATCGAGTCGCAACAGAATGCAATTGAGTGGGTATCTTTGTGATCAACTCACAATACCCAAGAATTAGTGATTAACATGCGTAACCATAATTCCCAAGAACTATATCTTTGACCAGCCTTCTATACATCAAAAACTTGTATGACATTCATACATGAGCTGGATATTCCAGTCTTCTTTCCTTTTGCCTTTATACTTCTAACAGTTTAACTTTTAGTATTTCTCCTACTCTCAGAAGAAGCACCCAACTTAAGAGTGGCGTTTAGCCCCGGACTTCCTAGGCGTGAAAGTTTTACTAACACCCTTCGGACACTTCCTTTCTCTTTAAGTTGTTGTTTTATTCACCTTTCATCATATGATAGGCGTTCTTATGGATCCCTCTCTTATCAGTCTAATGCATAGTAAACACCTTTACTAATAGTTTGCAAACAAACATTGCTTTGGATATTTCATATCTTTCAGCCTTTGTTTGTATCTGAAAATTAATTTTCAGTTCCATGAATATCACATAACTATCCCAAAACTTTCATAGTTCGGGTCTCATGGAAGCAAACGTATTGCACCTGACTGAAATGGAATTCTAGCTTTTGGATCGAAGGACGAGAGTCACATGATCCATAGCATTAGCGGGAGAATACCGAAAGTATGCGATAGGACAAAGTCCTTCTCGGCACTCTAGAGGACAATCCTCACATTACGTTTACCAACCGTAAAGTTTTAACCAGATATTTAACAGCTATTCAATTTTAACAGGGAAGGTGGAAACGCGAGCCATTATTCTACAACTATTTTGCAAACCACACTTAGACAGTGTTCAAAATTAATTGCACTGAGAATTAAACAAGTTAATTCTACAGTGCACTCCCACTCAAATCAATATCTCTCATAATTTATTGTGAGTGATTCAAGATCCGCATTTCAATTCGACGCCATTGACGGGTTCATCACTGATGACGTGAACTTCAATCGGTAGGCCAACTTGCCAATCACATCTCTATGTGACTCTTGTCCATCTTTCGATGCGTGTGTTCCGAGCTCAGGACTGTCCTGCCTGAACGTCAAGACAACAAAGTGATCTTGCTGCGAGGTCTGACCTCACCCGCCTCACACTTCTCTAATCGTTCGTACTCATGTGTACATGTCGTACCCCGAAAAGTTAGGTGCCGTGACGGTGCTACACTTGGGAGAACACTAACTACTTGATATTTTTGTGAGAGATCACCCTAATAAAAGCGACTACCGCGCAATCAAGAAGGGTGCATCAAGAGGGATAAACATCTCAGGCAATTCATAATAGCATGATATGGTATAGCCCTTTCTGACGGAGAAGTCTTTCATTTCTTCGTCTTCGGCATTCGCGTTGGTGTTCACCTTCGCGAAGATTGCCACCACCTTGTCTATGCACCAGATAATATTGCTATCTCTATAGCTAATAAAATAAGTGCATTACTTAAGGTTGACACGCAGGTCATTAAAGTGACAATCATATGGCTCCAGCCATCATGCCGAATCATGACACGCAGGTCATGTTAATATTACATCATATAGTCATCTCATACATAATCAAATTAATATGAGCACTGCTATACCACATCATATGCACATGCAAACCATCCTGCAAAACCAAGTTAGATGCCTCTAATCGGTTCATGCAAAAACTTGTTTTACGTGGCTTCTAAGGTTTCGAAACAAACCGAAGCTACCAACGTCCATCATCAAGCATGATAATCCAAGTCGCTAGATTAACATTGCGGGGTGTATGAAATACGAGATAATAAAATCTCGAGCCCCATACTAAACTTCGTCATACGCATGACCCCCGTGCAGATCATATCTGCATTGCCCTTTCGTCTGCGAAATTTCATCTTTCTTTTTAACTACGGTGGAATTCAATGAACTGTTAGCACTTCGTTGATCAATCAGGATCGCGGATTGCCAGAACATTGAAACTCCACCATGCTGTTATCAAGATCAGAAATATGCAAATTCCAGGGAAGCAACAAGAACATCGGGTAACAGATTTCATCTGCTACCCGCACAAATAATTTTCAGTAATAGAACTCATCTACTACCTAATTATATTGTGCAACACTCATACATCTCTATGTATTCTAGATCGCAACCTGCATCTACGCATAGCACGGCTCATGATGCCACTGTAGGGTAACGCAGCAGAAAACAAAAAAAAATCGACCTACGCACCAGCCCAGGACCACTATGGAGACTGCATACAAGGTTTGATCTTTTTCGTTACCGACTCGTAGCGCAGCGGAAGTAGAGTCGATGACGATCGGCGGTGCAGATCCCCGCAGCTAGGATTTACAACCTCCCAAACGCGAGGATGTATACCATCATCTGCCCCTCGGATAGCCCTTCGGGAGGCGGTCGGACAGTACCCCGGACGGTGTCGCGGACAGCCCTTCGGGGGAACCTTCGAAACTCGGACGGTCACTCGGACAGCCCTTCGGGAGGACCTTCGAAACTCGGACGGTCACACGGACAGCCCTTCGGGAGGCACTATCGAACTAAGACCGAAACTACGATCTCTCTATAGAGTTGCACACATACGGTATCATCTATCCGGCAGGGCTTCGCCATCCAGAACTAGTTCCCACGGGAACCCAGACAGCCTTTCGGCTCTACGAAACTATTTCGCTGGGAGGGAGAGAGAAAGCCAGATCATGCATGGCACTTGTATGTGAGAAAGAGTAAGTCTTTAGGCAGCCCACTCCACCCCTATTTATAGGCCAAGCCTAAGGGTGGCTTCTCCAAGAAGCCAAGGGGGAAAATACCAAAGGGCCCTCAAGGTGGCTTCTCCAAGAAGCCACCCAAAAAGCACTTTCACTATTCACGACGACATTTTTCAGCGTCCGTTCGAACCGAAAATATTTATGTGGGCTTAGAACATTTCCAGTACCCACTAAAATAATTTTCGACGCGTTCCGAAACAATTCCGGATTAGTGATTTTCATCTGCGAAAAGCAAACAAAGCGGTTCCGGCAGCTCCGGAATATTTCCGGTTTTTCTTCCGGAAAATTCCCAGAAGTTTCCAGAATGATTCTGGCACCCTCCAAGAATTATCAGGCGTGTGCCGAAACCAATTTGACTTAATGATGTACTCCGAAACAACTTTTCGGTTTAGTGATTTTCATCTGTGAAAATCAACTAAAGCGGTTCCGGCAGTCCGGAACATTTCCGGTTTTTGTCTCTGAAAAATCTCAGAAGTTACCGGAACAATTCTGGTACCCTCCAATAATTTTCAGGCATGTGCCGAAACCAATTTGACTTAATGGTACACTCCGAAACAACTTTTCGGTTTTACCGAAACTCTGCCGGTGTTCTCTCTCCGGAACTCTTCCGTTGTCTCCGAAACTTTTTCGGTGAATTTCTCTCAGACTCCCTATCTAGTATTCAACAGATAGATGACCCTTAAGCATGTGACCATATAGGTTCAGTGAAGTATAGACATGACCCGGAATCCCTTCCGATCAATGATCAACATCAGAGCCGTGGACACCCATATCGACCCCTATACCCACACGAATGAATATTCGAGTGAACCTCCAGTTGCCGTGTGCTATTCCTGTTGCTTCGCGATATGTTACAAATACCCGAGGTGAGACATGTTGGCATCCCCGTGGATCAACAACTTGTCCACTATGACAGTTACCTCGTTACCGGTATTGTTCTCTTTTCTCGTTCCCGTGTTCCGGCATCCCCGTGATCAAATCACAAAGTGTCTGGCCAGACGATGATGGATACTGTAACAACGAGAGGGCCCAGAGATATCTCTCCATCGTCGGAGGAGCAAATCCCAATCTTGAGCTATCAAGTTACTTGACATACTTTTCCATGAACCCGTAAGCCGCCGTAATAGCCACCCATTTACGGATGACGTTTAACAAACCCCAAAGTTCATGAAGCAAGCATGAAGAAACTCGATACACTCATGGTCTAAGGAATCATGTAAACGTTAACCATCTCTGTGTTATTAACCATTAACTTGTGACGAATGTATCTCATAGCATAACATCAATTCGGGTCGATTCAACACAAATGTTCTGCTAACATTGTGCCCTCAAAATTGCTGGCATAGACATGCCCATGATCTGGAAAACAGAACCATCATGCAACACTTGAGCTAGTCTTAGAGGCCAGACTAGGAATACATTTTACCGTTTATTATCCCACACGTGCATATGAGTCTTCCTCCGAGCCTCGTGGTTATTGCAGACTCGAGAACCATAGCAGTTATAGCATGGAACATAAACCTAATTATGAACAGGGAGATAATCAATAACATTTATTATTGCCTCTAGGGCATATCTCCTACAGATCGAGGCCCTGCCGGAATGGGGATCCGCTGCGGATCCAGATGCCAACCATGGGGTAGGTTGACGTCTAACTACTTGAGCGGCCGGCGGTACTGCCAGTGCCACCGTGCCTGGTGGACTGGTATGTAGAGTCGTTCCCGCGTCGGAGGCGAGCCGCGTCTAGCAGGCAGCGACGGCGGCGGTGGCAGCGGCGACGAGTGCCCGCGGGAAGAGCTCGTGCCGGCGTTGAGCTTGGCCTTCCCCTTCCCGTTGAAGAAGCCCATGGCTAGCTAGGGTTTGTGGTCGCCGGCGAGGGAGCAGGCGTGCCCAGATGTGGACGGGCGTTTGGAAGTGGATGAGGCCGACCCCGCCGCACGCTTCCATTAAAAAGGACGGCGACGCGGACCTTCCACCCACTGCCAGGCAGGCCCCGAGGTAGGTGCGGTCATTTAATATGACGCGGGCGGTGGTTGAGCGGTCGACCGGTGGATCCGCGGCGGATGCAAAGAGGACGCGGGGCGCGTTCGGTTCATGCCCACGAGGACACAAATCAGGCCCAAATTTGGGCCTGAAATGGGTCGGCGCGGACATGTGACCAACATAATTTGAGTTTGGGTCAACACGTTGGGCCATCGTTTTTGTCCATAGCGATTCAAAAGAACACGCGCAAACAATATGGGTCGCGCGGTTGGAGTTGCTTTTAGGGTGTCTTGTAATGAAATTTCTGCTTTGGTTGGGAAGCAACCCCGCCGCACAACAACCACAAAGCCTTACGATTTTTTTGTGTGCCCTGTGCATGTGATCTGTCAGATATGTTCATCCGAAAGTCAGCAATAGTATGGTATTAGCGAACATGTTCGTTGGTACATATGAGCACATGCACATGCTTGTGTTGAAGCGTGAAGAATAGTGACAGTTCTTTTTGTTGACTTTTGACCTAAATCAGTTTCAGCTTGGCTATGTAACAACGGTTTTATTTTGATAGCCACTGACCATAGCATAGCTTTCTAAATATTGTATGTTATATGGCGATCACATATTGTTTATCACCCACCATGTTACCCCTTTCATTTGGTAACAGTTTTTAAAATAATTTGCTGAATATTATTCGTGTTTTCTGGCCTATTTGATTCGTAGGATTTTGAAAACGTGGGAATAGGAAAAAAAAGGTTGGAGTAGCAGCCCATTTGTACCCTATATGATTAGCAAAAAGTGTTTGATGCCACAGGAAAAATAAAGAAATTGTAAAAAAAAGGTTGGAGTGGATGTTAGATTTTTTATGAAATGTAGTACAAAAGATTTCATAGGAAAAATTTATATGGGATCCAATCCTATGAATCAAATGACCCAGGGCCGGGCCAGCAAAGTCAGGGGTCCTGTGCGAAAATCTAAGATATGCCTATCTCGTTAGAGACATCGTCCACGGCAGGCTGCATGCATAAAACGTATTTTGAAGTGTTCCTTTTTCTTGACATTGTTTGTTTTGAGATTCCTTACCACATACACCTTGTGGCGAGGTGTTCTTTTAATTGCCTTGATATAGATTTTTCGCAGGCATTTATTAATACGTCTAGAAAATCCAAAGATGTTTCCTCATTATGGGTCATGTGGTCACAAATACAAAAGCGTTTTGGCATTTTAGAAAGAGTTAAATACACTAGAGGTGCCTCAACTTGTCATGTGCGGTCAGTTTAGTGACTAAAGTTGGAAAATACACAAAACTGATGCTCGAACTTGTTCGTCCGTGCAAATACGGTGCCTCCATTCGTATCTGGACGTCCGTCCAACCCGTGTGGCGTGCGTACATGGCAGTGGATCACCTGTCAGTGGCTGAGAGTTGAGAAAGCACTGGATGGCCCACGCGTGAGGATTTTTTTTAAATCAAAACTCCTCATATTTCATTTAATCACGTAGGAAAACCCCACAAATTAGATTTTTTTGGCATGATGTACAATCGAATTTCGAGACATCGTGGCCGCGGATTGCACCGCACGCACGGGTTGTCCACTATGACATAATCTACTCAGTAGATATTGCCGAGGTTGAACTCTATATATTGCATTGCTATGCAAAAAGTAACTTTGGTGTACAGACGCGTTGTGTCCTTTTTTTGAAGTTCAAAGAAATGGATTTTTACAGCTAAAAAAATCCTGACTTTTTTGTATGTGCACACATAGAAGTGTAATATATCCGTGGCTAGATTATTTTTTTGGCCAGATTTTTGTATGTGAAGATAAAAAAAAAAATACATGCAAAACTCAGCTTGTTTTTTTACCCAGATTTTTGTCCTTTTTTGCAGGTATAATATAACTTAATATCATCGAAATTTGAAAACCACATAGAGCACATGTAGACGTTTTTGTGTGAAAACAATCAACACTTTTTATGTTTGCATGTTCTTTAGCTTTAGTTTACATATTATTTTTACCATTCAAAAAAAGAAATGTAAGAAAAAAAATCACAACTGCCATAAACTGAAAAAAAAGTGTTAGTGCATTTGAAAAATGTTGAATATATTTTGGAAAACGTTTCACCTGTATTAAAAATGATAACATGTTTTCGAAGAAAAGTCTGTTTTGCATTAAAAAAATGGGCAATGTGTATATTTTAAAAAGTTCAACGTGTATCAAAAAATAATTCTGTAATGTTTTGAATAACTGTATTAAAAAGTTCATCACAATATTTTTTAATACAATTTGAATAGTTTACAAAATATAACTTTGTGTTAATAAATGGGTATTTTAGAAATACAATGAAGATAAACAATAATAGTGTGTGCTTGTTGTCCAGAATGAACACACATATATTAAGACAATAATTTTTAATATAGGTTGAACTATTTCAATCTGGACAAAGGCAATGTCCACTGGGCCGAAAAAGTTCTTGTCTACCTCTTCAAAGTACGCAATAACCAAAATAGAAAAAATATATAAAATAAGAAATAATTTCATAATTATTTTTTGATATGGGAAAATTTGCATGCCATGAAACTAAAAAGAAACTTGGAAAAATAAATATAAATAAAACCGATAGGTAACGCATTAGAAAAATTGCAGAGCAGTATGTGAAAATTGTCTACATAGCTTTCTAGCTAATAGGTGAATGCATGTCATATTTCGGTCCAGTGGACAGCCGTATTTGACCATGAGCTGCCAGGTTTGATTATTTTCCATGTTATGTCTCAGTACAAAAAATCCTCACGCGAGGAGCACTAGCACTTTCCCGCTCCCAGCCACTGACAGATGGGTCACCGTCATGCTGGCATGCCACATGGGTTGGACGTATGTTTGAATACGGATGAAAACACCGTATTTGCACGGACAAACAAGTTCGAACAACAGTTTTGTGTATTTTGCAACTTTAGGCATTAAACTGACCGCACATGACAAGTTGAGGCACCTCTAGTGTATTTAACTCTTTTAGAAAATACCTTCGCAAATGGTCGGAAGCCTAGAACTGAGTAATTTATATACTGCTTGACAACAGAAGTAATAAAAGCTATTTTCCTTTAACAAATCAAGTAACGTACATGCACTGGTTGGTTGCCGCAACCTTTTTACGAGTCTTATACGAGAGGTAGCTAGTTCGAATCCTGGCAGTGCAAATAACAAGCTTTTTATGGGCCAACAGGCTACAAAACTCGGGGCCCCAGTAAACTTAAGGCTCTGTACGGGTAGCACACCTACAAATGAAGCTGGCATTTCCTATTTGGCGCTGCCGGCGCCAGTTAACGTGCATTTTGTTAACTGGCGCCTGCAGCATTCTTAAATGGGCCGACGTCGGGTGATGAACTTTTTCTTGAAAATTCTATGAACTTTTTTGAATATCGATGAGCTTTTTTAAATTTTGGCGAACATTTTTCAAAATTGATGAACTTCCCTCTGAAAATTGACAAACCTTTTCTAAAATATTAAAATTCTATGAACTTTTTTGAATAACGATGAACGTTTTTGAAAATTGATGAATATATTTTTGAAAATGGATGAGTTTTTCTCAAAATTGATGAACTTTGTTAAAGTTTATGAACTTTTTTCAGTTCAATGAACTTTTTTAGAAAATACATCAAGTTTTTTGAATTTCTATGAACTTTTTTCAAATTAAATGAACTTTTTACAAATGTAATGAAAATTTTCCAAATTGGATGGACTTTTTTTTAATTTCAATGAACTTTTTTCAAATTGATGAACTTTTCTTAAAATTGATGAACTTTTCTTAAAATTGATGAACCTTTTTTAAAGGTATGAACTTTTATTCAAATGGATGAACCTTTTTCTTTAAATTTGTAAGCCTTTTTTGATTTCTTATTTTTATTTTCGTAACAAATAGAAAATCTGGACGGTTTTTTCTACTGGATTAACAGAAAAAAAAACAGAACAAAAAAACTGAACAGCTTGCGAGCGTACTAATGGGCCGGCCCATGCTAGGGACGCTGCACGCGCCGGATCGTTAACGGGCGCATGCAGCGCTGTCTAGGAGCTCCCCATGCAGCTGGCCCGGGCCTGAAATGACCAATGTAGGAAAAAGTCCTAAGGATTTTAATCCTCCAAAAATCTTATTTACTCTTATGTGTTTTCAGTGAAAAAACTGTCCTAACTGCCATCACTTTTATGCATAAGCATCTTAAGAAGTATGGAATTCTTCTACCGGGTTATGCTCTTCTCACTAGAGAGTATCCATACCAAGATCTAGACCACTTCATTGAGCAATAAGATTTTGTGGAGATCCATGCTCCGTCCCGAACTCCCTCTATGAAGAGTCGTCTGTCATTGCTACTTCTAACGTGTCAGGCCCAATCAAGAAGGTCCGCTTTGCTGATGTTGAAGATTTGTCGCTCCCAGCTCCTCACAAGCTCATCCATGGCCCTCCCAAGCCATGCCTCAAGACGACGTCATTGGGGCCTTCAAGGCCGACCGACATGCAGTGCCGACTCCTGCACCCTCAAGCCATGTGTTGCGCCACGCGTCTTCAATCGAGTCACTGAGTGCGGAAGTCAGCCCGGAGGAGGGCTGGAAGATCGTTAAAGCTTTGTACTGGCGGAGAGTCTGTTGGAAATATGCCCTAGAGGCAATAATAAAATGGTTATTATTATATTTCCTTGTTCATGATAAATGTTTATTATCCATGCTAAAATTGTATTGATTGGAAACTCAAATACATGTGTGGGTATATAGACAACACCGTGTCCCTAGTAAGCCTCTATAGGACTAGCTCGTTGATCAAAGATGGTTAAGGTTTTCTGGCCATAGACATGAGTTGTCATTTGATAATGGCATCACATCATTAGGAGAATGATGTGATGGAAAAGACTCAAACTATGAACGTAGCATATGATCATGTCAGTTTATTGCTATTGTTTTCTGCATGTCAAGTATGTGTTCCTATGACCATGAGATCATGTAACTCACTGACACCGGAGGAGTACCTTGTGTGTATCAAACGTCACAACGTAACTGGGTGACTATAAAGATGCTCTACAGGTATCTCCGAGGGTGTCTGTTGAGTTGGCATGGATCAAGACTGGGATTTGTTACTCCGTGTGACGGAGAGGTATCTCAGGGCCCACTCGGTAATACAACATCACAATGAGCTTGCAAGCAAAGTGACTAAAGAGTTAGCCGCGGGATCTTGTATTACGGAACGAGTAAAGAGACTTGCCGGTAACGAGATTGAACTAGGTATAGAGATACTGACAATCGAATCTCGGGCAAGTAACATACCGATAAACAAAGGGAACTGCGTACGGGATTAACTGAATCCTTGACATAGAGGTTCAACCGATAAAGATCTTCATAGAATATGTAGGAACCAATATGGGCATCCAGTTCCCGCTATTGGTTATTGACCGTAGAGGTGTCTCGGTCATGTCTACATAGTTCTCGAACCCGCAGGGTCTGCACACTTAACGTTCGGTGACGTTTCGGCATTATTGAGTTATGTATGTTGGTGACCGAAGGTTATTCGGAGTCCCGGATGAGATCTCGGACGTCACGAGGAGCTCCGGAATGGTCTGGAGATGAAGATTGATATATAGGAAGTTCCGTTTTGGTCACCGGAAAAAGTTCGGGCATCACCGGTAACGTACCGGGGGTGCCGGAATGGTTCCGGGGGTCCACCGGGAGGGGCCCACCCACCCCAGGGGCCACATGGGCCTAGGAGGTGGCACACCAGCCCCTGGTGGCCTGGGCAGCCAGCCCCTAAGGGGGCCCATGCGCAAGTGGTGGAGGTGGCCAAGTGGGCAGGGAGTCCTCCCAAGACTCCACCTCCCTTGTGGGGGGGGGGGGGGGGAGGACTCTCCCCCCTTGGGCCGATCGGCCAAGCCCTAGGGTTTCCCTAGGGCTGCCTCCCCCCTCCCCTTCCTCCTATATATAGTGGAGGTTTTGAGGGCAGCCACCACCTGAAAAGCCACGTGCTGCCCTCTCCCCTCTAGATCGTCTTTCTCCTCTAGATTAGTTCGGTAAAGCTCGGCGAAGCCCTGCCGGATTAGTTCACCACGTCGTTGTGCTGCCGGAGAACTCATCTACCTCTCCGCCCTCGCTTGCTGGATCAAGGAGGCGGAGATTGTCATCGAGCTGTACGTGTGCTGAACACGGAGGTGCCGTCCGTTCGGCGCTAGATCGTGATTGGATCGCGGGACGGCTTGCGATTTGGATCGCGAAGACGTTCGACTACATCAACTACGTTTCTTAACGCTTCCCGCTTAGCGATCTACATGGGTATGTGGATTCGATCTCTCCTCTCGTAGATGCTCATCTCCTAGATTGATCTTGGTGAAGCGTAGGAAATTTTTTGTTTCCCATGCAACGTTCCCCAACAGTGGCATCATGAGCTAGGTCTATGCATAGATGAGATCACTAGTAGAACACAAAGGAGTTTGTGGGCATTGATATTCAGATTGCTTCCTTCCTTAGTCTTTTCTTGATTCAGCGGTATTGTGGGATGAAGCGGCCCGGACCAACTTTACATGTCCTCGTACATGAGACCGGTTCCATCGACTGACATGTAACTTTGTTGCATAAGATGGATGGTGGGTGTCTGTCTCTCCTACCTTAGTTGAATCGGATTCAACAAAGGCGGTCCTTGTAGAAGGTTAAATAGCAACTTGTATATCACCGTTGTGGTTTTGCGTAGGTAAGAATCGATCTTGCTAGATACCCATAGCAACCACGTAAAACATGCAACAACAAATTAGAGGACGTCTAACTTGTTTTTGTAGGGTATGTTGTGATATGATATAGCCAAAGACATGATGATATATATTTGATGTATGAGATGATCATGTTTTGTAATAGTTTATATCAACTTGCATGTTGATACGGCAACCGGCAGGAGCCATAGGGTTGTCTTTGATTATTATGTGGCATGCGTGTCACTCATTAAGCGCTATGTAATGCTTTACTTTATCGCTAAGCGGTAGCAATAGTAGTAGAAGCATGGTTGGTGCGACAACCCCGATGACGACACATTGATGGAGATCAAGATGATGGAGATCATGGTGTCATGCCGGTGACGATGGAGATCATGCCGGTGCTTTGGAGATGGAGATCAAAAGCACAAGTTCATGGCCATATCATGTCACTTATGATTTGCATGTGATGTTAATCCTTTTATGAATCTTATTATGCTTAGGACGACGGTAGCATTATAAGGTGATCTCTCACTAAAATTTCAAGATAAAATTGTGTTCTCCCCGAGTGTGCACCATTGCGAAAGTTCGTCGTTTCGAGACACCACGTGATGATCGGGTGTGATAGACTCTACGTTCGCATACAACGGGTGCAAGCCAGTGTTGCACATGCGGAACAGTCGGGTTAAACTTGACAAGCCTAGCATGTACAGACATGGCCTCGGAACACAAGAGACCGAAAGGTCGAACATGAGTCATATAGTAGATATGATCAACATGGAGATGTTCACCATTGAAACCACCTCATCTCACGTGATGATCGGACTTGGGTTGGTGAATTTGGATAATGTAGCACTCGGATGACCGAAGGGATGTCAATTTGAGTGGGAGTTTTTTAAGTAATATGATTAACTAAACTCATTATCTTGAACAATAGTCTAAGTTGTCTTTGCAAAATTATGTTGTAGATCAATGGCTCGCGCAGTAGTTCCCCTGAATTTCAATGCATTCCTAGAGAAAGCCAAGCTGAAAGATGATGGAAGTAACTTTGTAGACTGGGCCCGTAATCTGAGGATTATCCTCACGGCTTCCCAAAAGGCTTATGTCCTTGATGCACCGCTCAGTGAGCAACCCGCTCCAGTGTCGTCTGCAGACGTTGTGAACGCCTGGCAGTCTCGTTCGGATGATTACTCAATAGTTCAGTGTGCTATGTTGTATGGCTTAGAGCCGGGACTTCAAAGGCGTTTTGAACGTCATGGAGCATATGAGATGTTCCAGGAGTTGAAGTTTATCTTTGAAAAGAATGCCCGGATCGAGAGGTATGAGACCTCCGATAAGTTCTATGCTTGCAAGATGGAGGAGAATGGGTCTGTCAGTGAACACATACTCAGAATGTCTGGGTATTCCGACCGTTTGGCTGAGTTGGGAATTGCCCTCCCGGCGGAGGCGATCACTGACAGAGTTCTTCAATCACTGCCACCTAGCTACAAGAGCTTTGTGTTGAACTATAACATGCAAGGGATGAACAAGTCAGTCGCCGAGCTGTTTGCGATGCTGAAAGTCGCTGAGTCTGAAATCCAGAAGGAGCATCAAGTGTTGATGGTCAATAAAACCACTAGTTTCAAAAAGAATGGCAAGGGCAAGAAGGGTAACTCCAAGAAGAGTGGCAAATCAGTTGTCCCTCCCGTGAATAAACCCAAGGCTGGACCCAAGCCAGAAACTGAGTGCTTTCATTGCAAGGGTACTGGCCACTGGAAGAGGAACTGCCCCAAGTATCTGGCCGACAAGAAGACGGCCAACACCAAACAAGGTATATATGATATACATGTTATTGATGCGTACCTTACCAACTCTCGTTGTAGTGCCTGGGTATTTGATACCGGTTCGGTTGCTCATATTTGCAACTCAAAACAGGAACTCCGGAATAGATGGAGGCTGGCAAAGGACGAAGTGACGATGCACGTGGGAAATGGCTCCAAGGTTGATGTGATCGCCGTCGGCACGCTCGCTCTTCGATTACCATCGGGATTAGTGATGAACCTGAATAATTGTTATTTAGTGCTTGCGTTAAGCATGAACATTATATCTGAATCTTGTTTGTTGCGAGACGGTTACTCATTTAAATCAGAGAATACTGGTTGTTCTATTTATATGAGTAATATCTTTTATGGTCATGCACCCAATGTGAGGGGTTTATTCTTATTGAATCTCGATAGTGATGATACACATGTTCATAACATTGATGCCAAAAGATGTAGAGTTGATAATGATAGTACCACTTTCTTGTGGCACTGCCGCTTAGGTCATATTGGTGTAAAACGCATGACGAAACACCATGCTGACGGACTTTTGGAGTCACTTGATTTTGAATCACTTGACACATGTGAACCATTCCTCATGGGCAAGATGACTAAGACCCCATTCTCTCGAACAATGGAACGGGCAAGTGACTTGTTGGAAATCATACATACATACTGATGTGTGCGGTCCGATGAGTATTGAGGCGCGCGGTGGATATCGTTATTTTCTCACCTTCACCGATGACTTAAGTAGATATGGGTATATTTACTTAATGAAACATAAGTCTGAAACATTTGAAAAGTTCAAACAATTTCAGAGTGAAGTTGAGAATCATCGTAACAAGAAGATTAAATTCCTATGATCAGATCGAGGAGGAGAATATATGAGTTATGAGTTTGGCAATCACTTAAGACAATGTGGAATTGT
Source organism: Elymus sibiricus (assembly GCA_039707655.1). Lineage (NCBI taxonomy): Eukaryota > Viridiplantae > Streptophyta > Magnoliopsida > Poales > Poaceae > Elymus > Elymus sibiricus. The sequence goes on along the minus strand of CM077671.1, from coordinate 481,661,235 downwards.
TTCACAGTTGACACCACCTGGAACACCACAACGTAATGGTGTGTCCGAACGTCGTAATCGAACCTTATTGGATATGGTGCGATCTATGATGTCTCTTGCCGATTTGCCGCTATCGTTTTGGGGTTATGCGTTAGAGACAGCTGCATTCACTTTAAATAGGGCACCATCTAAATCCGTTGAGACGACGCCGTATGAACTGTGGTTTGGAAAGAAACCAAAGTTGTCGTTTCTTAAAGTTTGGGGATGCGATGCTTATGTCAAAAAGCTTCAGCCTGAAAAGCTAGAACCCAAAGCGAAGAAATGGGTCTTCATAGGATACCCAAAAGAGACGGTTGGGTACACCTTCTATCTCAGATCCGAAGGCAAAGTGTTTGTCGCTAAGAACGGGTCAGTTCTCGAGAAAGAGTTTCTCTCGAAAGAATTGAGTGGGAGGAAGATATAACTTGATGAGGTTGTTGAACCTTCACTTCAACCAGAGAGTAGCGCAGCGCAGAAAGATGTTTCTCTGGAGCCTACGTCAGTTGAAGGGGAAGCTAATGATAGTGATCATGAAGCTTCAGATCAAGTTACTATCGAACCTCGTAGGTCGACAAGGACACGTACTGCTCCTGAATGGTACGGTAACCATGTCTTAGAGGTCATGTTGTTGGACAACGATGAACCTACGAGCTATGGAGAAGCGATGGTGGGCCCGGATTCCGACAAATGGTTAGAGGCCATGAAATCCGAGATAGGATCCATGTATGAAAACAAAGTGTGGACTTTGGAAGTATTACCTGAAGGGCGAAAGGCCATTCAGAATAAATGGATCTTTAAGAGGAAGACAGAAAAGGATGGTAATGTCACCGTCTATAAAGCTCGACTTGTGGCAAAGGGTTTTTCACAAGTTCAAGGAATTGACTACGATGAGACTTTCTCTCCCGTAGTGATGCTTAAGTCCGTCAGAATCATGTTAGCAATATCTGCATTTTTTGATTATGAAATCTGGCAGATGGATGTCAAAACAACGTTCCTTAACGGTTTCCTTGAGGAACAGTTGTATATGATACAACCAGAAGGTTTTGTCGATCCAGAGAATGATGACAAAGTTTGCAAGCTCCAACGATCCATTTATGGACTGGTGCAGGCATCTCGGAGTTGGAATAAGCGTTTTGATGAGGTGATCAAAGCATTTGGGTTTATACAAGTTTATGGAGAAGCTTGTATTTACAAGAAAGTGAGTGGGAGCTCTATAGTGTTTCTAATATTATATGTGGATGACATATTGCTGATTGGAAACAATATAGAATTTTTGGAAAGTGTGAAGGAATATTTTAACAAGAGTTTTTCAATGAAGGACCTAGGAGAAGCTACTTTCATATTAGGCATCAAGATCTATAGAGATAGATCAAGACGCTTAATAGGACTTTCACAGAGCACATACCTTGATAAAGTTTTGAAGAAGTTCAAAATGGATCAGTCCAAGAAAGGGTTCTTGCCTGTGTTGCAAGGTGTGAAGTTGAGTAAGACTCAATGCCCAGTGACTGCAGAGGATAGAGAAAAGATGAGTGTCATCCCCTATGCTTCTGCCATAGGCTCTATCATGTATGCAATGCTGTGCACAAGACCAGACGTCAGCCTTGCCATAAGTATGGCCGGAAGGTTTCAAAGTAATCCAGGTGTGGATCACTGGACGGCGGTCAAGAATATCCTAAAGTACCTGAAAAGGACTAAGGAAATGTTTCTCGTTTATGGAGGTGATCAAAAGCTCGTCGTAAAGGGTTACGTCGATACAAGCTTTGACACTGATCCGGATGACTCTAAGTCTCAAACCGGATACGTATTTATTCTCAATGGAGGAGCGGTAAGCTGGTGCAGTTCCAAGCAAAGCGTGGTAGCTGATTCTACATGCGAAGCAGAGTACATAGCTGCCTCAGAGGCGGCAAAGGAAGGTGTCTGGATGAAGCAGTTCATGAAGGATCTTGGAGTTGTGCCCAATGCACTAGACCCAATGACTCTGTTCTGCGAAAGCACTGGTGCCATTGCTCTAGCCAAGGAACCAAGGTTTCACAAGAGGACCAGACACATAAAGCGACGCTTCAATTCCATCCGCGATTACATCGAGGAAGGAGACATAAATATTTGCAAAGTACACACAGATCTGAATGTTGCAGATCCGTTGACTAAGCCTCTTCCACGAGGGAAACATGATCAACACCAAAACTGTATGGGTGTTAGATTCATTACAATGTAAATCACATAGTGATGTGTAATAGATTATTGACTCTAGTGCAAGTGGGAGACTGTTGGAAATATGCCCTAGAGGCAATAATAAAATGGTTATTATTATATTTCCTTGTTCATGATAAATGTTTATTATCCATGCTAAAATTGTATTGATTGGAAACTCAAATACATGTGTGGGTATATAGACAACACCGTGTCCCTAGTAAGCCTCTATAGGACTAGCTCGTTGATCAAAGATGGTTAAGGTTTCCTGGACATAGACATGAGTTGTCATTTGATAACGGGATCACATCATTAGGAGAATGATGTGATGGACAAGACCCAAACTATGAACGGTGCATATGATCGTGTCAGTTTATTGCTATTGTTTTCTGCATGTCAAGTATGTGTTCCTATGACCATGAGATCATGTAACTCATTGACACCGGAGGAGTACCTTGTGTGTATCAAACGTCACAACGTAACTGGGTGACTATAAAGATGCTCTACAGGTATCTCCGAGGGTGTCTGTTGAGTTGGCATGGATCAAGACTGGGATTTGTTACTCCGTGTGACGGAGAGGTATCTCAGGGCCCACTCGGTAATACAACATCACAATGAGCTTGTATTACGGAACGAGTAAAGAGACTTGCCAGTAACGAGATTGAACTAGGTATGGAGATACTGACGATCGAATCTCGGGCAAGTAACATACCGATAAACAAAGGGAACTGCGTACGGGATTAACTGAATCCTTGACATAGAGGTTCAACCGCTAAAGATCTTCATAGAATATGTAGGAACCAATATGGGCATCCAGGTCCCGCTATTGGTTATTGACCATAGAGGTGTCTCGGTCATGTCTACATAGTTCTCGAACCCGCAGGGTCTGCACACTTAATGTTCGATGACGTTTCAGCATTATTGAGTTATGTATGTTGGTGACCGAAGGTTGTTCGGAGTCCCGGATGAGATCCCGGACGTCATGAGGAGCTTCAGAATGGTTCGGAGGTGAATATTGATATATAAGAAGTTCCATTTTGGTCACCGGAAAAAGTTCGAGTGTCAGCGGTAACGTACCGGGGGTGCCGGAAGGGTTCCGGGGGTCCACCGGGAGTGGCCCACCCACCCCAGGGGACACATGGGCCTAGGAGGTGGCGCACCAGCCTGTGGTGGGCTAGGCACACAACCCCTAAGGGGCCCATGCGCAAGGGGTGGAGGTGGCCAAGTGGGGAGCACTAGTAGAAACAGGCCTTCCGTTTCAACCTTTAGTCCCGGTTTGGCTTTGGACCGGGACTAATGTGTCCATTAGTCCCGGTTCCAACGGCTAGGAGCGGTTGGGGTGTAAGGGCCCCATTATTCCCGGTTCATTCTAGACCTATAGTCCCGGTTTGTATCACAAACCGGGACTAAAGGGGTGGTGGCAGGCTAGTGTCAGCCTGGGGCCCCCACGAGCCCTTTTAGTCCCGGTTTGTGATACAAACCGGGACTATAGGTGGACCTTTAGTCCCGGTTTGTATAACGAACCGGGACTAAAGCTTTCCCTATATAAACCCTTCGTCCAGCCCGACTCCATTTCTCTGTTTTCTCCATTCGAATTCCCCTCTCTGTTCTTCCCCTAGCTCGAGCTCCTCCCTCCATTTTTGCCAAGATTTGTCAAGATTTGAGGCACCCCAATCCATCCAAGTGTCCACAAAGGTTAGCAACTTTGTCCTTTCATCTCTTATTGCTAGATCAGCTCGTGCAATGCTTTATAAGTATAGTGATTTGTCGGTTTTAGTTTGGGTGTAATGATTTATATGCAATTTGAGCTCAAATTAACTCCTTAGTTTGCATATGTGTAGGTGTGGTTTACTTAGTGTGCCTTCCCGTCCCCGTCCTAACCACCGTCGATCACCCGCACCGTCCCGTCGCCGGCACCACCTTGGTGAGCCTCTTCTTGTGTTCTTATCATTTTTATAAAAAAAATTGTATTTGTATGATTTAGATAGTTACTTGCATAATTTTCTTACTTGTATGATTGTTGATATATATAGTGCCATGGTTATGATATCCATGCCCGTCGGCCCTCGTCCGGTTTACGATTCGGATGTGGTATATTCTCTTTTATAACTATTTGTTGCATTTCGTGTTAATGACAATTATGCCCATCAAGTTGACATAGATATTTTTATCTAGGAGGTAGTTCAACCGGAAATGCCAACCGAACCTATTGTCGAGAAGTTAAATTTAGTTGAAAAAGAAAACGAGGATTTGATAGGAAAATTGAAAAGAGTTGAAGAAGAGAAGATGAAATTGGAGTTGTACGTTGTCGATGTCGTCGATGATCACAAGATCAAGATGGATGCAATGCGCTTGAAGATTAGAAAGATTAGAAAATATGCCATTAATAAAGAGGCTTGGTATCATTATGCTGTTGGATCAATTGCTACCTTAGTTGCGATTTTGATCGCATTTGTTGTTGCATTTAAATGTTTTATATAGATAGTTGTATGTTGTTTTATGGGAAAATAAGTGTGTATGAACTTGTATTAATTTGGTCTTTTCGGTGTTGTGTAATGAAGATGAACCGGCAATGGATGTACGATGACCGACGCTCTCCCCAGTTCATTAATGGCGTGTAGAGTTTTTTGCGTGCGGCTGAGGCAAACAAGCGGGATGGTTTTATGTGTTGTCCATGTGGTGTGTGTAAAAATGATAAGACTTACTCTAGCTCAAAACAGATTCACGTCCACCTGTTTACGTCTGGTTTCATGTCCGGCTATAATTGTTGGACCAAGCACGGAGAAAGAGGGGTTCTAATGGAAGAGAATGAAGAAGAAGAGGATGACGACAACTATCCTGGGTGTCCTGAATATGATGGTACTACAATGGGGGAAGAGAATGAAGAAGAAGAAGCCGAGGCATCAGATGAGCCCGCTGATGATCTTGGTCGGGCCATTGCTGATGCAAAGAGAAACTGCGAAAGTGAAAAGGAGAAGTTGAAGTTGCAGCGCATGTTAGAGGATCACAAAAAAGGGTTGTACCCAAATTGCGAAGATGACAACACAAAGCTCGGTACCACACTGGAATTGCTGCAATGCTGGAAGGCAGAGAATGGTGTATCTGACAAGGCATTTGAAAAGTTGCTGAAAATAATGAAGAATAAGCTTCCAAAGGACAACGAATTGCCCGACAGTACATACGAAGCAAAGAAGGTTGTCTGCCCTCTAGGATTGGAGGTGCAGAAGATACATGCATGCCCTAATGACTGCATCCTCTACCGCGGCGAGTACGAGAATTTGAATGCATGCCCGGTATGCAATGCATTGCGATATAAGATCGGTCGCGATGACCCTGGTGATGATGTTCAGGGCGAGCGCCCCAGGAAGAGGATTCCTGCCAAGGTGATGTGGTATGCTCCTATAATACCACGGTTGAAATGTTTGTTCCAAAACAAAGAGCATGCCAAGTCGTTGCGATGGCACAAAGAAGATCGTAAGAAAGACGGGAAGTTGAGAGTACCCGCTGATGGGTCGCAGTGGAGAAAAATCGAGAGAGAGTGGCCGGACTTTGTAGATGACCCAAGGAACTTATGGTTTGGTTTAACTGCAGATGGCATTAATCCATTTGGGGAGCAGAGCAGCAAGCATAGCACATGGCCTGTGACTCTATGTATCTATAACCTTCCTCCTTGGTTGTGCATGAAGCGGAAGTTCATTATGATGCCAGTGCTCATCCAAGGCCCTAAGCAACCCGGCAACGACATTGATGTGTATCTAAGGCCATTAGTTGATGAACTTTTATAGCTGTGGAATAAAAAAGGTGTACGTGTGTGGGATGAGCACAAACAGCAGGAATTTGACCTGTGAGCGTTGCTATTTGTAACCATCAATGATTGGCCTGCTCTTAGTAACCTTTTAGGACAGACAAACAAGGGATACCATGCATGCATGCACACACTGTTTAGATGAGACTGAAAGTATATATTTGGACAAATGCAACAAGAATGTGTACCTGGGACATCGTCGATTTCTTCCGGCCAAGCATGCCTTAAGAAAGAAAGGCAAGCATTTCAAAGGTGAGGCAGATCACCGGAAGAAGCCCATCCTCCGTACTGGTGATGACATACTTGATATGGTCAAGGATTTACAAGTAATATTTGGAAAGGGTCCTCGTGGACAATCTGTTCCGACTGACGCTGAGGGACGCGCACCCATGTGGAAGAAGAAATCTATATTTTGGGAGCTAGAATATTGGAAAGTCCTAGAGGTCCGCTCTGCAATCGACGTGATGCACGTGACGAAGAATCTTTGCGTGAACCTGCTAGGCTTCCTGGGCGTGTATGGGAAGACAAAAGATACACCGGAGGCACGGGAGGACCAGCAACGTGTGCACGAAAACGACGACATGTATCCAAAGCAGTATCAAGGTCCTGCCAGCTACGCTCTTACCAAAGCAGAGAAGGAAATCTTCTTTGAATGCCTGCTCAGTATGAAGGCCCCATCTGGCTTCTCGTCAAATATAAAGGGAATAATAAATATGGCAGAAAAAAAATTCCAGAACCTAAAGTCTCATGACTACCACGTGATCATGACGCAATTGCTTCCGGTTGCGTTGAGGGGGCTTCTACCAGAAAATGTTCGATTAGCCATTGTGAAGCTATGTTCATTCCTCAATGCAATTTCTCAGAAGGTAATCGATCCGGAAATCCTACCAAGCTTACAGAATGATTTGGTCCAATGTCTTGTCAGTTTCGAGTTGGTGTTCCCACCATCCTTCTTCAATATTATGACGCACGTCCTAGTTCACCTAGTCGAAGAGATTGCCATCCTGGGTCCTGTATTTGTACACAATATGTTCCCCTTTGAGAGGTTCATGGGAGTCTTAAAGAAATATGTTCGTAACCGTGCTAGGCCAGAAGGAAGCATCTCCAAGGGCCATGAAACAGAGGAGGTTATTGAGTTTTGTGTTGACTTTATTCCTGACATTAAGCCAATTGGTGTTCCTCAATCGCGGCATGAGGGGAGACTGCGTGGAAAAGGCACGCTTGGACCAAAATCAATAATATGTAGGGACGGGCATTCTTGGGCGCAAGCACACTACCACTAGTAGAAAACAGGGCTTTCGTCCTAGCCGGATCGGAGCAATAGTCCCGGTCGCGTTACAAACCGGGACTAATGTGAGCATTAGTCCCGGTTCGAGCGGCTAGGACGCCGGACGGGGCTCGGCAGGCATCAGTCCTGGTTCGAATGGGACCTTTAGACCCTTTAGTCCCGGTTGGTGTCTCCAACCGGGACTAAAGGGTCCATCTTTAGTCCCGGTTGGAGACACCAACCGGGACTAAAGGTATCACCCCCTTTAGTCCCGGCTGGTGTCTCCAACCGGGACTAAAGTGTTATGAAAAAGTAAAATAGCTATAACTTTTGCATACGATGTCGAAAAAAAACTTTAATATATCAAAATGTTCAGCACGAGAAACTGGTTTAATTACTAAAGGTCCTTTTCCAGTTTTTTTTGTTTTTTTGCTTTATTTATTTTCTTTTGTTTGTACTTACAACGAAATATTTAGAGTTTTTGAGCAAAATTTGTGTGAATCACTACTTTGTGAATAACTTTACTTTGCAAAAAGATTTTTGAGTGATTCTTTTTCATGCTGTTTAATATTAGTGTGTTTTATCATTATATTCAATTTGGTAATTTTTAGGTTATTTTAAATAGGTGTTTTAATCAAAAAATATATGTTTAGCTCTTTTAGTTTTATAGCTCAAAAAATCAATAAGTGCATGAAAAATAGCGAATGAAGTGGGAAAGGGTTGAAAATTGATGATGTGGCTTTTAATGGTGCATGTTGAACGCACAAAAAGTCTGGAGTTTAAATAAGTTTAAAAAAATGAAATGCCTTTGTAACAGATGAGTTTTCGTCCGAAACCCAGATACTTTGAAAGAGATTGTCCAGTTTGTACACAAAGTGCATCCAGTTTTTCCCGTAACCATCTCAACTTTGTAGCACATGCTATGTGGGTGAAATGATGATACCATGCCAAGTTTCAACCTTTTCAGAGTTCATTTGTAGTGCTTTTCAATTTCGGGGTCATTTAACTCAAAAAAATCAATAAATGCATGAAAAATAGCGAATGAAGTGGGAAAGGGTTAAAAATTGATGATGTGGCTTTGGATGGTGCATGTTGAACGCACAAAAAGTATGGAGTTGAAATAAGTTTAAAAAAATGAAATGCCTTTGTAACAGATGAGTTTTCGTCCGAAACCCTGATACTTTGAAAGGGATTGTCCAGTTTATACACGAAGTTCATCCAGTTTTTGCCGTAACCCTCTCAACTTTTTAGCACATGCTATGTGGGTGAAATGATGATACCATGCCAAGTTTCAACCTTTTCAGAGTTCATTTGTAGTGCTTTTCATTTTCGGGGTCATTTAGCTCAAAAAATCAATAAATGCATGAAAAATAGCGAATGAAGTGGGAAAGGGTTGAAAATTGATGATGTGGCTTTGAATGGTGCATGTTGAACGCACAAAAAGTCTGGAGTTGAAATAAGTTTAAAAAAAGTGTAATGCCTTTGTAACAGATGAGTTTTCGTCCGAAACCCTGATACTTCGAAAGGGATTGTCCAGTTTGTACACGAAGTGCATCCAGTTTTTGCCGTAACCCTCTCAACTTTTTAGCACATGCTATGTGGGTGAAATGATGATACCATGCCAAGTTTCAACATTTTGAGAGTTCATTTGTAGTGCTTTTCAATTTCGGGGTCATTTAGCTCAAAAAGTTAATAAATGCATGAAAAATAGCGAATGAAGTGGGAAAGGGTTGAAAATTGATGATGTGGCTTTGAATGGTGCATGTTGAACGCACAAAAAGTCTGGAGTTGAAATAAGATTAAAAAAGTGTTATGCAAAGTAAAACGGCTATAACTTTTGGATACGATGTCGAAAAAAAAGTTTAATATATCAAAATGTTCAGCACGAGAAACCGGTTTCGATGGCAACCGTCGTAGGCTGTTTTGTAAATTTTTAGAATCCTCAAATTCCGAAAAGAAAAAAAGTTATACTCAAATTTAAGTTTTTTTGAATTTTTGGTCAAACTACTTATTCAATAAATATTAGTGTTACTAAATACTTATTGTTTTTTAGAATAATAGTTTCAAACTCAAATGGTGAAACGTGTGACATCATGCTCAAGGGCTTAATAGGATTGATATGATACATATAACATAAATTAATTGAATAAGTAGTTTATTTTTTTAAACTTTTTAAATTCTTTTAGATTTTTGAAATTCAAAAAGAATAAAAATTCAGATTTTAAAAATTAAATTTTTTTTTTTTAAAAATGATGTCATATTTGGATTCCTCACATTTCTTTGATAATAATGGATATATTATTTGTCGAATTTCGATTTACAGATTTAAAGATATTAATTATGCCATATTAAATGAATAAATGGCAAAAAATGAATAAAATAATATTAGTACTTATTTTATTTTCATTGAAATTCAATATTATTATTACTTATTTTATTTTAAACTTTTTATTATTTTGGATTTTTTTATCTTTTTTGAGAATTTTTGATTTTTTTTTGAAATTTTTGCCTTTTTTGAAGTTTATTGGAGTTTTTAAATTAATCATTATTGTTTGTTAATCATTGTTGTTTATTTTAATAATTGTTTGGAATTCAAAAAATTAAATCATGTGACATCAAGACCTAAGGGTTAATAGGATTGATAGCTTACTATTGTCAAGAAAACAACAAGTGCAGACTTGGAAACTAGGGGAGATAGAACTCGAAAGTTAAGCGTGCTAGGGCTGGAGCGGTGAGAGGATGGGTGACCGGCCGGGAAGTTAAGCGTGCTGGGGTTGGAGCAGTGAGAGGATGGGTGACCGGCCGGGAGAGCAGTGAGAGGATGGGTGACCGGCCGGGAAGTTAGACGATTTGGAATGAATGCTCCAGTGACGAGGGGTGATTAGAGATTAAATTGTCAAATAATTAAAAAATTTGAAAATCAGAAGAATTTTTTTTAAAACAAATAAAAAAAATGTCGAAAAATAAAATAAAAATAAAATCGTAAAATTTCAAAAAAATTCCTGTAGTCCCCAGCCCCCGCTCCAGAAAGCTGCCACGTGGAGCCCCTTTAGTACCGGTTCGTAATACAACCGGGACTAAAAGTGGGGGCCCTTACGAACCGGGACTAAAGGCCCATTTTCTACTAGTGTACACAGTTCTACAGAATTATACCTTGGTGACCCCGTATATCGAGAAACACATGGATATTATATGCTCGAAGAACCCGGAGAAGTCTGACCCCTGGATTCAACGTACACACATTGAGGCTTTCGGCGGTTGGTTGCGAACACATCTCATGAATGACGACAATGTTGAAGATGACTTGTACTTGTTGGCCAAGAGACCATCTTCGACTATATTGACTTTCCAAGGGTACGAGATAAATGGGAATACATTTTACACGATCGCCCAAGATAAAAAGAGCACCAACCAAAACAGTGGTGTCCGCTTTGACGATGCGGCAAACACCAAGGAAAAGGACACATATTGTGGTTACATAGAGGAGATATGGGAACTTGACTATGGAGGTGATTTGAAGGTCCCTTTGTTCCGGTGCAAATGGGCCAATCTGACTGGAGGAGGGGTAATGGTAGACCCGCAGTACGGAATGACAACAGTGGATCTCAACAATCTTGGGCACACAGACGAACCATTCGTTCTAGCCAATGATGTGGCGCAAGTTTTCTATGTGAAGGACATGTCTACCAAACCGAGAAAAAAAGGAAAGATAAGAAAGCGGATACATCATACGATGAGCCAAAGCGCCACATAGTTCTTTCTGGTAAAAGAAACATCGTGGGAGTGGAGGACAAGACAGACATGTCAAAAGATTATGAAAAGTTTGATGAAATTCCTCCCTTCGCAGTGAAGACTGACCCAAGCATCCTGTTAAATGATGAAGATTGTCCATGGTTACGGCGCAATAGGGACACACGCGAAGAAAAAGTTTTATACCCCAAGATCCCACTCTGGGATGTGATCGGCTGCACCGTCATCACTTTTCTTCTCTAGTGAGTAGCCGGGATGGTCCAGTTTTGTACACGAAGTGCATCCAGTTTTTGTTGTAACCCTCTCAACTTTTTAGCACATGCTATGTGGGTGAAATGATGATACCATGCCAAGTTTCAACCTTTTCAGAGTTCATTTGTGGTGGTTTTTAATTTCAGGGGCATTTATCTCAAAACAATTCATTAAATGGATGAAAAATAGCAAATGAAGTTAGAAGGGTTGAAATTTGAGGATGTGGCATAGAATGGTGCACATTGAATGCACAAAAAGTCTGGAGTTGAAATAAGTTAAAAAAATGAAATGCCTTTTGTAACAGATGAGTTTTCGTCCGAAACCCTCATACTTTGAAGGAGATGGTCCAGTTTGTACACGAAGTGCATCCAGTTTTTTCCGTAATCCTCTCAACTTTTTAGCACATGCTATGTGGGTGAAATGATGACATCATGCCAAGTTTCAACCTTTTCAGAGTTCATTTGTGGTGCTTTTTAATATCAGGGTCATTTAGCTCAAAACAATTCATTGAATGCATGAAAAATAGCAAATGAAGTTAGAAAGGGTTGAAATTTGAGGATGTGGCTTAGAATGGTTCATATTGAATGCACAAAAAGTCTGGAGTCTGGAGTTGTTTTAGTTTAGTTTAGTTTAGTTGTTTTAGTTTTTTTAGTTTAGTTGTTTTAGTTTTTTAGTTTAGTTGTTTTTTTAGTCTCGAGTCCCGAGTCGTCGAACCACGAGTCCCGAGTCGATGAACCCCGAGTCCCCGACAATCGTCGGTGAGGAGTTCACCGGCGATCGTCGGTGAGGAGTCCCCGACGATCGTCGGGGACTCCTCACCGGCGATCGTCGGGGACTCCTCACCGGCGATTGTCGGGGACTCGGGGTTCGTCGACTCGGGATTCGTGGTTCTCGTTATTATTGTCATAGTTGTTAAATGCAATCATATTTATTAATGTTTATTAAATAGTAGGAATTTAAATAGTTGTAGAATTTGTTCTCGACGTCAACGATGCCTGGCCCGCATCCTCGTCGTCGACTCGGCGCCGTCGACCACCTGCTTGAGAGGCGCCAGCATGTCCGGGACTGGGCTCCGTCGGGCTGGCACTGGGAGGTGCTGCCTTACGGGGCGCGGAGCTTGGTGAGGAATGAGGGTCCCGTCGTCGACCCGGAGGTTATTTGGTGGCGGTCGTGTGGACCACTGTCGGTGCAGAGGGAGCCGGCCCCCGCGGAGGTGGTACGTCGCCATGTCAGGGAGGAGGACGAGCACGTCCGACGCTGCATGGCTGCGTTGGATGCCAGGTTCTCCAATACCTGGCAGGTTCTTCAGGGATCACACCCGAGCTATGATCCTGTCATAGTTCCTTATCTTTGGGTGTCCACCGCCTGCGCCACGAGACGTCAACTAGATCTGTATTAGTGATATTATATTCGATGATCTATTAGTGATACTATTTGATGATGTATTAGTGATATTATATGATCGGATTGTTGCATTGCCTTATATTGATTTGCATATCTCTGGTTCTGCTTATTGAATGCATTCTAATTGTTTTATATTTTTCTGGATTAGTTAAGCTATGGACGGTAGAGACAAAGACCATGATCAAGAGAATGCCATGTACGACCTGATACGCTCGGGAAACGAAGAGAATGAAGTAGATGACGGCTCACAATACCTTAACCATCCGGTGAGCGAATTGAGGAAGAACAACCAAGAGACGAAGGCGAACCAGCTGACAATGATGATGACGAAGAAATTTTTGTCCATTTAACAGAGTCCGGCAAGGTATTAATTTGCCCTCTGGTGATCATCAGATGTATTGATTGATTTGTATATATTAACGAATCTTTCTTCCTTTTAGCCCTCCGGATTGAGCAAATCTTCTACAAGGGTTAAACGTGGCCCGACAAAAAAGTTGAAACAAGGCGTAAAGTTTAACATCAATCAAATCAGAGCAGATGGCGAACCGATTGCTCCTAAAGAGAATGCAGACAAATTTATACGTCAATGCGGAGTTATCGTTAGGGACCAAATCCCGATCACCGCTCAAGAATGGAATCAGCCAAAAGATCGCGGAGTTCCTTTTGTCAGCCAAAGAGCAAAAGATCTGCTTTGGGAGGAGCTCATGAAACATTTCACCCTACCAGAGGGTCTCATAGATCTCCAACGGGAGAAAGTCAAGAAGTGTGCTCTTAAGAAGATGGCCACACAATTCCAGTCTTGGAAGAAAAGATTATGGACCAATTACTTGGAAGGAGGAAAGAAGACTCCAGAATTCAAAGGAGAATATGTGAAGTTAGCAGATGACTGGGACGAATTTGTGAAGTTCAAGGAATCAGAAGAAGCTAAGAAACGGTCGAGAATAAACAAGATAAATGCCAACAAAAAAACGTGGCACCATCGTCTGGGGCCAGGCGGCTACAAGTATGGGTTGCCTAAGTGGGATGAATCTGAGAGAAACATGAAGGCTGCAGGGGTCACTCCAGTAACAGAGACTTGGCCCGAGAGGTGCGGGACTTGGTTTTATGCACATGGGGGAAAGTTGGACCCAAAGACAGGGGAGGTTCTTGAACAGGCAAGTCTTAAAGAAGCCACGGACGAGTTACTTAAAGTAATAGCAGAAGCTCGAGCGGGTGTGTACGAGCCCGAGAGAGAGAAGGACGAGCTTTCGCGCGCCCTCAAGAATCCTGAACACCCGGGACGAACACGAGGCAAAGGCATGGTTCCGTGGTTTCTGGGGTTTGCGGATTGGAATGACAGCTACAGAAGTCGTGACAGAAAGAAGAAGCATGAAGTAGATCGGATTCAAGACTTGGAACGCAAATATAACATGCAGCAGGAGCAAATCAACAAACTTAGCCAGCAAGGCGCGTCTCAGCAGCATCAACAACCAGATCCAGCATTGGATGGTACCATTCCATCATCTATGCCGAAAAGCAGCGTGGGTTCCACGGGGGTCCCGGCCGATGATGCACTGCTGGCTCACTACCCCATGGATGATATCCTAGAGTCGACACCTTGTGAGCTACACGTGAAACTGAAGAACATATCCATGAAGGTGGCGAACGGCTTTGCTTTACCGAGTGGACCTGAAGCAACTTTCCACGGCAATCCGATTCCACCTGGCTATGCTCGTGTCGGGGTGGATCAAGTTGTGTCGGCATATGAATCACTAGATCTTGACTACCTTGGAGGTGAAGGGGAGCGGACACTGGGAGAAGCCAGGCGTTGTGTCATTTTATGGAAAAAGGAATGCATCGTGTTTCCAAACTCGGTGCCAAGGCCACCGACTCCTCCTCCAAGTCCGCCGCGTCAGCAGACTCCAACCCTCCCCAAGACGGAGCACAGGGTGAGTCCGCCATATCCATCTCCGCCGCGCCAGCCGAATCCATCCCACCCCAAGACGGAGCGCATGGCGAGTCCGCGATATCAAGCTCCGCCACGTCAGCAGAGTCCATCCCACCCCGAGACGGAGCCTAGCACGAGACGTCCGCGATATCGATATCCGCCATCTCCAAAGCGGAAGAGAACACAAAAGAAGAAACCCGAGCCTCTTGCCAAAAAGAAGTTAGCTTACGATATGACTGACGAGGAACTCGATGAATCAGTGAATCTCGCTTTGCGGGCCCATTTTGGACCAAAACCGCCCTCGCCGCCAAAGGAGAAAGTACCCGACGAGGTCGTACAACACTTTATTGATGCAGCTAAACCGGCGGAGAAAAGGCCGGTATCAGACTATGAACGCTGTATTACCAAGTCCTATGAATCCCACAAAAGACAGAAGTCGAGTGGTAGCAGTAAATGTGGGAAAACTGTTCCCCAGCTCGGAGAACAGGCAGTCCGATTGATCAGCCCACTCAAGGTGAGTGCCAATAACGTGGTAATAACCGACGCTGATAGAGAGAATGCTAGATTGCTCGGTATCACCGTTTAACAACTCCTAGAGATCAAGGAATTTCCACCGTTGGATCCGAAGGAAATAGCATGGCAATATGTCCCCGGGAAACCTCTGGTCAGTCATGACGACGAGAAGCTTCTAACAACGCAAATGTACAAATTGCATGACTGGTACATGAGAGAAGTAAAGGACGGGCGAGAGAGCCTCATGGTGAAAGTCGAGAAAGAGCATTACATCCATGAAAAAGATTTGTGGATTGAAAATGATTTTTTTTCAGTTATTCAATCAAAAAGCACTCGACAAATCTATCGTCAGTTGCTATTGTCTGTAAGTGATTTCTTTCTATAATTTAAGTCTCTAGCTCAGCTCGTTCATTGCCTGTTATTATACTCACTATATTCTTTTGTGTGGTATTATGCAGAATGAAGATTTTTGAATTGAAAAGAGCTGGAGTCTATGGCATTGGTTCATTGACCCAAATACCGTTAATGAAGAAGTGTTGAGAAGGAACCCTAAAGACACGGAGAAAATGCTTCTAAAGTTTTTGAAGGCCCTAAATACCAAACCAGAAATACTTTTACCTTGGAACTTCCAGTGAGTGTTACTGTCTTGTACTACAAATTCTATTTTTGCTTATATATATACTCGATGTTAAGTGTAGTTGATTAGTTATGCATGCCCGCTTATACAAATCATGTGCGCAGCTACCACTGGATCCTTCTAATCATTAGAGTTGACGATGGAACTGTTGAAGTACTGGACTCGCTAAGTAAAGACCCTGAAGATTACATAAGCTTGCATTCGTTGCTCGAAAGGTAATTTCAATCATTGACGCACTATGTCGGCTTCTTTATTAGTTCATTTCCTGATATCAAGTAATTAATAACTCCTTTATTCATTTTGTTTGCCGGACAGGGTTTGGAAACGTTTCATTAAAGAGGTCACCGGTGAATGGAAACCAGAGTTGAGATGGCGAAAGCCCAGGCTAATTAAGTAGTACTAGCTACGATGTAGCGCATCTCTTTAATTCTAGTTTCAATACCATTGTCATGCTTCATTATTATTTGATTGAATTCTATTCTCGTAAAGTGCATGAGGCAGGCACAGGGGACTGAACTATGTGCATATTACGTTTGCGAGAACATTCGCTTTATGACCGAAAGCAGCGAGAGTGCAAGAGATCTTTGGGTACGTAAACACCATTCATATTTTTTATCATGATCTAATACATATACACACAACTAACATGCATATTCATATTGATCTCCTTCTTTATATATAGATGATGCAGATGCGGGATCAGCTCCTACCAACGGAGCGCATACGAGCAATTCAAGAGGAAATTGCGGGATTTTTGCTTCAGCAGGTCATATCTCCCGACGGAGAATACCATTACCCGATCCGCAAATGATCTGCAAATTATACGAGAAATTGTATATACCAAATTATATATATATATATATATATATATATATATGTGTATGCATGTGGTCGTACGAGAAATTCTATGATATATGATTGCTTGTACGAGAAATTTTATGATATATGATCGGTTCTACGAGAAATTCTATTATATATGCATAACGTGTACAGTATGTAGTAGCATAAAATATGTTTGAAATGAAAAAGAATTAAATGGAAAACACAAAATGAAAAGGAAAAATAAACAATAAACACTAAACCCCTAAACACCTAAACCCCTAAACATTTAGTCCCGGTCGGTGTTACCAACCGGGACCAAAGGTCCCCATGCCCTGGCGCGCGCCGCCGACCACGTGGCCAGGGTTTAGTCCTGGTTCGTAGTCAGCCGGGACTAAAGGCTTGGACCCTTTAGTCTCTATACTCTAGTCCCGGTTGGGGAACCGGGACTAAAGGCCCTTCCCAACCGGGACTAATGGCCTGTTTTCTACTAGTGGAGGGAGTCCTCCCAAGACTCCACCTCCCTTGTGGGGGGAGGACTCTCCCCCCTTGGGCCGATCGGCCAACCCCTAGGGTTTCCCTAGGGCTGCCTCCTGAAAGCACAATATGCTCCCTTGGTGGTTTTGATAATTCATGACAACATACATTGTCTCTTGGACTAATATTTCTACCTAGTGTATTTCAGGTGAAAGTCCATAGAGAGAGATGGGTTGGCAAAAAGGGTTGTGTGGAGATACCCCCAGATGCAAAGAAATGGATTTGCAAAGCTTCAAGCAAGAGGACGCTATATTTTACTTTGTGAGAAATCACTTTGAGTCCATAGGAAAGCTAATACTATTAAAAGGGGGTAAGGTACTGTTGGTGAACAAGATGCTCCACGTGCACAAGTGATAGTCACCAAAAACACCCACAAACTCTTCCACAAAAAGTCTGTCCAAAGCCAAATATCCAAAATCGGTGCAACCAACAATTCCCACTCGGTGCCACCGATTCCCAAACTCAGACAGACCCATGCCAAACCCTAGTCATTCGGTGCAACCGATTCTGCATTGGTGCCACCGAGTTCAGTTGCCAACTTTCTGTTACCTGGTTTCATAAAATCGGTCTTACCGAGTTTTGTGGATCAGCGTTACCGAGTTGCACAATCTGACCGTTGGTCACCTAATCGGTACCACCGAGGATTATGTATCGGTCTCACCGAGATTCAAAAGTTACTGCCTTTTGATCACTTCGGTACCACCGAGTTTTACACTTCGGTGTCACCGACTTGGTCACTTTAGGTGTAATGGTTGGATTTTTGGAGATGCCTATATATACCCCTTCACCACCACCCACTCGAAAGAGAAGCACTCAGAACTATTCCATACTTGCCCCATCCAATTTTCTGAGAGAGAGCCACCTACTCATGTGTTGAGATCATGCCATTCCACTCCATCCATATGAATCTTGATCTCTAGCCTCCCCAAGTTGCTTTCCACCAAATCAATCTCTTCCACCATAGCCAAATCTATGAGAGAGTGATTGTGTGTTGAGGAGTCTATCATCTTGAAGCGCAAGAGCAAGGAGTTCATCGACATTGTCGAGTCTATTACCTTTGGAGGGTGGTGCCTCCTAGATTGGTTAGGTGTCGCTTGGGAGCCTCCTACTTCATGTTGTGGAGTTAAACCAAGAAGTTTGTACGGGAAAGGAGATCGCCTACTTCGTGAAGATCTACCCATAGTGAGGCTAGTCCTTCGTGGACGGAAGCCGTTATGGAATAGTCAAGGTTGCTACTTCGTGGACCCTTATGGGTGGAGCCCTCCGTGGACTCTCGCGACCGTTACCCTTCGTGGGTTGAAGACTCCATAAACGTGGACGTACGATAGCACCACCTATCGAAACCACGGGAAAAATCTTCGTGTCCCTCGTGCGTTTGATCTCCCTATCTCAACTCCTTACTTCCATGTGCAATGTCTTTACTTTCCGCTGCCATACTTGTTGACTTGCATGTGTAGGGCTATTATACTTGCTAAAATTGCTAAAATCTGCCAACCAATTAACTTGGGAAAAGGTTAGGTTTTTAATTCCTGCAAGTAGTCAATTCACCCCCCTCTAGACATACTCTTCTAGTGATCCTACAAGTGGTATCAGAGCATTGGTCTCCATTGCAACGGTTTCATCACCGTGGAGGAAGATGGATGTGTCTAGTTCGGGAAGTTTGAGTTGTAGAGTGGCTATTCTTGATGGGGAGTACTATAGTCAATGGAAATATAAGATGCTTGAGCTATTCAATGAATTTCATTTGAGCAAGTATATTAAGAACCCCTATGTACCTCCCATTGATCCTTTACATCCCACACACGAAGAGGAAATTGATATGCTATGCAATCTTAGAACTATTAATCTTATCGTTAGAGGATTGCCTAGGATTGTGCTTAATCAAATGAAGAGTTTTGAATGTGCTTATACTTTGTCGAATGACTTGGAGAAACGATATCCAAGTTATTCATTGAGTAATCTTGATGAAATTATTCATAAGACTATTGTCTTTCACAAAATGATGCCTAGTGATCCCAAATTTGATGACTATCTATTTGAGCTTAGAGATCTCATGCGCGCTAAAGGAGATGTCATAACTATCAACAACATCATTGTAGAAGCCCTTAGCATTCATAATCTTGAACATTGTCATGATCACAACCCTAACGAATCCCTTGTTGCTTGTGACGAGGATTTCCCACTCGATGATGACAATGTGGAACATGGCTACTATGATGAAGATGAGTTGTTCGACATCGAACATGAGAAGATCATGAAGAATCTAAGTCTCATGGCAAACTTCAAGGATTACATGTCCGGAGGAAAAGAGTGGATTCTCGATAGTGGATGCACCGATCATATGACCGGAGATAGAGACATGTTTGAAGAGATCACACCAAACCATGGACCGCGAAGGTATGTAACTTTTGGAGACAACTCCAAGGGTAAGGTACTTGGTCTTGGTAAGGTGGCCATATCCCATGATAGCTCTATTCAAAACGTCATGCTTGTTGAATCTCTTGGATACAAACTGCTTTCCGTATCTAGACTTGCCGACTTTGGTTTTAATGTGCTATTCACGAAAGTAGATTGCCAAGTGTTTCGTCAATATAATCATAACATGGTCTTTACCAGTTTCCGTAGAGGTGATCTAGACATTGTCGATTTCACTAAGAGATCCAAACCTCGTACTTGTCTTATTGCAAAATCTTCTAAAGGTTGGCTTTGGCATAGAAGACTAGGACATGTTGGCATGCGTAATCTAGACAAGCTTATCAAAGGTGATCATATACTTGGTGTTAAAGATGTTATCTTTGACAACGATAGACTTTATAGTGCTTGTCAAGCTGGAAAGCAAGTAGGTGGAAGTCATCCCGTAAAGAATATCATGACTACTAGGAGACCACTCGAGTTACTTCACATGGATCTTTTTGGTCCCAATGCTTACAAGAGTCTCGGTGGAAATTCCTATGGTCTAGTCATAGTTGATGATTTTTCCAGATTTACGTGGGTATTCTTTCTTGATGATAAGTCACAGGTACAAAAGATCTTCAAGAACTTCGCTCGCAAAGCACAAAATCAGTTTGAAGTGAAGATCAAGAAGGTTCGGAGCGATAACGGATCGGAGTTCAAGAACACCCATGTAGATACCTTTCTTGACAAAGAAGGTGTTTCACATGAGTTCTCGGCTACGTACACGCCTCAACAAAATGGAGTTGTTGAGAGGAAGAACCGGACTCTTATTGAGATGGCAAGAACGATGCTTGACGAATACAAGACGCCAAGACACTTTTGGGAAGAAGCCGTGGAAACAGCATGTCATGCCATAAACCGACTCTATCTTCACAAGCTTCTTAGTAAAACGACATACGAGCTACTCACCGGTAACAAACCCCAAGTTGGATACTTTCGGGTTTTTGGCTCAAAGTGCTACATTCTTGATAAGCATCGTCGTACTAAATTTGCTCCTAAATCTCATGAAGGATTCCTACTTGGTTATGGATCGAACTCTCACACTTACCGTGTCTACAACAACTTCACTCGAAAAGTTGAAGAGACGGTAGTTGTGAAGTTTGATGAATCTAATGGTTCGCAAGTCGAACAATTGCCAAATGATGTAGGAGATAAGGATCCTTCGGAAGATATCCAAGACTTGTCCATCGGCAAGATTCGTCCCATGGAGGTGAAGGAAAGTACTTCGTCAACTCAAGTGGAAGCCCCTAATTCATGTCCAGGTGATCCTCAACACGACATGGAGGCATCCACAAGCGGTACACGACAAGATGAAGAGGAGGAAGTACATCAGGAAGATCCACCACAACCTCCTTCACCACCACCTCAAGGAAACGACACCTTCAACAACAACGAAGATGAAGAAGATGATGATGAAGAAGCTTCATTGTCCAACAAGCCGAAGCTACCCCGAGTTCGAGCAAGAGTGACCAAGAACCATCCTCTAAACCAAATCTTTGGTGACATACAAACCGGGAGAATCACTCGCTCTAAAACTCGCTTAGTATTAGCCTTATCTTTTCATAATTTGCATACTGGAAGGTGGGTGACCCCGAGGAGCTTGTCACCAAGCAAGAAGCAGATTGTCAACGATTGGTACAACCGGCGCTGGATACCTAAACTTTGAGCCTGCTGCTGACCTAGCCGGGCATAAATCAACACAGATAAGTAAGAACATTTATCTTCTTTGCACGGGGCTATGGGTCAAGCCAATGCTTTTGTTCTTACTTCCTTTTTCAATAACTAAAGCTCAAAGCTCATGAAAGGCAAGAGGCCATAGCATAAAGATGGAATCGTGAACTAATAGTTTCGACCGAGAAGGGAAGGTAGCAGGCAGGTCAAGGTAGTACGGTTAGGTCAAAATAACAAGGGACGGGGATCTTCCTCTCGAATAGCGTCTCCCTTGTCGTTCACTCGTTGCCTCGATCTCTCCTCCAGCTTAAAAAAGGGCAGTTGTCCAAGATTCGGGGCTAGCGAAAGGGCTTTAATTTAAGGCGATTCCTACTGGTAATGAGGCTAGTTCGCGGTGAATAAGAAATGGTACATCCCTTTCCGCGCGAGGTCCAAACCTTCTAAAAGTGTCTTACGTTTGTATGGAATGCTGTTTTGAGCTATCGTTCCTGAAGAAACATAAACGAATTTGAAAAAGGAAGAAGGCTTTAGCTCCCTTCCATTGTCTTGGGTCGAAGATCAAGCGTGAACTTCTCCCTCATCTAAGGTTGGGTTGTGGATAACAGACTTCCCCTTGGGTCGGATCTTCCCAAGTATAACACGATCCATGAGCGATATCAATGCAGTGACAGTCCTTACTATTGAGTCCTGTGCTGGTAAGATGACAACGCTCTAAAAGGTTTGTTTAAGAAAGCAATCATATCCCGTCCCCAAGTGCGGTATGGACCCCAAAGAGTTATATAAGTAGGAAAATGGGAATAATTGAGGCACCTACAGAAGTAATGGGTCAGCTTATGATTTTAGGCATGGTTACTGGAGGGATCGTCCCTACCTATCTGCGCAAGATCGGATCAGTATGGTTTTGAGAGGAAGGCTGGTGGCATACGAAGAGAGGGCGACAGAACATCTGCATTCCCTTTCTTTGATTGAGAGAAGGATAAAGCAGAAAAAAAGACTTGACTGAAATTCCATTCGCTTTTTTTCCTTCCTGAGATATGG